>NW_021031639.1:197199-240078 GCF_004153795.1 Camellia sinensis
TCTGTATCCGGGAGTTCGGTTGTGTTTAATATACATAGGACTGATTGCAATGTGCTATAGCACTATCCAAACAAGGGGCAACTTTCCGTTCCCATTCAATGCACTGCGGTGCCATTCAAACAAGGGGCAACTTTCCGTTGCCATGCCGTTCTCTTACCTTTTCGGATCTGCATGAGATGGGGGTACAGATCGAGGATGCTATGAAGCAGGGCCTCATTGACCGGGAGAAGGAGCAGCCCAGGAGGGAGTTTACCCGTAGTTCGAATGCGACCACCAGCGGTGACGCAGCTGCAAGATCTTCCGAAGTGGGCATGGTCGCCACCACCACACCAAGAGCAGCCACCCCCTTTGTTGGTGCATCCACTTGAACTTCAGACTATCTACCCTGAGGCAAGAGGGTTTTCACCCCACTCTATGTGTCTTTGTCTAAAGCCCTGGGGGTCCTACTCAGGAAAGGACATCTGAAACCGTTGGAACAACGGCCTCTACCCGATCCTCTCCCTCCAAAGCATGACCTGACTAATTACTGTGCTTTTCATCAATAAACCGGTCATGACACCGATAGTTGCGTCCATCTCTGCCACGAGATACAAAATTTAATTGACAACAGGGTCATCTCCGCACCAGGTCCTACAAAGTCTATCGACACTTGATCAGTGAACTTGTGGGGGATAATATGATGTGATCGAGGGATGAACTACCTGCGGGCGGCGCTCAGTTTACTCCGGATGTGGCGTATGGCACGCACTGTTTTGAGCATTTGTGAATGCTGGGTTTTGTACGTTCTGGCTTGGGTATTGAGTTAGTTCTGTTGTTTTGAGTCTGTCTCTTTGTTTTGAGTCAGTCTTTTCATATCGAGTCAGTCCTGTTGAGTCTGTCTCGTTGTATTGAGTCAGTCAGGCCTGTCTTGTTGTATCGAGTCAATCCTGTTTTGTTAAGAGTCGGGTGATCCCGGGGGCGTTACCTCGGATATCACTATTTTGTTTTGTGTCTGTCTTTTCGCTTCCTTTTGAGTCTGTTTCTCCGGGGGTGTTACCTCGGACATCACTATCTTGTTTTGTGTTTGTCTTTTTGCTTTCTTTTGAGTCTGTTTCTGCCTTGGAGCCAGTTATACCAACAGATTTAAATGGAACAGCAATGATTTTTACACTCTTGTGTTTGCTTCTACCGTGTGCCAGTTGTGCTAGAAGTTTGAATGAAATGACAGTGCTCTTCGCTTGCCTTTTCTGTGCCTTTGAAGTCATTGTAATGACCCAAGTTTTTCAAAAAAAAATTCGAAACATTGTGATAAAAGCAAAGAGGAAGGAATTCCTCAGGTTTTGCAAAACTTGATCAATTGAGAGAAAGAGAGGCATGCTAAGCCCTTAATGATTGAGATCATGCTTGTTATTGTGAGTACTGAGAAGAACCTTGGCTTGATCCAGATTGGTTCTACACTGTCTTCGGCGCGAGCGATTTGTCGCTCTCTTAAAAAAATTTCAAAAAATATTTTGTGCGGTCCTGCGAAGACTTGTGTGGGATCGCTCTTGAGATTGTGCAGCTTAGGATCGCTCTCAGCCTCGAGATTCGACCCCTCACTTTCAAACCTTGAACTTCAGTTCAGAACGTTCAACGGTCAACCACAACATGAGGCCTGTGTGGCCATTTTGAAGCAGCCCTCGAACAAGAGGCACCAAAGTCAGATCAAGAAGATCAGATCAAAGGAAGCTTGTAAAGCTAGATCAAAAGCCCCCCCTCAAACTAGGGGCAAAAATGTCAAATATGCTCAAAGAGCCGAAGATGGATCCTTCAGTAAATCAATACAACAGCCACTCTCCTGGATACGGATGGCTTCAAAACCCTAAAACCATTTGGCATGGACTTGTTACACTTTTACCCTTTGAGAGGCTCGCTGGGCCGAAAACCCGGAAGGGCGACCCAGGCAAAAGTTAGAGCAAGAAAAAAATACAAAAAAGAAGCAAAAAAAAATGCAAAAGAAAAGAAAAAAAAAGAAAGAAAAAAAATGCAAAAAAAGAAGAGAAAAAGAAATATAAAAAAAAAAATTGAAAAGAAAAGAAGAACAAAGCTCACAAGGTCGAAAACCCGTAACGGGCGCCTTGGCAAAAGTTAGAGCCTGAAAAGTGAAGGTTAAAATACCCGAGTGTACCTTAACCCGGAACTACGTAAGGCTTGATTCCCATGTTTGGGATACGTAGGCAACTTCATTCTGAAGTCCAGCCACAAACACTTCCAAATCAATTGTGTCCATGTAATGGTTTTGATCATCTTTGCCTTCTCTGTATCCGAGAGTTCAGTTGTGATCGTCACTCTGAGGATTGATTGCAGTGTGCTGCGGTGCCATTCAAACAAGGGGCAACTTTCCGTTGCCATTCAATGCATTGTGGCGCCGTTCAAAACAAGGGGCAACTTTCCGTTGCCATGCAGCTCTTTTTAAGCAAGCGGCAATTATCCTTCGGATCTAAAGCTGTGCATCTCGAGAGTAAGTTCCGTGCTCGTTGAGTAGTGGCTGTTTGCAAAAACAATTTTTGAGAATTTTTACTGAGGTTGACTGATCTCTCAAAAATTATTCCTTTTTTTTCCAAAACTGGACCATTTCTTGGACCCAAAAAGGAAAACTCTTAGTGCTCATAGCCTAACTTGCATGATTTTTAAATCAGAAAATCAAACAAGTATGTTCATCTGACTCTCATATTGGTCAAAATTGTTTTAGTAGAAAGCAAAAACAAACAAAAATGGTCAAAATAATGAACTAGGGGCACAATTGAGTCAGGCTTCCTGTCTTTCTCCCGTTGTCAATGCATCTGCCAGAAAGGGCACTCTACCCACCAAGAAGGGCACAACTGAGGTTAACAACAAAAGGGCTGAAAGCTCTCTCATCCTCCAAGCAACAAGGTATGAAGTCAAGTGCGAAGCACGAACCGGAATGGGACAAGATATTCCACTTCCTTATCTAGACAGATCTGACCCCATCCAAACTCGCCAGCAGAGCATCGTCAACCGATGTCAGCTGCAGATTTGCTACACACCCAATTGTAGCACAGCCCCTCTGTGGAAGAAACTCACCGTTGTGAACAAGAAGAAGAATCTAGCAGAATGCTAGGGGCAAGAGCCCACAACTGTCTGTTTATTCATCAACTACCCAGGGGAGGGATTAAAAATGAGAGATTGAATAATAGAGAGATGTGCGATGAGAGGAAAAGTGAGAAAAGGGCTTTTTCAGAAAAACAGAGCTTGAGGGCTGAGTGATGTGAGAATCACAAATGAGAAAGGGTGGGAAACAATACCCGAAAAAAAAGGCTCCCTGTGCACGTCTGTATGTCGTGTCTTTTGTTTTGTTTGTCTCAAATCTTGTTTTGAGTCGTTCCGAGCGTGTCTCGTTGTGTTTAGGTTATTTTGCCTTTTGTTTTCTGTTGTTGAGTCGTAGTGCGCTGTGTTCAGTCGTAGGCTTAATACCCCGGTCAAGAACTCATATCTCAATTTCAAAAATAAAATCGTTTTGCACTCCGAGTGCAGTGTCGTTCTCCACATCTGCGCAAAACAAGATTCGTTCTTTCATAAAACTGCAGGGTTCAACCTAGGTCATGTCAGAACAGTAAAACCAGGACCTATCTGAAGCTATATAGGTTCCAGACTGCAAAGCAAGAGAAAAGAGGAAATGTCGAGCATCTGAGTTTGTTTTAACTTCAGTAAGTTCCGAGACTACATTCCATGTGTACCTCTTCAGGTCTTGCCAATGCTCCGAAGTATGAGTGTGCCTCTACCTCAAGCTCAAGATAAAGTCTACTTCAAGCCAAAATGGCGATCAAAAGTGCTCTCCCGAGTACCGGTCCTTGCTAGGGGCATCTTGGTCGTGCTTGCAATGAGTTCCTAGGAGACCAACTGCGACGGTGGAAACTAGAGTTCGAATGGCTGTTGCCTAGAATGCAAAGGTTCGGGATTTTCGAGACTAAAGTCTGGTTTAAATACCCAAACTGGGGTACCAGGCAGGTCATCAGGAAATACATCCGGGAATTCTCAAACCGCAGGGATTGCGTCAAGTGTGGGGGTCTCTTGTTGAGTATCGATCACATAACAGATACAACTACAACAACCCTTTCTTAGCAATCGTTGGGCTGTCATGAAGGATATAATACATGGAGGGGGAGAGGCTCCAGTTCCTTCGAAGAAAAGCTCGAGTTGGTTTGGTGACCGGAGGAAGACCTTTTTGGCTTCACAATCGATGGAGGCACGGTTGGCAGCTAACCAATCCATTCCTAAGATCACATCAAAGGTACTAATGCAAAGGGGAATCAAATCTACATGTAAGGTTTCACCTTTTAAGGATATAGTACAAGATTTGTACACATTAGTACTAAGGACGGAATGACCACAAACAATACATATCCTAAGGATTCGGGTGTTGATGCCAACTTGGTAGCAAAGTATGGTGTAACAAAAGAATGAGTTGAACCAAAGTCAAAGAGAACATGGGCTAAGTGCCCACAAACAGAAAGTGTACCTGACACGACGTTCTCTGTAACTTTTGGGTTTCCAAGCACCAAGGCAAAAGCTCTTTCTTGGCGTTTTTCGTCCTTTCTCACTCCTTCAGGTACTGCGGGTTTTCGGACTAGTTTAGAGGGGCCGACTGTAGGATTGGCGAGCTTTGGACAATCTCTCAGCAAATGGCCAACGTGGCCATATCTAAAGCACGCTCCCGTATCTCGATGACATTGTCCCCAATGAGTCATTCCACAGGTAGAACAAGCTGGAATGGTGCCATGTCTGGGATTTGTAGAACCTTGATTGCTTGAACTAGTTGAACTGGTTGTGTCCGTATTTACTCTCTTGAGAGGTGCGACACCGGGTCTTCTGTTATCTCTTTCCCAGAATCGTTTCCTCTGGCTTGGTTGCCCGGAGCGTAAGGTTTTAATCCCTTTTTCTGCAATGTATGCTTAATCTACCACCACCGTATAAGTTGGTAGTTTCAAAACCTCCAACCTGTCCTTAATTTCAGGATCCAATCCTGCTTCAAATTTCCTGGCTTTTCAAGCTTCAGTGGAGATGACATACGTCGCGAATCAGGCCAGTTATGTGAACTTGCTTTCGTATTCGACCACCGTCATGCTTCCTTGCCTTAAATGTATGAATTCTGATGCCTTTTGTTCCCGTAGTGAATTTGGAAAGTATTTTTCATAGAATACCTTCAAAAATCTTGCCCAAGTCACAATATCTTCCTTCTCCAGGGTAAGAAGTCACCATTCTTGTGCATCGTCTTTGAAGGTGAATGTGAGAAAAGTCATCTTCTGTCTTTCTGTGCAAGGTAGCGCGCAAAATATTTTCTCCATGTCCCTAACCCAAGCCTCTGCCACTAATGGGTTTGGACCGTCGATAAACGTGGTGGGTTTCAGATCCTGAAATTATTTAATCGTAGTCGGTTCCTCTTGTCTCTCTAGTGTCCCATTGGTTATGTTGGTTTACAAGGCCTACAAAAAGTTGGTGACTGCTCTTTCCATGATTTGCTCCATTGGGATGGTACGGCTGGCTGATAATCCGGTTTCATTTCCTTCGTTGGCCATTACTACAAGGTAAAATGATATAAGCGTGACATTACATTGATACAATTTTGATACAACGTCATATATAACATATTAATTTTATTATCACATTACTATTACCACATTAATACCACATAAAACATCATATATACATCATTGTTACTATACATGAGGCGTTAGTCTAGTCGTCAAGAGTTAATGTCTAATCATAGTGATACAAAAATATAAGGATTAGACTAGTCATTGTCAGCCCCAAAAAAAAAAAAAAAAAGATCAGTGACATCTCCTGTAATGGGTTCTGAAGGCAGTTTTTTCGATGCTTTCCGTTTTGACTTTTAGTTGATGGTATCCAAAACGCAAAATTTTTTAGAATACTTGGGCGCCTTGAAGTTGGTCTAACAAGTCATCGATTCGTGCCAGAGGGTACCGATTTTTGATGGTGACTTTGTTCAGCTCCCTATAATCGATGCATAACCTCATCGTATCATCATTTTTCTTTATGAATAGTATTGGAGCTCCCCATGGTGAGGTACTTGGTTGAATGAAACCTTTGTCTAATAGTTCTTGGAGTTGAGTCTTCAGCTCTTTTAATTTTGTTATGGACATGCGGTAAGGGGCTTTTGAGATTGGTTGGGTACCAGGTTAGGTTTCAATGGTGAATTTGATTTCTCGGTCAACCAGGGTGCTAGGTAGGTCTTCAGGAAATACATCCATACAGAGAAGAGCTCTGGTTTTAGGGTTAGGGTTTGATACACATTCTCTCTCTCTTTTTCCCTCTTGTGTGTGTCTAGGTGCATTTGTGTCTTACTATTGCACACAAGCACATAGTATTACACCTTCCCTTGGCTACTGAGGTTCCAAGAGGTTGTTCTTGAAGTTCTTGGGTGGTTTTGAGCTTGAAGAACCAGCTGGTCCACCATTTTTGAAGAAAGTCTTCAAGGGTAAGAAACTTGCCTTTATATTCCCTATTTTTGCATCATTTTTTTACCTATCTTAGAACTATTTTTGTGCTTAGTGTATAATACAAAAATGTTCTGTTTTTAGGCCCTCTAAATATTTTGTTTAGAGTGTTTTGTGGTTTGGAGGAGTTTGACCCCTCTTAGGCCTTGAAAGGCCCCATTTTGTGCTATTTTGAGTGAGCTCCGGGACCCTGGTGTTTGGGCCTCCTCACCACTGAAATCTTGAGGGATTTTAGAGGTGAGGATGGTGCCTTGAGGTCCTAGGAAGGGGAGGGCCACCCGCTTCTCCTTGTTGTCCTTGAAAAGGACCATTTTTGGCCTCTTGAGGGAGCACCTAGCTAAGCTTCATGTTGACCATGCCTTGGCTGTTTTTTGCGCTTATTATGTTATAATATGCCCCTGTTTTTCATTGGTTTTGGTACACCATGCATGCTTAGCATACCTACCTTGTAATGCCATGTTTAGGCCTTAACATGCCTTAGGTTGTAAACCTTTGTCCAAGCATGTTTTAGGCTTAGCCTTGTGAAGCTTGTGTGCTTATTTTGCCATGCTAGAGGTCTATCCATAGTTTTTTGGGTTGGCCATGGCATGCATTATATGCCCCCTTTGCATTTTTGCTTGTTGGCCTCAAGTGTGTGAGTATGTAGCATGCACTACTTGCTTTATTCTAATGATTTGGCATCATTTATAGCATAATTTCAGTCCCTTTGGCATGCTTGTATGCTTGCTTTGGACACCTCTTTGAAGCTTTGAAAGCTTGACTTGCATGCTCCATGTTTTGGTCATTGTGCATGCTTTTGATTTTGAGCCATTTAGATGCCATCTAGGTGTCCCTTGGGTGTTGTTTAGGTCTGCACTAGACCTATTTTAAGTTCTCTTAGCCTTGTAAGGTTTGGTTGATTTAGTCTTGGTTTAAGCCTCTTGGCTTGCCTTGGGTTTTTGGCTTTGTTTGCATGCCTTGTTTGTCTTGTTTAATTGGCTTAGCACCTTTTGTAACATGATTTTCAATGCTTACCTTGCATGCCATTAGTCCACGTTATGCCTCTTTCAAGTGTGCTTGAGAGTTGCCTTTTTATGCTTAAGTGTTGGTCCTTGTGTGCACGCATTTTTGCATGTCATTTAGCCCTCATTTCATCACACTTTGGCCACTGTTTTTGGGCCTAATTAGAGCTGCCCAAATCATGTTTAAGTCCATCTCTTTGTTTGTTGCATGCTCTCCTTGCATATTGTAGTATATTGGCGAGTTGTTGCATGTTTGAAATCACAGGATTGAATGAACTCACATGTTGGCTTACGTGCTTGAATGCCTACATTAGCCTTGCACACTTGTTAGTTGCATTGCTCTATGCCTCGCATTTCTTGCATGCTCATTTGCATTGCCGTATTGCATGCCTAGTTAACATGCTTAGGTTGCATTACATTAGCATGCATGCTTAGCCTCTTGACTATCCATGATAGAGGTTAAGTCCCCATTTGTTTGTTGGTTTGCATTGCATGTCATTTGACATGAAAGTTGCACAGTTGATTCTTTGGGCCATCATGCATGGAAATGCGTGATTGGTGGTCCGAGAATCGAGACACATGCCGTTTTGAGTCACAAACATGATAGGGGACATGATGGGTGCATACATTGCCTGAATTGTATTGCCATGCAAGTTCTGTCCTCTGCTGCTGTGAGTTGCAGGTTCTGCAGGCATTCTTTGCCGACCGGCTGTATACATTGCCGACCGGCAGTAAATCACCAGCCGATGGATTCATTTTGTGCCGGTGACCATAATTCATTGCCGGTGGTAATTCTACTCAGCCGGTGGTGATTCCCAGTATCCAGAGAAGCATCCTTGAGACTTTGGTAGTCTTCAGAGAGGCAGAGCAGGGAAAACAGAGGCAGACTATGCATGGCCGTGCACTTCCGAGCAGGACCCGAGCATGCGCTGCATCTGGCTCTCCTCTCGAGGTGGTTTACTGCTTTTCCTAGTTTAAATTAGTTTGTTAACTGATTAGGCGATTTGTAATAGTTAATTAGCTTGCGTAGTTAATTAATTTGTATTATTTATTTGGTTCCTCCGGGCGAGAGCAAATCTGTAATAAGTGTGTGTGAGTGGTGTGTATGTCTTCCAATCCCCACTTCTTTCTTCCCTTTTATTTACCTGCTTTGATGGTTAGTATTAGGGCACGTTTAAATTAGCATACCTCATGCAATGCATGCGTGCATTCATTCATTTGTCTTACATGCACCGGGCTCGGCGCATCATTCTAACTGCATCTGTATTTCAAATTCCAAATTGAATACGTGTTAGTTGTAGCATTTCACATGTCATCGTAGATTAGCCGAGCCTATCCTAATCACACTTTGCCTGTGTTGCATTAGTCATTTTAACATGAACTAGGACATGCATGTTTGCTAACTAGTTTATTGTTTTGGCACGGAGTATGATGTAAGTATTTTCGCTTTAGCATATTGCATGCGTGCGAATGTTGCCATGATAGTATGCTTACCATGTGGCTAAGTGCTTATATGAGATAAACTGTTTGAATGTCTGTGGGTGAAGGTTGGATTGTTTGAGTTGGAAAAACTCGTTGAAATCCGTGTTTTAGCCTACCTGCGAGTAGCAAATTCCAAGGCGCTTTTCAAAACAAACGGATATGCAATGCTTGTTTCCAAATTAGGCAATCTACTCTATACGTGTTTGCTGTGCGCATAACATAGTAATTCTAGTCTAATAACCAGAATAAGAACACATAACGTTTTCAAAATTGGATATCATGGTTAGTAGAGGCCGGTCTTCGGACCGGGCGAAAGGGGGTGCTCATAGCTGACCTTCCTCGATCGTACCCAAGCTCCCGAGCCAAGACAAATTTGGTGATGACGGACATATGGCCTTCGGCACCGAGTCAGGGTTTCCTAAATTCCCCCATAAAAAATATTCAGGTGGCGACTCTGTATCTGGCAAAGCAGTCCATGTTTGGCACTTCTTTGCAAAAATCTGTTTCTCAAAACAATTTGCCGGATTTGGACTCTTTGGTTCAAGATTAAGAACCATAACGATTTGAGAGTCCGAGCTGTAGTGACCTTAAATGAACAGAACGGGACTCACCCTCCCGGGGCGTTTGGGGACGTCTACAGTTTCTGGCGACTCTGCTGGGGATTTTAGAGAGCTTGACTCGAACTCATGATATCCTGTTTTGATTTCATTTATGTGTCTCGTTGCATTGCATGTGCATTGGTGCGCCTAGGACACCGTGTTTGCCATCTGCCATTCCTGAACGGTTTGCCGGAGGCTTGTCTTGTCAAGGCATGACCATAAGGCTGACCGGTTATGGGCTCTGACAGTATGGGAACACAAACCCCGGTTTTACCAGGGCACCCTCTTTGACCATTCGACCTAGTGCATATTCGGAATCCATAGTGACCATACAATAGTTGTGCCCTCTCGACGGAGGGTCCGAATGAATAATACAGAACCAACTAGCTAATCTAAGCTAATCTAATTAAACTAGTTATTATACAACAGAATGAATAACGAGCTACAGCTAATTATTACACAGCTCTAACAAATTAACAAATTAACTAAGTTAGCTATTGAATAAGCATGTAAACTATATAAAATAAGCTGCCTCAACTTTGCCTTGGATGATGAAGGATGCGTGCGTGCTCGAACCGCTTCACTCAGAAATCCATCGCGATGCCCCAACTTGCCTCTGTTTGCAATTGTTCTCAGAAGCTTGCACCAAGCTCCAGAAGGCTTAAACTCCACCCTAGGAACCTGTGGGAGGGCTGCCGACCAATTGTTGGCATTGAAGACCACCTGCCGACCACTTTTTGTGCTGAAAAACCAGAAAAGGGGTCGGCCAGCCACTTTATCTGGTCGACCGACCAGTTTTTGCTGCCAGATTTCAGTTTGCTGCAACAGAGAGCAAGAAAGGGCATGACAATGTATTTGGAACACATGTATGCACAATCACCCTCCCTATCATTACGTAAGCTCAAGGGAGTATGGTTCTCTGCCCTCGGGCCACCAATCACGCATCTCGATGCATGATGGCCGAGGAGGTCAAGTTGCACAACTCAATATGAAATGAATGCACATACGAACACATAAAGCCTAAAACTCCATCACGTATAGTCAAGAGTGTCGGCGACCGAGAATTGAGGCACGTTTCATCACTTCGAGTATGAAACGCCCCTCGTTTCCCGTGTTTGGACTAACTCGTATTCCAAACACAATGCAACAAATAAGATGTCATGGCATACATAATGCGGCTCAAGCATGCGAACATACAATGCAATGAAATAAGCATGTGAACACGATGCAAGGGACAAGCATGAAAACATGCAATGCAACATGAACAACCTAACAAGGCCAACGGCATGCTCAATGCACATGCATACATGCTCAATGCAAGGCAACTTGGGCATGCAATCAATGTGAACAACAACTAGCATACACAATGCAAATGGACGTGGCATACATAACGGAATGAACCACATGGCATACACAATGCTCGACGGACTTAAACCGAAATGGACGGACCTCAGTCATGCCCAAATCAGTAGCCATACATGCTAAGATAGAAACTCAAAATGTTATACAAACATGCATGCATGTTGGCTCAAGCTCAAGGCACAAAATACAATACTCCAAAGGCATATGCTCCAGCACTGAAATGGCATGCAAAATGACTTAGAATCAGGCAAACAACCCATGTAATGCATGTTGAAAAGCTTAAGCGTCGAAGCTAGTGAAGTGTATTACACTAAAGGCATGCAAGACAATGCTTAAATGGCCAAACTAACCCCAAATAGACCCTATGCATGCCAAAATAGTTGCAAAAATGAGTTGGGATGATGGCTTGAAAGGCACGAAAATGAGGCTCATGCAATGGCTCACAAATAGGGCACAAAAAGCACAACCCTCAAGAGCACTTAAAGAGCAGAAAATATGGAAGTGTAACAGCCCTACATGCTCTGAAATATCTTTCTCAATGATGCCAAAACATGCAAATACCTCAAGTTAAGCATGCAAGAGACCTTAAAACTCAAAGCTAGTCAAGGCTATTACACTACAAGCATGCATGACAAGTCTAAATCGACCAAGAAGCCTCAAAACAGAGCTAAGATAGCCCAAAATAAGAACAAAATCATGCTAGAACATAGCCAAAATATGCTAGGATAATGAGCCAAAACATCATGCATACAAAGCTAGTAAACAAAATTTACACTACAAGCATATGGAGCAAGCAAGAGGCTACCAAACCAGCCAAAAACAGAGTCATGACATGTCAAATGATGGCCAAAAATCTACTGAAATGGAGCCAATATATTCTAGAAAGACATGCTATTTTGATGAGCCACAAATGGGAATACACTACACATACAAGAAGCAAACACAAGGTGGCCAAACCAGCCATAGACAGAGCTAAGGCAGGCCCTAAAAGTCATGAAAAAGTGTGTGAACTAAGTCTTGAAAGTAAGAAGATGCATGCTCCTTTGATAGGCCAAAAATATAAGCAAACAAAACAAGAAGAGAGGGGATCACCCCCCTCTGATTTGTGGCATCAAAACGACATGCCTACCACTGAAAATCCACTGGATTTCAGTGGCTAAAAGGCCAAGAAAAGACCAACCCAAAGGCCTTAAGGCATGGCACAAAACAAGACTAAACAAGGCATGCAAGAGGGTAGAAGGCCCTCAACACCAAAAGGGCCTTAAACAAACATGCTAAGGACTGAAAAATAGAGCTTTTTGTAGTTCAATGTTAAGCCAAGAGAAACATGAAAATATGGCTAAGAGAGTGATCAAACAAAGCTTAAAAGGGAGGAAAGAGGTTACCCTTGAAGCACTGCAATACCAGCAAATTTCTCAGCCAAGAACCAACTTTTTAACCTCCAAAATGTCCTCCAAGAACCTCAATTTAATGACGAGGGTGTATGGTTAAGAGTTGTGGTGCAAAAGTGAAGAACAACACCCTTTTTTGGGCACCAAATATAGAGATATAGAGGGAGTTATATACTTATGCCTTCGGGAAATTTCAGAACCTCTGCCAAGGAGAGGGAGAGCCTCTCTTATAGAAAAACAAAGGTTCAAGCTTCTTGGAGAAGCTAAAACTTGGATGCCATCCCTCCATACGTGTGTATGGAGGATACAGTCTGTGCCCTCCAGCTGGTACAGCTGGCATCCACACAGTCTGCCAAAACAGGGAGAGAGCTGCCGACCACTTAAAGTGGTCGGCTTGCTACTTGCAGTGGTCGGCCGACGACTTCAAGTGGTCTCCCAAGAAAAAAAGTAGTCGGCAGGGGTGATTGGTGGTCTCCATACTGAAAGCAAGCCAATGGTGGGGTGGGAGACCAGAAAAGGTGGCATAAAGACCAAGAAAACCAGTTTCCCGACTAGAAAATTGGCTGGCGGGAAGGAAAGTGATCTCAAAGGGGAGAAACTGGTCTCCCACCATCGTACCACCTTCCAAGCAAGGAAAACAATGTTTGTACCTAAAACAAACCAACACGGATGCAAAACGAGAGTTCGGGAGGCAAAGCGCGCAGCCAGGAGCCTCGAAAACTAGCTGTCGAGCACCAAAAGTGGTACACGACCACAAAAGTGGTCTCTCGGACCATAGTGCCCCTCTAGGGAGAGGAAGCAAGGTGTGGTTCAAAAACCAAGCCAAACGGAGAACGTTAAGCGGCCCCGAGAAAAGGCGCACGGCCGAAGGCTCCAAAAATCAAAAACTAGTCTTCAAATGGGAAAAGTGGCCTACGGCCATGAAACGTAGTCTACGACCACAGAGAGATGGTCTACAAGACCTCTCCCTCCCTCCAGGAAGGGAAAGAAGGCTTTGGTCCGCAAATCGAGCCGAAGCATAAAGAGTTCGGAGAGCCGGAGGCAAGGCTCTTAGCCAAAACTCCGAAGCTCGAAACGAGCACAACACGCACTATCACCGAGCGCTCAATCGATGACGTCTGAGTCTTAAGGTCGGTAAAAAATGGGGTGTCTACACTGTCCCTTGCATTGTGTATGCCATGTAGTAGCATTATGCATGCCATGTTATGTGTTGCATTGTGTTTGGAATAGGTGTTAGCCCAAACACGAGAAAAGAAGAACGTTTCATACTTGAAGTGATGAAACGTGTCTTAATTCCCGATTGCCGACGCTCCGGATTAACCATGATGGAGTCTAGGCCTTGTTGTGTATGTGTTTACTTGTGGATTCATTTTACATTGAATTGTGCAACTTCGCCTCTCGGCCATCATGCATTGAAATGCGCGATTGGTGGCCCGAGGGTCGAGAACCGCTCCCCCTTGAGTTCATGACATGATAGGGAAGGTGGTTGTACACACATATCTTGCAAATATATTGTCACGCCCTTTCTTGCTCTCTGTTGCAAAAAATTGCAGTTCAGCAGCAACAACTGGCTGGCCAGCCAGAAAAACTAGCTGGCCGACCACTTTTCTGGTTTTTCAATAACCAAAAGTGGTTGGCAGGTGTCTGGAAAGACTAAAAGTGGTCAGCCATGCTCCCACAGGTTTCCCTAGGTGGAGTTTCATCTTTCTGGAGCTTGGTGCAGAGTCCTAAGGACAGCTAAAAACAGAGGCAAATTGGGGCATCGCATTGGATTTTCGAACGAGGTGACTGGGCTTGCATGCATTCCTCTCCCTCCGAGACTCCTGATTTACTGCTTTCCTTAGTTTCCATGCTTAGATAGCTAGCTTTTGCTTTGGTTTGTTCTTTAATTAGTTAATGCGTTAGCTATTCATTTCGTTCTGTAATAATTAGTTAACTAGGATTAGTTAATTAATTTGTTGTGTAATAATTAGTTTAATTAGCTTAGATTAGCTAGTTAGCTTCTTATTCAGTCTCTCCCTCGAGAGGGCCAATTGTTGTAATAAACGTGCATGTGTGTGATGCATATCTTCCAATCCTCATTTCTTTCTCCCTTTTACTTAACTACTTACGATGGTTAGTTTTAGGGCATATTTCATTTAGCATACCTTATGCTCACATGCGTGCATCCATTCATCTGTATTGCATGCACCGGGCTCGGCGCATCATACTAACTGCATTGTATTTCAATTTCAATTTGAATACATGCACCAAGTTGCATTTCACATGACATTCTAGATAGCCGAGCCTATTTTAGTTGCATTGTCGCATGTGTTGCATTAGCCATCTTAACATGAACTAGGATCATGCCTGATTTCTAACTAGTTCTTTGTTTTGGCTCGGAGTACACTATGAGTGTTTATGCTTTAGCATACTACATGTGTGTTAATGTTGCCATGTTAGCATGCTTTCCATGAGGCTAACTGCTTATTTTCTATAACTACCTGAATGCCTGTGGGTGAAGGTTGGATTGCTTGAATTAGAACAATTCATTGAAATCCGCATTTTACCCTACTTGTGAGTAGCAAACTTCAAACCATTTTCCAAACAAACGGATATGCGATGCTTCGTTCCAAATTAGGCGATCTAGTCTATACTTGTTCGTTGAGCGCATCACGTAGTAAGACTAGCTAATTAATCAGAATAGGAGCACACGTGTTTTCAACAACAAGATATCATGCTTAGTGTAGGCCGGTCTTTGATCGGGCGAGCGGGGGTGCGCATTACATGACCTTCCCCTCTCGTTCCCAAGTTCCCGAGCCGAGGCAACTTTGGTGATGACGGACACGTGGCCTTAGGCACGAGTCAGGGTTTCTTAAATTCTCCCAAAAAGAAAATATTTAGGTGGCGACTCTGTATCTAGAAAAGCAGTCCATGTTTGGCACTTCTTTATTAAAAATCAGTTTTCTAAAACAATTTGCCGGATTTGGACTCTTTGATGATTTATCGATCTTACATCGCACATTGTGAGATTAGATTCAGAACCGTAACATTTGAGTCCGAACTATGGTAAGCCCAAATGAACAAAACGGGATTTTCCTGGGACGTTTGGGCGTGTCCATAACAATGCAATGTAGGGTGCACAACACAGTGCGATGGAGGGTGCACAAAACAGTGCGATGCAAGATGAATGCACCGAACAGTGCGACACAAGTGTACAAGACAATGTATCATGGGTAAATGCACAAGACAGTGCTGTGTAGAAGCACAACATAGTGCAATACAAGGTGTACAAGATAGTGCGATATGGGTGCACATAATAGTGCGATATGGGTGGGAAAAATAGTGTTGTGTAGGAGAATGATGTATGGTATGCAGAGGGAAATAAAAGGTACATAGAGTACTGCATTATGTACCTTATAAAATGAGTGTAGGGCAACTTGCCACAACTTATTAAAATGTAATTGAAAAACGCTGCGGAAAGTAACCCAAAGAAATTCTGTTTAGAACAAAGTTAAGAGCAGGAGCAACCAAGCACATAGTTCAAATCAACCAGAGCGTATGAGCACGCATGCATAAAGCACATGTATTAATCAGAGGGAAGATAACAATCCCAAGAGAGTTTTGAAATGGTTAGAGACAACTTTTCAAAAGCTAAATAATATTAGAATCATCATGGGGGTGAGCTACCATAACCTAGGGGAAAGTGCTTGACAAATGGCTTGAGCAGACTGAGAGAAAGGTTGGGTTCATGCCCTTTGTTCAATTGATGGTCCGATCAGATGTACTGAAAATTGCTCCTAGTGTCCAGTCACTTGCCACCTTTTTTAACATTATACAGGCATCTGAGATGGGGATCACCAGATCCTGGAACTGTTGCCAACCAATCTGACTCATTTTTCTTTTATATCCCAGCATGTTGAGAACTTCATCCAGTCCCCTCTAAAATAATGACGGATTCCTCACATACACTTTGCAATGATCATGGACTTGGTTCCCCTTATATGGGCACTCTTTGTTTGTTTATGAATTCCACACATGGACTTGTTTTTGAGTTTGGAGCAAAAATTCATGTATGGAATTTTGACCATGCCACTCTGTTGAACTTTGAGTGATAGACACGCTAGGGTGACTCGATGACGAGCGCAGACCGTGACAAACACTAGGCACGACACAATAAAATTCACAACTGACCCAAAAACAGAAAAAGACTCAAGGTGACTGATCATTCATAGTGCCCCTAGTATTACTTATGCTCGCAAAACTCAAGTTTCGATTCCTTTTTTGCTCAAGTTAGAGATTCTAGCGATAAGTTCAAATATTAAAAATTTCTCCACTTGTTGATTCAAGTTAGTTCTTTCTTACCCAACGCAAGTATGTGATATGCACAACAGTTAGTGTAGCTTAGGGATTAATGTGAAGTTGTCGACGTGAATTGGGCAATGTTATCGGGTCGAGATGGATAAGATGGATATGTTTGAGATTGAACTTCAGGATGAAGTTGCCTACGTATCCCAAAAATGGGAATAAGGTCAATGTAGTTTATGGCGGAGGTTCACTTGGGTGTTAACACTCTTCTTTTATGTACTAATTTTTGCCAAAGTTGCCCCTTCAGGTTTTCAACTTTGCGAGCTCTATTTATTTGATTTCTCATTTTTTATGCTCTAACTTTTGCCTAAGTCGCCATTTCGGGTTTTCGGCCTAGCAAGCCTCTCAATGATAGTGTTACAACATTTGCGGTGAATATGATAAATAGTCATCCTTGCCCTAACTCTGGAACTGGCTTCACCTTGATTTGAGCCTAGTTATCGATTCTCTTATGCATGTCTTCTTGTTTTCTTTTGCTGCATTTTCAAAGTCGGTTCTTCTTGCAATGTGGTATCTCCTCGCATTGGCTTCCCCGAATTCAGACAAAAGTTCCCTTCCTCGCAGTTGATTGGATTTCATTCCAATGAATACTCATGACTTGATGGTTGACTTTTTTTCCCTTTCTTTTCTTTTCTTTTCTCTTCTTTTTCCCTTTCTCCTTCTCTTTGATATTTTTCTCATTTTTTCCCCCTCTTCCTTTTCCCTTTCTTTTCCTTTTTTTTCCTTCCTCTTTTTCTTTTTTTATTTTTATTTTTTTTCTTTTTTTCCTTTTTTGTTGTATCCTTTTCTTTGAAGTAATGAAAACACCAGGGAGAGGAATTCTATGTTTGTGAGGTATGAAAGTCGTCTTGTGTTTGCCAAAATGATCACCTAAAGGTGAAAAGAATCTCCAGGACGGTGTAGAATACCACGCATAATTCTGAATCTACCTTCGCAAGTTTGCAAAAGAAACAGCTTAAAATTTTGAAATCATGAAGGACTTTGCGCCGACAATCCAGAATCCACTCAAACCATTTGGGGGATCCTATCAATACTCGAGCTTATTAACAGAATCTCAAAAAAAAAAAAATAAATAAATAAAAAATTCAAAGCTTTTTCTAATTTAAAAAGGTCACACATGTATTACCATCGGCACAATAAAATGATCAAAAACTTGACTCCCACTTTCTTAAAAAAACAAGGACTTAAGGGTACATGAGAGCGACTCAAAGGAAAAGATTTAACTAACTCGACGACGTAAGAAAGACAAACAAAATATGACTCGATACACAACTCCACTATTTACAGGACACAACTCAAAACAAAATCAGCATCCTTAAGACAAAAGGGGTTTTCACTCTCCAAGTCCATCTACAGAATTCAAAAATAACTTCAAGTAGGTTTGAGGTACCCTTTCTCTATTAGTACCTTAAAGGCATAGGTTGGGCTCATATGGAGATGGGTGAAAGCTCATTTTGGGAGGAGGAAACATCAGTGTTAGAAACATTGGCAAATGGGTTAGCAAGTGTTGCCTGGGTATTCATGGGCTTGGGACTGGAATTAGGATGGGTGTTTCTGGTAAAGCATCCTTTTTTGTGGCTTACTCCTTGATTCAAAATGCTCCCAACCTGAGCGACAAAAGCATCATCCGCAGTCTTTGCAATAACTACAAGCACTTGCTACTTGTTCAACCCTCTGACCTTCAAATTCTCAAAAGTCCACCGAAGATGTACATAGGGACCAATACTTGCCCCGACCTTCAAATTCTCAAAGAGTTTGACGGCAATATCTGGGTTGAACATTGTGTCTGATTGGGCTACCTTTCTATTGTCACCACCAGTCTTCATCACAGTTTTGATTTTTGGTTGGCCCATTTCTCTTTCAACTTCTTCCTAGATTGGAGAATTCTTTGACGGGATCGAAACCCCAATTGTTAAATATGTCACTGTTCCTTGAAGGTCCTCAATCATTCTCAACATCTCAATAGTATTGGGTTCGGCCATTGGTGCCCGCAGTGTATTTGAACTAACTTGTTCTCGATGAATTGGTTGGGCTGGACTCTTGGGAGTAGGTTGGACTGGAATTGGACTACTGTGGAGTTCAAGTTTTGGAGTTTGAGACGATTGGGCTCAAGTGCATCCAAGTTTGTACTTTCTGGAATGAACACCTCGGGCTTGGGTAAATGGGCTGGGGTGATGTATATATTGGGGTTGAAGGTAAGTGGTAGTGTATAGATAAGGTTAAGGTGAGGAGGAGGTACTTGGTCATGGATGGGAAGTGGGTTGGTGGTAACATTAGGCTCTTGAGGTGGAGTTATCGTCTGGTTGTCGATGAGATTCTGAAGCTTATGACGAAAGTGATAACAATGATCAGTGTCATGGCCGCGCTGCTGATGGTACGCATAGTATTTTGTGGGGTTATGTCTAGCAGGGAATGGGTCAGGAAGAGGTTGGGGGATCAAGGGGTTTAAGATACACTCTTTCCATTAGGACTTTTACTACGTGGATTAGGCTTATATGGAGGGGGGTGAAAGTTCTGCCTTGAGCTCGGGTTGGGTCGGCTGTTTGTGGATTGGTATTAGCAAAGGGGTCGGCAGTTTTGGGATTGGTGGCAATGGTATTGATTTCAATGGGTTTAGGAATAGTGTTACTGCCAGCGTTGGTACTCCTGAACACCCTCCTTGTCCATTCGATCATTCTCTGGATAATTCCCTTCTTGAAAGCGCTCTCAATCTGAATCCCCAATTTATGTAAAGTAGCAAAAGTACATAGTGGCGTGACTATCATCCTCTGTAACATGTCTGATTCAAGGTTCTAAACTACCAAGCAAACCTATTCCCTCTCTAAAGGCCTGTTTGTCACTCGAGCTGCCTTTGCCCTCCATCTAGTAATGAAATCGATAAAGGGTTCTTTAGGATTATGAGAAGTTGCTCCAACTTGCTAATTGTCACCTCTATCTGAGTGTTATAGGGATACTGATCAATAAATCCCTTAGCTAATTCTCCCAAATTCTGATTGGTCAAGTCCTTTAGTTTGGCATACCAGGTGGTTGCCGCTTCTGATAGAGTCCTCCCGAACAATGACAATTTTTGAGCCCATGTCAAGTCCATTGGTTTCAAGACATCCACGAAGAGATGGACGTGGACGATAGGATCTCTGCTTCCATAAAACTTGTTAATGTGCGACATTTCGAACTTCTCTAGCAACCTTACAGAAGCCTTAGTGTAACCATCTTTGATGTCCGGGATTGAGCTAAAGCCTTAAGACATTTTAAGCATTTTTTCAAGCTGGGAGATTTTTATCATGGCGAGATCGAAATCATTGATGCCACAAGGAGAGGTCCACGGTGGGGCTGTGCTAGAGGCCTGGAAGCTTGAGCTTGTGCTAACACCTCTTGAGGATCCAGAACTTGAAGGTTTTCAACTAGCGGAGGTAGATCAAGATTTGGTTAGGCAGTTAGGACGGGATGTATGGTAGATACTGATGCCCCAGATGGGCATTTCATTTCAGCAATGGTCTAATCTTACAAGACAATTCTCTAGTTTAGTGTATCTATGGTTTTTTGAAACGTCATTATCGTGGCCACAACTTCTTCTGGACTTTGTGCCATCACGAGTCTACTGAGTCGGCAATTAGGGAAATGGATGGGTGTAACCTGAGAGCTGACTAACAAGGATTTTGACCCGGTTACACTTGATGTATCCGAACTGGATTAGTCTAGATGGGTTTGACTTGATTGGGCTTTTTACAATGGGTCTTTTGGCATTGTATGGATCTTTTATCAGTTGGCCTTTTGGGATCAGATGGACTGGACTTTTGCTACGTGGGTTTTTTTCTAGAATTGGATGAACTGTGATGGGTTAAGGCTTTCCTCACCGGATTGGGTTTCACTGAGTTGGGTATTACTCCTTCTTTGGCTTAGACAAACCTAGCATTAAAAACAAATGCCCCATCAGATCAGGATATCGGTTATGCCAGTCAAAAACAAAGCAATGTACAATTTTTTGGCTCTGGTTCTGGTCTTGATGAAAATTCACCCATATCAAACACAAACCCCTAGATTTCGACCCAAATTTTGATTCTAATATGACCCTCAAGTTTGAAAGGAATGGCCTCAAGATTAAGACTCTCCAAGGATTGCATCACATATTTCCAAAGATTTCACATTTTGCACAAAAGCATTCAAAACACCCATATGACAGGTTAGGGTTTCCCTGTCCTAGTTCCGGAATGATCTAGAGTTCTATTATTCAAACAAGCCATCACAGTTCATCCTGTTCTAATTTGAAAGGTCACTGGAGCTTTACTACATGCACTAGGCCAATTGGTCAAAAGGGTACCACAGCAAGATTACCTAACATATCTCTCACACCTGACACCGAGAAGTGAAAGGAGGATCAAACGGTACGGCGATAAGCCAAATCCAAGGGTTGTGTTTCTAACATGTCAAAGCCCACGACCGGCCAGCCTTTTGGCAAGCTTTTTAGGGAAGCCTTTGACAAGCCGTCCAGGAATAGCAGATGGAAATATAGTGACTTATGAGCACCATGCAAATGCAATGCAAATAACATTTATCTGTAGATAAAATTTCACATCATGAAGTTCGAGTCAAGTTCTCCAGATCCCCAACAGAGTCGCCAAAAACTGTAGCTGGTTTTTCATGCTCCTCAGGAGGGTTTAGTATCCTCGGATACAATAGCCCGATAGTTCGGACTCCCATGGTTTTGAATCTGGTTTCACAAGTGCAATGTGAAATAGATTAAACAAATGAGAGTCCAAATTCGGTAAATCTTAGATAATCCATTTATCATAAAAAATGTTCAAAATGGGCTGCATTGCCAGATTTCAGAGTCGCCACCTAAATATTTTTGAAAAATTTAGGAAACTTGTGACTCGTGCCAAAGGCCACTTGTCTGTCCTACCAAAGTGTCTTGCTCAAGAACTTAAGTATGAGAGGGGAAGCTCATGAATTGAGCATCCAACTCACCCGATTTAAGATCAGTTTCTACTAATCATGATGTGATTTTTATATACATTATATACTCTTGTTTTGATTATTAATGCTTACTTACAATGTGAGGCACACAAGTATAGACTATTTTGCCTACTTTGGAATGCTTCGATTTCATGTTTTTTTTAAAAAAAGTTTTGAATATATGCTACTTGAAAAAGAAAGCTCATACGTACATTAATCAAAATCATCCCAACTTAAGCGAAATAGCCTTCATCCGCAAGCATTCAAAGAGGTATATCAAATAAGCACTTAGCCTCATGGTAACATGCCAGATATGGCAACACAAACAGACATGCAATATGCTAAATCAAGAAATGTTCTCCTAGTACTCAACCGAGGCAAGCCAAAGAGAAGAAAATAATTAGAAAAATGCATGCTCTAATATGTAAGTGGCTAATGCAACACATACAAAATGCAACTACTAGGTCTGGTTTTTTTAACATGTCACATGGATCAACTCAAAGCATGCGACAATGCATACATTCAAGTAAGTAGGAAAAGACAACAACGTTAGAATGATGAACCAAATCCAATGCATGCAAAAATGGATACAACACATACTAATGATATGAAACAAAAAATATAATGCCACCATGGTAAGCATGTAAATAAATAGGAGGAAGAAATGGTGGTTGGAAGACATACACAATATTACAAGGGTTACAAATTTGCCCTCGCCCAAGAGGGTTCGAAAGAACGTCCTATTTAACTAATTATTACAACACCAAATGAATTAACTAAATTAACTAGCTATTACAAATTCGAATGAAGTCAACTAATTAATTGCACATACTAATGTTAAAGCACTAATTTAAAGGACTTAAACAGAAGGTGAGGAGCCACATGCACACAACTAAGAACATCCTCCTGGACAAATCTCTATTTGGTGCCAGAATCTGCTCTATTTGCAGTTAGAAAGTTATTCGGTTTTGGCCTCAGATTCTGCTCTATTTTGCCACAAAATTCCACTACCTGTACAAAAATGGGTGGTCGGCCAACCTAGAAAAATGGTCGGCCGTTCAGAATGGTCGCCGGCCAGCCACTGCTTTTGAGAAAATGCCCTGCTGCCACAGAGTTGGAACAAAGCAAAAACAGATTGTTTCCAAGTGATCTTTGTCCTCTCTGGCCTTCCTTATCATGAAGATGATCAGGAGAGGAGTAGATTCGATTCACCAATCGTCAATTGTTGTAAATTTGTTGCGTGATGATTTTAGAACTGATATGACAAAAGCTCAATAAAATGAAATGAGAGACAAACAATACCTCCTCCTATCATGGAGTTAGACATTGCTTCATGAACCATTGAACATCAGTAAAGAGTATGCAATGGTTCAAGAAGTAATAGGTTCAATATAACGTCCGATTAAACCTAACCCAATTTTGTTACCTTTTTTTTTACCTCTTTCGCTCCAATTTTATTAACCCTTTATACATTACCTTTCAATTTCTTATATTTTCTTCATTTTTGTCCAAAAGTGTAGATTACGTCCGCTAAGTCCAAAAGCAATAAAGATAACAAGCACGACTTGACCCGAGAAATGAGCTTGTCAAGCCCTTTTTTACAGGGGGAAATTACAAAGGAAGAATATAGCTCATTTATAAGTGATAATGAATTCCAAGTCAAAACCAACATGAGTGATAATGACAGTCAAACTCAAAGAGAGCGATAATGACTAATCAAACCCAAAATAAGAGATAACGACTCTAAATCCAAACTTGATAATAAGTTATAATGACAGTTTCTTTTGTGATTTCCAAGGGTCTAACTAGAAAGTTAGTCCCTTAGAAGTAATACACCGTCGATAAAGAGAAGTATCAAACAAGAGATCATGCCTAGCAAAAGAGAGATGTAATGCCCTGATAATAAACTTCCAAAGAGATTAAACCATTTAGCATGAAAGGTCTCTTTCTCATGCTTTGAGCGGTGATCTTTTGTTTGATTCAACTCTTTACTCAAAATAAACCAAGAATGGGTGGAGGTTGCAGAGATGATTATGCAAAGGTGATTATTAGAAAAGTGTGAGTATTTACATGAAAACTATGTAAAGAAAGCTATCAACTCAAATGGATTGGTGGCTATGGCCTAAACACCTAAATCCGTGAGGACTTACAACAACACAAGCATAGTAGTCAAAGCATAAACTAAACAAACACACTAAATAGCACAAAATGTGCTGAAAATCATTTTGAAAATGGGCGAAAACTTGAACAAAAATGGGAGGAAACAAGCCTAGTCAGCAACCCAAAGAAGGGTGGCTAGCCCCTCCACCTTTGGAACTTTAAATCACATATTTCCAGCCTTTGAAAATAGCCCAAAATAGTGTACAAGAAAAGTAAAAATAATGGAAAAGAGTAGTATAAACAAAGGAGAAGGTGGCCGAAGCTTGTACCTCTTGAAAAGAAGATGTTCTTTGTTAAGAAAACTTGATTCAAAGCACTGAATGTAGGCTCAAAATCTGAGTAGGAAGCTTCAAGTTTGAGCTCCAAAGGTGTATCTATCTTGTATCTATAATTGAGAGGGTAGAGAAGATGACTTGGATTTCATTAAGCTCTTGAATGAATTTTTTTAACCTCAAAACTGAGGGCATGCCTTCTATTTATAGAATTTTGCCTTCTCACATTGGAAATATCTGTATAGGGATAGCTGGTGCAAAGCATGGGTATGGGGACAACTACCAGCTGTAAAATATCTACTGCCGCTAAACATGGCCCGCTGGCTATGAGAAGGGACAGCTGACCAATCAAATTTGGCATTTCGGCCATCTGTTGGCCTATAGTTGTTTAGGTGGTCAGGCTAAATGAAATGTGGTTTTGATCAAAAAATGGTGTAAGGTTTATGCTTGAAGGGTTTTTGAAGCTCAAAAGTGAATCCTTTCTGTTGAAGATTCAAACGATTGCTCAGTATAACATTTCATCATTGAGTACTTGGAACAAAGCGCCCAAGTCTTGAAGGGCGAACAAAATGGGTTGTCTACACCAAGTGGTGCTCTTAAGGAGGTCCTCTGGGGCTTCCTGAGGACAAGGTGCTCGCCCTAGCTCTGGACACGAGACAGGTATATCTTATTTTTTCCTTAGCTTCCTTAGATACTCACGTATGGCTTTACTGTGCTTTACCCGTGCTTTCATTTCTGTTTGCAGCCTCCAGCAGAATGTATTAAGCGGTACCTTGAGGTGATTAAGTTATTAGTCCACATGGTACGGAGGAGGAAGCATGCCTTTGCTGTTGCTGGAGTTTAGGTATCCCATTCTGCTTGTTCTACATAGCCCCTCCCATACTTGTGCTCTAATATACCTTCATAGACCTACTTTTATCTCTGTATTCCCTCCGTTTTGATATTTTGTCCTTTGCCAATCATGATTTTAGCTTGATGTAGCCTCGGTGCTGTATCTTCCTACAGTTGGAAGAGGAAAGGGAGGACCTTGAGTATGAAGAAGAGGTGCAGATTGGGGTCAAGATAAAGGTGCTCCTGGCAGAGGTAGAGGTAGAGGTAGAGGTGCCCAGATGGTGGAGAAGTCTTCCTCCTCAGAGAGGACTCCTACTGCTTCCACAGAGAAGGAGGATGTTTCCACTAGTGAGATCTTCGAGAATAGCAAGGGTGGCAGAGATGCGAGCATCGACATAGAGAACTTTGAGGGTTGTGATGCCGATGACAATGATGATGAGGGAGACAACAGAAGTGGAGATGATACGAGTGGTAATGATTGTAGTGGCTTTGGGGATAAAAGTGGTGATGGCGATGATGATGAGGGGGTGATGATAGTGGAGCTGACGGAGATGATTCTGAGATCCCACCGACGAAGAGGACGAAGAAGGCAAGATGACCTTGATTCCCTTTCCTTTTTGTATTTCTCTTTTGCTTTGTAATTTAGAAAATCATGTATAGTTTCAGATTGGTTTTTGTAAAAATTTGTGACACTTTTTCACCGAGAAGTAATGAAAGAAAAACTCTTGTTTTTGGGCCATCTTGGACATCTTAGTATGCATAGCACCGCACTTGAGCATATAACACTCTTTATTTTGAAATTGAAATTGAGAATGGTTGTACTTAGACAAGTTTTTAATTTGACATTAATCTTATAACAAACCAAAATATAAGGTACAACTCGATACACACAAAACATAGCAAAGATTAGTTAAACATGCCTATCTACACCTATTGGCATGAATAAGACTCAAAACAAGACCC
Organism: Camellia sinensis; assembly: GCF_004153795.1. Lineage (NCBI taxonomy): Eukaryota > Viridiplantae > Streptophyta > Magnoliopsida > Ericales > Theaceae > Camellia > Camellia sinensis. The sequence goes on from NW_021031639.1 coordinate 223,055, forward strand.
GAAATAAAAATTGTCAAGTCAAACTACTAAACCACACTGTTTTTGAGATTCTAGAAATCGGCTAGTTGGCTAAAGGTTCTGATCAAATAGTTGGATACAGATGTTAAGCACCACAGTAACCTTATCTCTTTAAAAGGTGATCCCCTATTGCTTCTTCGACTAGAAGTGGAAAAGTTGAGGGTATTTATCTGAAAATGAAAGCTTCAATTGTTGCAAGGTTGTAAGACTGGATGACCACTTTGGATGGCACTGATAAACTAAATTTCACAAGATTCAGCCTAAATGCCCTTTTTACTTTGAGCAATACTCCACTCCGTTTTCCTTTCTTCAAGCAGTGACTTGTTACTGGAATCCAATTACTCATTTCTTCCGCTTTGGTGTGCAAGAGCTATGTCTGACTATCAAGGAATTTCAGGCGTTAATGGAATTCTCCCGAGATGAAAAAGTTATGCCTCAACCCAATTTTGGCCATGCACAAGCCTTGGTAAGGATATGCGGTCTAACTTTGAATGATTCTTGGTCCTTAGCCCATAACGAAGAGCAAGATGTGTCCAGACTGATTTGTCGATTTTCTATCATTGGAGACCGAAGCAATCTTGGCTGCTACCAATATGCCCTTTGCATATGTCTTATTTCACACTACTTACTTGGCCTTGGTGGTGATAGCGCTAACATCAGGCTTGTTGAAGTGGCCCAACGACTTCAAAAGGGACAAAGTTGCATTGGCTTGGATTTAGCCGAGACTTTGATGGCCTTGGATGCATTCTGCCAACAGAAGGACTCCCAAGTTACAAGGAGTCCATTACTTCTTCAGGTATTGTTTCCCGCCCTTTCTCAGTTTATGATTCTTACATCACTCTAGCCCTCATCCCTCGATTTTTCCCCTCAGTACCCATTTTCTCACTTTTTTCACTCAGCGTATATCTCTCTATTCTTTAATCTATCTTATTTTTCATCCCTCCCCAAATGTGGTTGATAGACAAGCTGAAAGTAGTGGCTCCTTGTGCTCCATACTCAGCTAGGAACTACTTCTTCTGAGCCCAGATAGTGGATTTTTGTTCAGAGGGTCTGTGGTGTGATTGGATGTGCAGTTGGTCTACAATGGACATTGCATGGCACTGCCTCTAGCTAGACTTGCCTCCAATGACATATAGTATGTTCCGCCAGTCAGGTGTGCAATTGATCAACCTGACACACTACGTCTTCTACTTCCTTTTCTGATTTAGGCCACAATTCGAACATGATCAGACTCGTCCTGCTGATGAGATATAGTATCTTGCTTCTTTCCCATTCCAAGCTAGACATCTCTATCAGTATGCAACCGCTTGGAGGATAAGAGATCTTGGCCCCTACTGATGTCTTCGGTCATGCTCTTTCCGGTGAGTGCTTGCTTTGGCTTAAGGAGGAGGCACAGATGGGCGCATCATCCCTAGTAGTGAAATCTTCTGATGCTGCAAAGAGAGGGCAAAGGAATTGACTCGACTATGGCCGTAGTTTATTGCTTTGACCTTAGTTTTCTGATGTGAAATGCTTTAATTAATATGGTAGTTAAACGGTCATGTTTGTTTCACTTTTGCTTCCCTTCTCTCTATTTTTTATTTATTTATTGAAAACATGTAATCAAATATTGTGGGTACTGAAAACCTTCCTCTTGTGTCCAACAAATGGTTAATTTTGCAAGAAGATGTTTGAGAAAATTAGTTAATTTTGTTAAAAACACCAAAACACATTTTCGCAAATGGTCATTACCTAACATGCCTGAAATCAACCCCCAAAATGCACAACCCAAAATTATCATTCCTGACATGACTCTTTACATCTTCTCCCACTATTGTAATACCAAATGAATCTGTCTTGCAACCATACTTATCATAGAAAAGAAGGTTTAGACATTTGGATCTGAATCTGAGCAAAATGACTACCGAGTTGAAAATGGTTAGAGCCGAATTTCATAATGAAGTTGTCTATGTATCCCAAGGATGGGAATTAAGCCTTAAGTAGTTCGTGATTAAGGTTCACTCGAGTGTTAACACTCTCCTTTTGCACTCTGACGTTTTCCAAAACTGCCTTTTCGGGTTTTTGACCTTGCGAGCTCTATTTTATTCATTTTTCTTTTTCCTTTCTCTGACTTTTGCCTGGGTCATATGCTTTCAGGTTTTCGGCCCAGTGCACCTCTCAAGAATAGTATTTCGTTAACTTGTCCATTTTAATCAGCTATGAAAACTCTGGTCCATCCATATCCATTAGAATAACCACTCTCCCTGACCAAATTGACTTGATGATGTTAGGACTAGTCCAATTGGGTTTGAACTTGCCCCTAAGATCACAAATTGGAGCCTGATTGTCTTTTAGCACTAAATTCTCCTCCTTCAGATTTATGGACTTAACCTTTTTATTGAATGCCTAGGCAATTCTGCTCTAGTACCCTTGCATATTATAGCGACCTTGGTTTTTGACCCGTTTCTTGTGGTGTTCCAGACTCGGGTTTGTATGGTTTGGATGGTGGTTTATGTCTTGCTCCCTTGTCTTCCCCTTAATGTTGGTTATTGGGTTGTATTTATGTGTTTGGAACAAGTTGGTTTCTTGTTTTTCCAAAACTTTGTTGCCTAGATTTTGGCCTCTTCGCTCGAGTGAGGCTTCTTGCACTCGAGCGAGCTTTGTGTTGTGTGTCTCTTCACTCAAACGAGCACTCCTGCACTCAAGCGTGCGTCTGCGTCTCTGTAAAACCTGAAGGTTGGCATTCTTCGCTCGAGCGAGCATTCTTGCGCTCGAGCGAGCCCTGTGAAAATGTTTCTTCGCTCGAGCGAGCACTCTTTTGCTCAAGCGTGCTTCTACGTTGCAGACCTGAAGCTTTGCATTGTTCTCTCAAGCGATGATTCATTCGCTCGAGCGATGCGACCTTTTTGTGTCTGGTCACTCGAGCGAGCTGGTGTACATCAGTTCACAGCAGCACCGTTTTGGCTTCATTTTTGATCTCCTTTTCACCCACAAACCCTAAATCTGCAGTCTCTCTCTCTAGATGTCACCTTCTCTCTAAGGTTTCATCTACATTCATTGTGTTCTTGACCCTAGTGTCTTGAAGAATAAGGTAGGGGGCTTCAAGAGCTTCGTGTTGATCCAAGTAAGAGTGGATTTCCTTATCAATGGAGTTTCGATCTTGCTTGTTTGTCTTCTACACTTGAGGTAGAGATTTTCTACACTCTAGTATGATTTTTAGCTTAGTTATTTGCTATTGTGTATAGATGATGAGATTTGGTTGTGGTTTGGACAAATCTAAGATTTGGGTGTAAAATGAAAAGAGGGGTTTTGATGTAATAGAGATAAATGAGTATGGGGTTTGAATATAAGATCTTGGTGTACCAAAATAGTTGATTTTGGGGTATTTGGGTCGATATTGGAAAAAAGGGGATTTTTGCCCTAATTTGTTAAAATGATTATTTTGTATAAATAATTAGAATTAACATTGAATATGTTAAATTGGATGATTATTGATATAAATGGTGATATTGGATATGTATTATCTCACCTATAGAAGTTTTGAATAAACTATTAAATTCGATATTGAATATATCTTGGAAATAATTGAATTGGGCTATCAGTGGAGGATAGCTATGATTGTTGTAGAAATTGTATGAAGTTTATGCGATTTAATGCTAATCTATTGTTGGTGTCATTGAATATGACCATGTTGTAAATACATTGTATATGTATGTTTATTGGGGAGGAGAAAGGGGATGTACTCCATGTATGACCATGTTATAGATACATTGTATATATATGTTTATTGGGAGGAGAAAGGGGATGTACTCCATATATACGATTATGTTTATAAATACATTGTATATGTATATTTGTTTGGGGAGGAGAAAGGGGATGGACTCCAATTGAAGCAAGTTGGCCTGGGTGTCCTGGGTGAAAGACCTGAAATCTCTTATATAAATGGGTGCCAATTCCCTCGGACAAAATATCCGTAAAATGGCAAAGTTTGAAGTGTTTATGTATGTTTTTGCATAATTAGAAAATCATTGAGTTGTAGTCTCATTTTGGTTGTTGAAAGATAATGAATTTAACTCATGAATTGAGTAGCATATAGGAACTGGATATGAATTGAAGGAAAATGGAATAAGATTGGCTTTAGTGGCATATGGATATGTACGCCTTGTGGATGCCTCCATACCAGTATTGTTTATATACGTGGTATTTATACCTTTGCTAAACTTCATAAATTGTGTTAGATTATTTCTACTGGGTTGTTGGCTCACCCTATAAGGAAACACCATTTTTCAGGTGCAGATGAGATGTTTCCTCCAAGGCCATAGCGTGGATGAACTTTTGGGAAGCAAGAACTTCTTAATTATGTATCGTTGTGTGTTTGTTGGTATTTGTAAAGCCAAGGGCTTAACATGTAATGAGTGAGACTCAATTTGTGTAACAAAGCAATGACTTGGAAAGATGTATACCTACATGGCATTTAATCGTTTGTTAAATAGTAAACTCTGATGTATGAAAGTATGTTGTTTCTCATATTTATTCTGCATATGAGTTATCTTTATTGTAATATTTTGGGGGCGTTACACATATGCTACAATGCCTTCAATCTTCTTTCATCAAATAACATCAACTTTTCGAATTGGTTCTGTTGACAATCAACCTCTACTATCTAACACTCAGCCATAATCCTTAGCGAAGGTATCTCTATCTCAACCGGCAATACTGCCTCTATCCTATATACTAGCTAGTCAGAAGTTTCCCTAGTAGATGTTCGAATCGATGTCCTATCTCCACAGTGCGAACGGTAGATTATTTAGCCAATCCTTATAGATCTCCCCCATCTTTTGTAGGATATTCTTAGTGTTCTTGTTTGCTGTTTCAACTGCTCCATTGGTTTGTGGCCTATTAGTTGATTACTTGTGAAAGGCCAGATTATATTTCTCAATCAGATCAATCACTTCCCCTTTGAAGTGTGAACCGTTATTTGAAATAATCTCACTCGTAACCCATACCTATAGATGATGTTGTTTTTTTATAAACTTGGCCACATGCGATGCTTTCAACACCGAATATGATTGTGCTTCCACCCATTTGGTAAGGTAATCAATTGCCACCAAGATGAACTCATGTCTGTTCGGCCCTTTTGGTGTAACTGCCCCAATAACATCAATTTCCCAATTGAAAAAGGCCATGGTGAGGTCATATTGTATAGATTTGATGGTGGGATGTTCATGTGGTTAGCATGAATTTGATACTTGTCGCATCGCCAGACAAAACAGATACAACCGTTTTCTATGGCCGACCAGTAGTACCATTGCCTAAGGATCTTCCTTGCCAAAATTATACCGTTCATAGAAGCCTTATACTCCCCTCCATGGATAGCTTTGATGATGCACTTTGCTTTATTCTGCTCCACACACAACTTATGCATTCCCAGATGACCCCTATTGTACAGCTGTAGACACCCCATTTTTGACGGTCCTCAAGACTTAGACGTCACCGTTTGAACACTCGGTGATCATCCATGTTTGTGTTCGTCTTGAGTTCTCGGAGGTCTCGGCCACGCGCCCTGCCTCAAGATCTCTCGACTCGACTGTTATGTGCTTGGTTTTGCACCAAACACTTGTGTTTTGCCTTTGAGGGGCAGGGAATGGCTTGTTGGCCATCCCCACACTCCACCGGCCATGGCTTGAGACCACAGGCTGTGTTTGGTTGCCATCGGCCAAATGTTTGGCCGACCGGCACTCTAGATGGTCGACCGGCCATCTATTTTGGTCAAATTGCATTTTTGGCTGGCCGACCACTGTTCATCTACTTTTTCAGATATTTTTGTGCCAACTGTGATAGCTGGCACCCACTTTGCTCCCCTCCATACACGTGTATGGAGGGATCTCCCTCTTGACTAGCTTACTTGAGAAGTTTTGCAAGAGTGAGCTCTATAAGAGGGAGCCTCTTCTCCCTCCATTAGAATTGACAAAAAAAGCTCCAGAGCTCTGAGTTTTAGAGTTAGGGTTTACATATACTCTATCTCTATATCTCTTCCTCCTTTTGGTGTATTAGTGTGTGTTTGTTCTTACTATTGCACACAAACACCTACTGTTACACCTTTCCTTAGTAGCTGAGGTCCTTGGAGGTTATTCTTCAAGTTCTTGGCTGATTTTGAGCTAAAGGAGGCAACTGGAGCATTGTTTGTGAAGAGGGTCAACAAGGGTAAAAACTTACTCCTTTTTAACCCATTTTTGCATAGCTTTTAAACCTATCTTGCAACTGTTTTTAAGCTTCGTGTATAACATATAAAATTTCTATTTTTACCTGGTTAAAATAGTTGTTTAAGAGTGTTTTGGCATTTGGGGTTGTTTGACCCTTCTTAGGGCTTGTTAGGCCCCATTTTGTGCCATTTTGGGTGAGCTCCAGGACCACTTTGTTTGGGCCTCCTCACCACTGAAATATTGAGGGGTTTCAGTGGTGAGGATGGTGCCTTGAGGTCCTAAGAAGGAGGGGGCCACCCCCTCTCCTTGTTGTCCTTGAAAAGGTCCATTTTTGCCTCATGTGTGAGCACCTAGTTTAGGTTCATGTTGACCATGCCTTAACTGTTATTTGGTAGTATTTTTCCATGTATTACCTCTGTTTCATGTTGGTTTGGACACACCTTGCATGCCTTGCATACATGTATTGTAATGCCACATTTTTGCCTTAACATGCTTTAGGTTTAGACCCTTATTCTAGCATGATTGAGGCTTAGCTTTGTGAAGCTTTTGTGCTTGTTTTAGCATGTTGGAGTTCTGTTTTTGGTTGCTTTGGTCGACCATGGCATGTTTGGTATAACCTCTTTGCATTTTGGCTTGTGAGCCTTTAGTGTGTGAGTCATGAGCATGCATTACTTGCATTATTTCAGTGGTTTGGAACCATTTACCATGTTATTTCAGTCCTTATGACATGCCTATATGCTTGCGTTTGATGCTCCTTCAGTGTGTTAAAAGGTTGTTGCCTTATGCTCTATGAATGTGCCTCTTTGTATGCTTGCATATTTAGACTACCTAGATGCCATCTAGGTACATCCTTAGCTTTGTCCAGGTCTACATTGGACCTGTTTTAAGTCCCCTTAGCCTTGGGAGGCTTGGTTGGCTTGGCCTTGGTTTAAGCCTCCTTGGCTTGCCTTGAGTACTTGAACCATTTGTTGCATGCTTAGCTTGTCTTATTGACTTGGTTTGGCACCTTTCATGTCATGATTTTCAGAGCTTATAATGCGTGCCATTTGCCCATGTTTGCATCCTCTTAAGTGTGCTTGAGAATTGCTCTTTAATGCTTCAGTGTTGGTCCTTATGTGCATGCATGTTTGCATGTCACTTTGCTTTCATTCTCGAGCATGTTGGCCACTGTTTTGGGCTTAGTATAGAGCTGCCCAAATCAGTTTAAGTCCATTGTTTCGCATGTTGTTGCATGCTCACCTTGTGTGTTTTTGCATACTTGTGTGTTGTTGCATGATTGAATGAAATCACATGCTTGCTTGCATGTTTGAACACCCACATTGTGTCTTACATACTTGTTGGTTGCATTGCTTCATGCCTTGCATGCTGGTTTGCCTAGGTTGTGTGTCTAACATACATTACTTGCTTGCATGTTCATATTGCATGCCTAGTTCACATGCCTAGGTTGTATTACATTGGCATGCATGCCTCACCTCTTGATCAAGCCATGATAGAGGTTGAAGGCTCCCTTGTATGTTTATATGCTTTGCATTACATTTGAAATCAAAATGGCACACTTGGTCCCTTGGGCCATCACGCATTGAAATGCGCGATTGGTGGTACGAGAACCGAGAACCATGTCCCTTTGAGTTATAAACATGATAAGGGATGTGTTGGTGAACACATTTCCTTGGAATGCATTGTCATGCCTTGTTTTGCCGTCTGCTGCTGTCAAAACAGGATTCTGCAGGAAGCTTTAGCCGGTCGGCCATCTTTAGTGCCGACCGACCAAGTATGGATGGCCGAGAGCTTAATCAGTGGCCGGTGATTATTACCCATGGCTGGTGACCATTCCTTATGGCCGGTGGTGTTCCCCAATGTCCAGGAAGTGTTCCTTGGGAATTGTGCCATTCTCAGAGGAGCAGAGCAGGGAAAACAGAGGCAACTTGTGCATGGCGACGGATTTCCGAGCAAACCCAAGCACGCGTGCATTGGACCCTCTTCCGAGGCCTTTTACTGCTTTTTTTAGCTTAGTTAATTTGCTTAACTAGTTAAGGGGTTTGTAATATTTAATTAGCTAGAGTAGTTAATTATTTATTCGGTATGTATTATTTATTCGGACCCTCCGAGCGAGGGCAATTATGTAATAAGTGTGCGTGAGTGTGTGTATGTCTTCCAATCCCGCGCCTTTCTTCCCTTTTATTTACCTGCTTTCAATGGTTAGTATTAAGGCATATTTAAATTAGCATACCTTATGCTATGCTTGCGTGCATTCATACCTTTGTCTTGCATACACCGGGCTCGACGCATCATGCTAACTGCATTGTATTTCAATCCCAAATTGAATACATGTTATCTGTTACATTTCACATGCCATGTTTAGAATAGTCGAGCCTGTCTAGATTGCATCTTTGCATGCGTTGCATTAGCCATTTTTTTAAACACGAACTAGGATCATGCATATGATTACTAACTAGTTTCTATTTTGGCTTGGAGTACTAGGTAAGCTTTTTATGCTTTAGCATGCTACATGTGTGTGAATGTTGCCATGATAGCATAATTACCATGAGGCTAATTGCTTATGTGATATAAACTGCCTGAATGCCCGTGGCTGAAGGTTGGATTGCTTGAGTTGGAATAACTCATCAAAATCCGTGTTTTAGCCTATCGCGAGTAGCAAATTTCAAAACATTTTCCAAGCAAGCGGATATGCAATGTTTTGTTCCAATTTGGGCAACCCAGTCTGTACTTGTTTGCTGTGCGCATAACAAAGTAAATCTAGGCTAAATAACCGGAATAAGAACATGTAATGTTTTCAAAACAAGATATCATGGTTAGTAGAGGCCGATCTTCGGATCGGGCGAGCGGGGGTGCTCATAGCTGACCTTCCCCAATTGTACCCGAGTTCCCGAGCCGAGGCAACTTTGGTGATGACGGACACGTGGCCTTAGGCAAACGAGTCAGGGTTTCTTTAATTTTCCCAAAAATAAAATATTTAGGTGGTGACTCTGTATCTGGCAAAGCAGTCCATGTTTGACACTTCTTTTCTAAAAATCTGTTTTTCTCAAAACAATTTGCCGGATTTGGACTCTTTGGTTTAGATTAAGAACTGTGACAATTTGAGAGTCCGAGCTGTAGTGGGCCCAATATGAATAGAACGGGACTCATCCTCCCGGGGCATTCGGGGACGTCTACAACAGCTTGTCTCCACAAATGATGAACTGAGCGGCCAGATGCTGTATCCCTCGTTTGGCCTTGGCATTTGCCCCTTGTGGGCATGTCTCCATCTCCAGAGAATTCCAAATGTCAAAGTACCAAGGACCCTCATTCTGGGTTTCTTTTGTTGCAGCTATCGTCTCGTATGCAGGTGCATACCTTTGTTCTACGAGAATTGGACGCATCTTTACCCCAATTAGTATATCTACCATCAAGGCTAGGGTTGCCAAAGCATCGGCAACCCAATTGGTTTCTCTTACCAGGTGTGTAAATGTTAAGTCAGTCAAACTGTAAGATCAGCATGTCCAAGGTCTGATGATAGACTTTCATTTTCGCTTCCTTCACTTTCCAATCTCCGTTGCCTTAAGAAACAACTAGGTTTGAATCCCCAATCATATCCAACCGTATTGCCCTTAGCTTTAGGGCTGCTTCAAGTCTGGCAACACATGCCTCATACTCTACTTGGTTGTTGGACAATTTAAATAGAAGCTTGAAGGCTAAGGATACGTGGAAATCATCGGGTGCTATAAGCAACACACCTATCCTATATCCATACTGATTGGCTGCTCCATTAAAATACAATCTCCAGGTGTCTTATTTTAGCTGTAGGATCCCTTCATCCGAGAACACATACTCCTTGTCTTTTTCTCCATCAAGCGGGTGATTAGCCAAAAACTTTATTATAGCTCTCCCTTTGACAAATTTGCGAGTGACATATTGAAGGTCGAACTCGGAAATCAAAAACAACCATCGAGCTGGCCTACCGGTAAGTGTTGGTTTCTCAAAAAGATATTAATGGGATATAATCTTGAAACTAGAATTACCGAGGGTGCTAACAAGTAGTGCCTCAACTTCTTGGTGGCCTAGGCCAAGGCTGGACACACCTTTTGCAAAGGATGTAACGAGTTTCGTATTCCAACATTTTTTTGCTTAGATAGTATATGGCCTTCTCCACTCTCTCTTCTGACTCTTGTGCTAGCATGCAGCTCATTGTTGACTCAATCATTGATAGGTACAGGATCAGTGGTTTCCCAGGCTTAGGCGGTGACAAAACATGTGGGTTTTTCAGGTACTGCTTGATTTTCTCAAAGGCGAAATTGCATCGATCATCCCATTGGAACTTCTTCCCTTTCTTTAGCAAGCCCAATAGTGGTTCACAAGTCAAGGCTAATTTTGAGATAAACCTTCTTATGAAATGCACTTTCCCTAGAAAGCCTCGCACTATATTTTTTTGTCATTGGTGCGGGCATTTCTATGATAGCTTTGACTTTGGATGGGCCGGCTTTGATTCCGTGTTGCGTGATCAGAAACCTGAGCAACTTTTCCGCAGTTACCCCAAAGGTACATTTCTATGGATTCAGCCTTAACCTATACTCTCGAATCCTTTTGAAGAACCTTCTCAATGCATCATAATGCCTCCCTCACTCCTTGGACTTAACAATCATCTCATCCACGCATACTTCAACCTCCCTATGGATCATGTCATGCAATATGGAAGTTACTACTCTCTGGTGGGTGGCTCCAGCATTTTCCAACCTAAATGGCATGAGTCGATAGCAGTAAGTCCCCCATTGAGCGATAAACGTTGTCTTCTCTCTGTCGTCAGGTGCTGCGGAAATCTGATTATACCCTGAAAACCCATCCATGAACAAAAGTACAGCCCGACCCGTAGAAAAGTCTACTAACTCATCAATGTGTGGTGTAGACATCCTATTTTTTACCGCGCACAAGACTTGGGCGCTTTGTCCTTAGCACTCGATGATGGAGTTACGTTGTCAATGTTTCAAATTCTCAAAAAAGGAATCCAGTTTTTAGGTCAAAAAAATCGCAACCTTTCATACCTAAGTTATTTATATACCTCTATACCACAAAAATCCATCTTTTAGCACTGTGCCAACCTACACTAAGCCTGAGACAAAGGAATAAGGGAACTACATTTGGGCCCGGCCGTGCCTCATTTGGGGTCATCCTTGGCCATTTGGGGCCGGCCGTGCCTTTTGGGCAACAAATACAGTTCTGGGCGAGAGCCCGCTAGCTGTATATTTTTGAAGATATTTATGACCTATTTGGCTCAAATTCTATAAATATGAGCTAATTCCTCTATATTGAGGATTAGAAAATTTCAAAGAACTAAAAGCCTCTTTGAGAGCTCCTTCTTCCTTTGAAAGCTATCTTTGAGCTAGCTTATCATCTTTGAGCTATATCTATACCTCATATACACCCTTAGAGGTAAACCTTGGAGCCTTGGTTGAGCCTTGAGAATCATAATTCAACCATGAGAGTGCTCTAAAATCAAGTTTGGTTTACAACCAAACCTTGCTCTCTTCAAGTGGTTTAAGCATGTCACCTTTCTCCTTGCTTCCATTTCAATCCTCTTTCATCTTGTTCTTGCGTTTTTGTACTGTTTTGGATCCATTCCAAGTGCTAAAACTTGGGGCTAAAGAGCTACCAAATGTCGAGAGGTTTAACACCCTTTCTTGCACCTTATCTCATAGCTCATACCCTTTGTTTTCCCACTCTTTCTTTGGTTTACATGCTGATTTTCAGAGTTTAAAAGGGCTAGAAAAAATGGTTTAGAAGTCCAAAAAATGAAGGGGTTAGCCACCCCTCCTTGGTCTTGCTTACTAGTTTTGTATCTCTTTGTTTTTGGTTATCTTTTGTACTCTTTTACACATACTTTTAGTACTTTTTTTACATGTTAGGGGCTATTTTAGGGCTATTTTAATTCATTTAATTAGTTCATCCTTTGAACACTTTGCTTGTTGTGTTGTAAGTCCTCATGGCTTCGATTGTTTAGATCTTAGACACCAAGTCATTCGAGTTGATAGCTTTCTTTCATGTAAAGAGTCCTATCTTGTGTAATAATCAACTTCGCATAATCATTTCTGCACCCTCCCTCCTTTCTTGATTTTCTTTGTTTGAGAGTTAGTTCAATCGAGTGTTGTTTAGGCTTAAGAAAGACACCTTCCATGCTAAATGGTTCAATCTCTCCGGAGGTTCATTACCATGGCATTACGCCTCTCTTATGCCAAGAACTTCTCGTTTAACACTTCTCTCCTTTTAGTGGACTTAATTCTCACTTTTGGGCTAAATGATTAATTAATGGAAAGGTAAGTCAAAAAGGGCTAATCAAATTGGCTTAAAATCAATTCAACCGACATAAACAAATTAATAAAATTGGTAGGATTCGGCCGGACGTTATGCTGAGTCCATCGCATCAAGAGTCATCACATATTAATCCATGATGTTTGATGATTCTTGAGGTGCGTCTACCTCCCTCTTTGAGCTAACTACATGATAGAAGGGAGGGGTGGTCGTCTTTTCTTTGCATTTATTATTATTATTATTATTATTTTTGTCCAATTGTGTTCAATATCATCAAGTAATCAACTTGTGCCTATTGATGGTTTCAGACCCAAATTCATTCTTCTCTTGAGTTACTCCATGATAGAGAAGAGCATAAGGGACAAACATGGTTTAAAACTGCTCTATCTGGACTGTTTTCACCTCAGAGCACAATATTTTTCTGCAAGAAAATAGGGCACGATCGGATCTTCTTGGGCCAACCAAGCCTCATTTGGGGCTGGTCGGGCTCCAATGTTTGGTGCACAAAGTACTTTTGGCGGAAACAGAGGGCAGTGGCTAATGGTGAAACAGAGCAGTTGCATAGAGGGCAGATAGAGCAGTTTCAATAGACCATCTTCATTAGTGCGCATGCGATCCTTGTACATTATTTGTATATTATTGTTGTAATTATTATTCATATTATTGTTCATATTATTATTCATATATTGTTCATATTATTGTTATAATTATTGTGGTAATTATTGTTGTTATAATATCCTTGTTGTAATAAATTAGATAGCTAGTTATTTAGTTATTATTTATTTGGTATTGTAATAATTAGTTTAATTCGGACACTTGGACATTCAGACCCTCTTGTGCAAGGGCAAATATGTAATAACTGTGTATGTCTTCCAACCCCCATTTCTTTCTTCCTTTTATTTACCCGCTTATAATGGTAGCATTATATTTACTTAGCCTTTTCCATGACTTGCATCCATTTGTCTTGCATATATAAGGGTTCGGCTCATCATTCTAACCAAATGTCAATTTCAAACTTTTTGCTCGAATACGTGCTTAGCTGCATACTATCAAATTCATTCACATACCATGTTAGTAGCTAAGCCTATTATTTGCATATCGTATGTGTTGTATTAGTCATATTGCATTGTTTAGGAGCATCCATTTTTTTCTAATTATTTTATCTTCTTTGGCTCACCTTGGAGTACTAGGTGAGCATTTTTTGTTTTACCATATTGCCAGCATTTGATTGTTGCTATGTCAAGCATGATACCATGAGGCTAAGTGCTTAGTTGATATACTTGTTTGAATGCCTGTGGATGAAGGTTAATTGCTTAAATTGAGATGTTTGATTAATGTACTTATGAGATCACTTTTTCAAGTGCTACATATTCAAAACAATTTTCAAAACATAGATAAAGTCAAAGTGTTCCAATTTTTGCAAATTAGTCTATATTTGTGTGCAACACGCAGTAAAAATAACCTAATAAATCGGAATAAGAGCATATAATGTAAATAAGAATCACATCATGATTAGTAGAGGCTGATCTTTGATCGGACGAGTGGGGTGCTCAATTCATGACCTTCCCCTCTCGTACTTAAGTCCTCGAGCCGAGACACTTTGGTTATGACAGACACGTGGCCTTTGGCACGAGTCACGGGTTTCCTAAATTTCGCAGAAACATTTAGGTGGCAACTCTGAAATCTGGCAAATCAGTCTATTTTTGGCATTTTTTTATTCAAAATCAATTTTCCAAAAGAATTACTTGATTTGGACTCATTTGTGTTTATCTATTTCACATTACACTTGTAGAATCAGATTCAGAACTACATGAGTCCGAACTGTAGGGCTAGTCGTATCTGAAAGGACCACGAAAAGCAAGCTACATGTGGCAGCGGGAAGTCATCTTTAGGGTTAGCCTTATTCAAATCCCTAAAATCGACATAGACTTGGATCTTGCCATCCTTCTTTGGAACTGGCACAATGTTTGCCAACGGCGTTGGATATTCTGATACAATCAAAAACCTGCGTTGGTCTGCTTGGTGGCCTCCTCCTTAATTTTTAGTGCCCAATCTCGCTGAATTCTACAGAGCTTCTGCTTGACAAGTCAAGCCTCAAGATCAAGAGGGATCCTATACCGGACAATCTTTGAATCGGTTCTAGGCATGTCTTCATAGGACCACGCAAAAACATCTTTAAATTCTTTTAACAAAGCGACAAATTGCCTGCGTTCCTCCAAAGACAACGCGGAACCAATCTGGACTGAGCGAGGATCCTTCATTGCACCTACATTAATCGAAACAATCTCATCAATCAAAGGTTTTGCATGCCTCTTCTCTTCCTGATTAATCCAAATTTTGAAGACTCGAGAAATTTCTTCCTCTTCGTTTTCATCAAAGTTTTGAAAATCTTAGTCAACGTAATAAATTAAAGGCGCAGAAAAGTAAGCACAACCGACATTATTCTCATTAATCAGGCTTGGTTTAGTAGTTACATTGGACTCAAAAGAAAAAGATAAAGACAACTGGGACAACTGGGACAACACAATGGCATTCGGGTCATAACTCCTAGAATCACCAAACTCCGACTTGCTAGAAGAACTTGAGTCTGACTCTGACTCTACAGACTCAAAAGAATCAAACTCGGACTCACTATCAGATTCAGAGCTCATAATGCAACCTTTATTGAGTTGCCAAGTCAAACGCAGTGCTTTTGACATATCCAAAATAAGGTTGTTGCAGTCCACAGATGATCTCTCCCCGATCACAAAAATACTGACATCCTCCAAACCCTGTAACTCGGTGTTAGCTTCAAAGTTAGTCACTGTCAGCCCCACTTCATCCATTTTTCTTTTGTTCAGATGGTTGCTTTTACTCTGATCTATGCCACTACCAAGGTTCGCTTCCTCATCCTCATTCTCACACAACTGGTGATCAAAGAAAATCTCAAATTTAGGGAGACGGTCCTTTAGCTTAGGATTGACCCATGGTTCAGGAAAACCACAAAAGGGAAAATCATCTCTCTTTGGCAAAACGCCCATTCAATGTCCCCTGGATCAGTTTATGTTTCAGTTCACACTGTTTGCAAGCCCTCTTAGCCTTACCCTTTCTATCACCTCATTCTTTTTCTTTTTTCAATCTTCCTTTTGTGGGTTTGTACCCTAATGCAAATAATGGGGATTATGGGTAATTTCTCTGCCACAATAACACCTTTTCTACCACTCTTTGACAGCTCCATCCCTGGTAGATTGATTGAGCACTTAGGTATATTCCTTCTTTATTAGCCATGATAGTTTAGACCAATTGGGCTTCAGCCAAAGTGAATCCAGATAGGAAAACATCTTCATTCCCGTAATTTATCTCTAATACTAGGATTGTGACCTTGGGCGGAGGGTGGATTAATGAGTTCCCAAAGCCAATAGCGATTCCTCCAACATGTGGGTACTTCACCAGTTGATGCATTATGGAGGTAACGACTTTTCTTTGGTGCAACCATGACCTGCCCAACAACAAATTGCATATTGCCAGCACATCTACGACGTGAAGCTCAATTTCATTCTCAAATGGTCCTACCAAATCTATACGTTGATGGTACCCACCTGTGGACGTCCCTGAACGTCCCGGGAGGGAATCCCACTCTGTTCATTTGGACTCACTACAGTTAAGGACTCAATGTCACGGTCCTGTATCTAATCTCTCAGAGTGCAATGCAAGACTGATGAATCATCAAAGAGTCCAAATCCGGCAAATCGTTTTCAAAAACTGATTTTTAGAAAGAAGTGCCAAACATGAACTGCTTTGCCTGATACAGAGTCGCCACCTAAATATTTTATTTTGGGGAAATTTAGGAAACCCTAACTCGTGCCTAAGGCCACGTGTCCGTCATCACCAAAGTTGCCTCGACTCAGGAACTTGGGTACGATTGGGGAAGGTCACTTCGTGAGCACCCCCGCTCGCTCGATCAAAGATCAGCTTCTACTAACCATGATATCGAGTTTTGAAAACATTATGTGCTCTTATTCTGGTGATTAGCCTAGATTGATGCGCACAGCATACAAGTATAGATTGGATCGCCTGAATTAGAACAAAACACCTCATGTTTGCTTTTGAAACGGTTTGCTACTCGTAAGTAGGCTAAAATGCGAATTTGCCACCCTCAGGTGGGCTTAGAAAACAAGATGATTTGCCACTTTCAAGTGGGTTTAAAATTCACAATCAATGCATTATTCCAATTCAGAAAATCCAACCTTCACCCACAGGCATTCAGGCAGGTATATCACATAAGCAGTTAGCCTCATGGTAAACATGCTATCATGGCAGTCACTCACACGAATGCAAAGATGTGAAAGCATAAACACTTACTGAGTACTCCGAGCCAAAACAGAAACTAGTTAGTAATCAATGCATGATCCTAGTTCATGTTAAGATGGCTAATGCAACACATGCAAAATGCAACTAGAAATAGGCTAGCTAATCCTAAGAATGGCATATGAGATGCTACAGCTAACATGTGTTCAACTTGGAATTGGAATACAATGCAGTTAG
>NW_021031639.1:262546-293891 GCF_004153795.1 Camellia sinensis
TGGATTTATCGCCATCAAACGGATTGAATGGCTCTAAGCCTCGAAAGGGTTCGGGTCCACGAACCTAGAGACTTACTTGGACCCGGACTCGAGCAGCCGGAGGGAAGGGAGGAACCGGGATAGTCCTTACAAGCAAAAGTGGGGAAAAGTTATATTTGTCTTATAAACTGGATTTCCATTGTTCGAATAATGAAGCCGAGTATGAGGCTCTTATTTTAGGCTTGATAGCGGCTAAATGGGGAAAGAAGACGGTGACAATTCAGGCTACAGAAAGGCCTTTCGAGATCCATGAAGCTCATTATTCTGATGCCATCTACTTCACCGAACTGGCTGTCGAAGAAGTTCCCACCACCTCTAAGCCTCGAGGGGTCAAAATTCCTCGTTGGGAGGATATCAAAGATGACAAGGAGCCGATGACAGAATCAAGTAAGCGGGCGATGTCTAGACCAGAAAGTCCGCCTATTCCTCGGAAGGTGATGAAAGTTCGAGAAGGAGGCAAGATGGTGTATTATTTATGAAGGTGCGGGGAGTCGGTTTCTTCGAGGGGTATACAGTGCCGAAGTTCATCAAGTTCGACGGCAAACAAGGAAATGCCCGAGAACATGTTGTGCGATTCATCGAGACTCTGGGTATTCATGGTTCAAACCACGTCCTCCGACTGAGAGAATTCTCTAAGTCCCTCACCGACCGAGCATATAGTTGGTATGTTAATTTGGCCCCAAACTCTGTCCGAAGTTGGGAGGAAATGGTTAACAAATTCCACTCCAAGTTCTTTCAAGTGGCGGAGAAGGTGACCTGGCTTCGAACGGATTCAGACGCAATTTAGAAGTCGCTCCGTTAATGAGTCCCAGAACACTTGCGGGCTCGGAGCTTTCCGGGATCTACGCACCAGAACCATGGGCGTAATGGAGTTCGAACAAAGGACCCGATGATAGGCAAACCGACGTCGCGTTGAGTCGGCGACGTGGTTCGCGTTGATTAATCACGGCCGAAACCAGTGAGTATGCAAAAATCGAGATCTATATGATTCGAACTCTGAAAAATAGCACCGGGCTATGAGAATAACGAGCTGGGTGGTGTTAGGCAAAACCACACATATCGTGTTGAGTGGGCAACGTGTGGTTCGCGCTGAACAGCCGAAGACGAAGGCAAAGCACTGGACAACCAAAGACGAAGCCAAAGTTGTAGCAGAGAAGGGTGGATGGCAGCTTGGGTCACGACGTTTGCAACAGGTGGTCGCCGGTGGAGTAGCACCGAGATTTGGTGTATCTAAAGCTCAGACGCTGCATTATTGGGCCAAGATGAAATACCGACAACAGTGGTGTAGGTCTTCGGTGATGGTGATGGCGTCCGGAGTTATAGCAGCGGCAATGATCTTCAATGGGATGCAAAAGCAAGATGCAGCTTTGTTTTTTTTGAAGAAGATGGTGAACTGTTCATTTTCAAAGAAACAAACAAATGGGTTTCAAATTTCAGAGAGAGAAAAGGCACACCCAGAAAAAAAATAAAAATAAATAAATAAATAAATAAATGAAGATTTCTGAGCACTAAACAATGAAGATTTCTAAGCAGAGTAAAGTTGCAGTAGAGAGGATGGTTTCTGGTTAGTCATGGTTGGCTCACGGCATGACAATATCTGTAGCAGCAACCGCGGCTCCCTCCTTGGACCTCTTGATTTCAAGAGGTTGAACTTGTAGCAGACCTGTCCAACCTCAAAGTTGCCTGCAGGAACGTGGGGACTTATTTGCTTGCTTGCAAAATGGCGGCAACTTCTGCTGCTAGAGGGCTTTGCACCACTGTGTGGGGGTTGGCTATCATAGATTGTAAAGTTGGTACCGAGAAAATCGGAACCTAGCTTTCCAACATAGGCATTGCTTCCTTGGGACATGTCATCTGCATCAAGTGATATAACGTACTCAGTATGAGCACCATGTCTATATCTTCGTGCTGCTAGGAGATAAACGAAACCTTCTTGAAAAAAAAAAAAAAAAAAAAAACCTGGGTTGCCGAAGACCAAAAAATGAAGAAGAAAGTTGGGTCTCTCTTTGTTGAAGAAAGAGAGCCCGACAATGGCGTCTAGTAATATTTTAGAAGCAAAGTTTTTCTTGAAAATGAAGAACTGGGTCTCTCAATATAGAGAGAGAGTAGGCTAAGAGAAGAAATTTGGGTGATTTCGGCGGCTGAGGCAAAAATAAGTTGATGAAGTTTAGGGTTTTGTGACATTTCTTTAAATAAAAAAAATGGTGTGATGCCTACATAACAGCCTGCCGTTTGTTTTTCTTTCAAATCAAAAATAAAGGTGCATGAACATTACCTTTTTATGCTATAAAGTGAAAAGTGGGCTAGCTGTATTCTAAAAGAAAAAGTGTGCCTTATCTTGTCAAGAATACAGAAATTGATTTTTTTTTTAGTTCTTATTTCTTTGACTTGGAACAAAAAAAAAAGAAAGAGTTTTACGTTTTCCAATACTTGGAGAAATGAAAATTTAATTATCAATATTTTGCTTGTCAATTTTTTCTGTAAATTGAAGTGCGTCATCAACTTTATCCATAGGCTCTGTCGTGACAAATTTTTTTTTTTTGGGAACGTGATGCGAAACAGGGTCGAAGAAATGACAGTATGCATGTCTGAGAAATTTCAAATTTCTCACACACGCAAGGGGCAAATGTAAGAGGGGCTAATTTGAGCCCACTAAATTATTTAGGCCCAATAGCCCAAGATTAGTGGGCCCGAATTTATCGCAAGTCCAAGAATCGGTGGACCCAGATTTATCGCCATCAAACGGATTGAATCGCTCTAAGCCTCGAAAGGGTTCGGATCCACGAACCTAGAGACTTACTCGGGCCCGGACTCGAAAGGGTATTAAGCAAGCCTAGAGATCCGAGGCACTCGGACTCGAAAGGATTCGGACCCACGAATCTAGAGATCCGAAGTACTTGGCTTCGAACGGATTCAGACGCAATCTAGAAGTCGCTCCGTTAATGAGTCCGTCCTTGAATGTCCCGGGAGAGAATCCCCCAATTTGTTCATTTGGGCTCACTACAGTTCAGAACTCAACGTCACGGTCTTGTATCTAATCTCGCAGAGTGCAATGTAAGACCGATGAATCATCAAAGAGTCCAAATCCGGCAAATCGTTTTTAAAAATAGATTTTTTTGACAAAGGTGACAATTGCGGTAGATAATCTTTCACCCAGTCATCCGGACAGACGTCTGGCAGATCATCTGAGCGAACGACCGGCCAACACGCATTCGGGTCAATCGAGCCCCCTCTAGTTCAAGCTACCATGCTTTTTCCGAATCAATTTTAGCTATTAATTATACGTTTTGAATAATTTTTTTGAGTTTTAAAGTGCCCCATCTACCTTATTTTCTTGGCTCTACCACAGTTAGGCACTATTTTCACTCAACTTTACTCCAAAGACACTTCCTTCTTTGTCCTTATTATACATAAAAGGAAATGTATTTGAAGCAAAGTGGAGTGAAACTTTTTTTTTAACTCTTGGGAAAGAACTAATTTCCCTTCTCCATTATCTACCTTGAGAGTGAAAGTGAGAGATCCATAGGAGAGCCTTGCCATTCTTCTCTCTCTAACTACTTTGTCTTCTTCTTCACTCGATCTCTTATCTCCATCATCTCCTTTGTTGTTGTGTTCCTAAGTTGAGATTATTGAAGAATCTAAGCCTCTCATCATATTCTAGAGAATTCGAAATTGTTCTTCAAGGATGTTCGAAGATCTTCGAATTTTCCAACTCTTTTCTTGAACCCTCTCCTACAAATGGACCTCTGAGTGCGAAGCCACTTTGAACGGTTTGAAGACCTACCTCCGATCAGTCCCACTTTTGACAACACCTTCGGCAGGTGATCTGCTCATTTTATATCTGGTAGTTTCCAACCGGGCCATCAGCGCTGTACTGATAAAGGAAGAACTTGGGAAGCATCGGCCGGTCTATTATGTGAGCAAAGCAATGGTTGATGCCGAAACACGTTACCTTCCGTTGGAGAAACTCATCCTTGCACTTGTGATGACAGCAAGAAAACTGATGCATTATTTCCAGGGGCATACCATTGGGTTACTAACGGAATATCCCCTTTGGTCAGTACTTCGTAGTGCGGAAGCATCAGGGCTCGTCTCAAAGTGGGCTCTCGAGCTCGGCCAGTATGATATTCAATTTCTGCCTAGAACATCAATCAAGGGGCAAGTGCTCACCGACTTTGTGGCTGAATTCACTGGATTCCTTGCCAACTTTAAGTTTGACCAAATTCAACCTAAGCCAAACTGGAGAATTTACGTGGGGGACATTTGGCAGTTGTGATGGATCATCCAATCAATGGGGCAATGGGGCCGGAGTAGTGATCATGGCTCCCGACGGGGCAATAATCGAGCAGGCGGTCAAACTCAGCTTCGAAGTATCGAACAATGAGGCCGAATACGAAGCCTGCTAACTGGCTTACGGAATGCACATCTCCTGGGTGCTCGACGTTTGCTTATATTTTACGACTCAAAATTGGTGATTAATCAGCTAAAGGGGGAGTACGCAGCCAAAAATGACCGTATGGCAGCTTATATGAAAACGACAAATTCCTTGCTGCCAAAATTTGACCACAATGAATTAAACCAAATAACCCGAGATCAGAACACACACGCAGACGCCCTGGCTTGCCTAGCCTCTGCTATTAACTCAGAGATTAAACGGACAATTGAAGTGGGATTCATCCCTAAGCCGAGCATTGGCCCTTCGAAGTTTGTCCAAATCAATGTCATAGAATTAGGTCTGAGTTGGATGGACTCTATTGTTGCATTCCTATCTTCCAAACAGCTCCCGACGGATAGGAAAGAGGCACACAAGCTGCGAAACAAGGCCCTGCGATACTACTTGGATCCGCAAGGAAAACTCTAGAAGAAATCCCTTTCTGGCCCATACCTGGAATGCGTTCATCCAGATAAAGTCGAGGAACTCCTGACTAAAATACATGAAGGTAGTTGTGGTGCCTATTCTGGTTGACGCTCTTTAGCTCATCGAGCTGTTACAAAAGGGTATTATTGGTCGACAATGAGAGCTGATGCCGAGTGTTACGTCAAGAAATATAAACAGTGCCAGAAGTTTTCCCTTTTAACCCATTTGCCTACTGAAGAGTTAAGCTCTATAACCAGTCCTTGGCCGTTCGCCCAATAGGGACTTGACATCGTCGGACTATTACCTTGCGCCTCGGGCAACAAGCGATTTTTGATTGTCGCGACAGATTATTTCACGAAATGGGTCGAAGCGGAGGCACTAACACACATTCGAGATACTGATGTGAAGCGCTTTGTATGAAGAAATATCATAACAAGATTCGGCAGCATTTCGAGAGCACTTTTCTCAGACAACGGCACCCAGTTCGATTGCGGCGTCTACCGAGAACTGTGCAGTAAGTACGGTATTCGGCCTTATTTCTCCACGCTGGCTTATCCACGGAGTAATGGTCAAGCTGAAGCCTCCAACAAAGCCATTTTGGAAGGCATTAAGAAGAGGCTGGAGAAAGCTAAAGGCAGATGGGTCAAAGAATTGCCGAGTGTGTTGTGGGTTCATCGTACTACCCCGAGGCAATCCACTGGGGAAACGCCGTTCGCTTTATGCTTCAGAACCCAGGCAATTATCCCCCTCGAGATCGGCCTCCCAACCTTGAAATCAAAAGTTTTTGACACGGGCCGAAATGACATGATGTTGGCCTTGGATTTAACTCTGATTGAAGAACGAAAAGATCGTGCCCTTGCATCCATGGCACGGTATCAGCAACAGCTTGCTAAGTCGTATAATCAACGTGTTCAGCTACGCCGTTATGTACCAGGCGAATTGGTCTTGAAGAAAGTTCTTCCTGCTGCCAGGAATTCGGCTAATGAAAAATTGGGTCCTAACTAGGACGGCCCCTATCAGATTGACTCGATCGCGGGAACAGGGGCATATCGGCTCAAAGACATGTTTGGAAGAAGCCTGCCACGTCCTTGGAATTCCACGCCTTTGCGTAAATTCTATCATTAACCCGACTTGTGGGGGCATGATAACTTGTTTTGAATGTTCATCGTGTACAAATTTCACTTTTACAATGCAAAGTTGCTTATATGTTCACTACAAAATTCGGTTCATCAAGATAAAAAGTCTCCGAATTTGGAGCCCCACTCATGCAAGTCATGTTTGGGCCGAATAAGCCTCTGGATTCGGATCGCCCTTCGTGGCTATCACGATTGGCCAAGATAAAAAGCCTCTGAATTCGGAGCCCCATCCGTGCAAGTCACGTTTGGGCTGAATAAGCCTCTGAATTCGGAGCGCCCTTCGTGAATATCATGATGGGCCAAGTTAAAAAGCCTCTGAATTCGGAGCCCCACCCGTGCAAGTCACGTTTGGGCCGAATAAGCCTTCGGATTCAGAGTGCCCTTCGTGGATATCACGATTGGCCAAGTTAAAGTCTCTGAATTCAAAGCCCTACCCGTGCAAGTCATGTTTGGGCCAAATAAGCCACCAGATTCAGAGTGCCCTTCGTGGATATCATGATTGGCCAAGTTAAAGTCTCTGAATTCAGAGCCTGACACATGCGAGTCACGTTTGGAACGAATAAGTTGCCAGATTCAGAGCGCTCTTTGTGAATATCACGATTGGCCAAGTTAAAAAGCCTTCGAATTTGGAGCCCCATCTGGGCAAGTCACATTTAGGCCGAATAAGCCTTCGGATTCGGAGCGTCCTTCGTGGATATCACGATTGGCCAAGATAAAAGCCTCCGAATTCGGAGCCCCATCATGAATGACACTTTTGGGTTGAATAAGCCTCCAGATTCGGAGCGCCCTTTGTGGATATCACGATTGGCCAAGTTAAAGTCGCCGATTCGGAGCCTCACCCGTGCAAGTCACGTTTGGGCCGAATAAGCCTCTGGATTCGGAGCGCCCTTCGTGGATATCACGATTGGCCAAGATAAAAAGTCTCCAAATTCAGAGCCCCACCTGTGCAAGTCACGTTAGGGCCGAATAAGCCTCCGGATTCGGAGCGCCCTTCGTGGATATCATGATTGGCCAAGATAAAAAGCTTCCGAATTCGGAGCCCCACCCGTGCAAGTCACGTTTGGGCCGAATAAGCCTCCGGATTCGGAGCACTCTTCGTGGATATCACGATTGGCCAAGTTAAAAAGCCTTCGAATTTGGAGCCCCATCCGTGCAAGTCACGTTTGGGCCGAATAAGCCTCCAGATTCAGAACGCCCTTTGTGGATATCATGATTGGCCAAGGTAAAGAGCCTCCAAGTTCGGAGCCCCAATAATGCAAGTTTTGAGCCGAATATGTTTTCGAATTCGGAGCGCTCTTCATGGGTCTCACCACTGGCCTAGATAAAAGCCTTGGATTCAGCGCGCATTTCGTGAATATTACGATTAAAAAGCACACACATAGTTGGAGAAAGTTGAAACATGCAAGCATTTAAAATAAAATGTTTCATTAAATTAACAGACTAGCTCAAAATGTATAAACATAAATTGAAACATGCAAACATTTAAAATAAAGTGTTTTATTAAATTAACCAATAAATACATAATTTGCTACCAATCTATGCTGGAGCGTTACAATATCTAGTTTCAATCGGCATCTCCCTCATCATCATTTTTCTTGACTTCGATGGCCGCAAAGAAAAAATGATGACCCTGATATAGCGGCGACGCCAAATCGACACCTGCTGCCCGGAGATCGTCCGAGGCCTGAAGTGCCTTGACCCACCCGTGTTTGAATCCACGATTCTCACATCGGCAGACCTCCTCGGCGAGTTTTTCCTTGGTCTTGTCTATCTCGAACTTTTGGCCGTTGTGGAAGCCTTTTTTATAAGCCCTGAACTTGGCAGTCTCAATTGCAAACATGCTAGCCGTATCTCGATCGATAAGCGCATGACTTATTAGCCGTTGGGTCACCTTTTCCTCCACGATCGGGTTAGATTGGCCGGCCGATTGTGCCTCGGCAGTCTTGACCTTTCTTAGTTCGTGCTCGGCCTTTTTCGTGCGAGCTTCTAAGCTTCGAATGCGTTCATCTCTCTGCTCTATATCCCGCCGTGTGGCACGAAGATGCATGCCGATTTCATAGGCGGTGCACAGCCCCTTCACCGCCCCATGGATGCCCTCATGGAATACTTCGAAGTCAGGTCGACCGACCATCGACTGCTGGACTTCTGGTGGAAAAATCCGTCGAGCAAACTCGACTGCCACATTTGGGTCGCGCACAACCGAGTCCGCTTCCATCATCGGTTTGTTCCCCACAAAAATTGTAAAACTTAATGGGCGCGGTGCTGCACTGGTTTCTCCCATCGAGCGTAGCAGAGGGGAGCTGCCTCGTTGATGTTTCTCCCTTCTGGGTGACCTATTTTGACGATGCGGGGATTGGCGTTTTTCACGATCCCTCGACGTCCTACTCCCCATACACGCGGACTCGCCACCTTGATTCATCTCTTCACCCAACTCTGCAAGTTTCCTTCTCCTTTGCGATTGAAAAATAGCCTTCTAGACATCTAGTTCAAACCCACCACACTTCTTCCTGATACGTCAAATTTGGGCACTAATACGGACCCTCAACGAACACAGTCCCCACCCATATTATTAATCGTAGGCGCAGCGTTCCCAGAGCGCTGCCTTTAATGCCCTACGCCAAAACTTAACGTGGATCAGCGTGCTAGTTCATTAATGCGGCGGCCGTGTTCATTAACTTGTTGAGGCAAGGGCAGATTCATTAATATATTCGGCGGAACTATCAGAACTCAGCCGAATTGCCATTGTGCTCTAGCAAATCCCTGAACTATCGTTTTTAGGCTGTCTGGTTCATTAACTTGCTGGGGCAAAGGCAGATTCATCAATATATTCGGCAGAACTATCAGAGCTTAGACGAATTGCCGTTGTGCCCCAGCAAATCCCTGAACTGCCGTTTTTAGGCTGTCTGGTTCATTAACTTTCTGGGGCAAGGGCAGATTCATCAATCTATTCGGTGAAACCATCAGAGCTCAACCGAATTTCCATTGTGCCCCAGCAAAATCCTGAACTGCATTTTTTATGCCGTCTCGTTCATTAACTTGCTGGGGCAAGGGCAGATTCATCAATCTATCCGGCAAAACTATTAGAGCTCAGCCGAATTGCCATTGTGCCCCAGCAAATCCCTGAACTGTCGTTTTTAGGCTGTCTAGTTCATTAACTTGTTGGGGCAAGGGCAGATTCATCAATCTATTCGGTGAAACCATCAGAGCTCAGCCGAATTTCCATTGTGCCCCAGCAAACTCCTGAACTGCCATTTTTAGGCTGTCCCGTTCATTAACTTGTTGGGGCAAGGGCAGATTCATCAATCTATTCGGCTAAACCATCAGAGCTCAGACAAATTGCCATTGTGCCCCAGCAAATCCCTAAACTGCCATTTTTAGGCTGTCTGCTTCATTAACTTGCTGGGGCAAGGGTAGATTCATCAATCTATTCGGCGAAACCATCAAAGCTCAGCCGAATTTCCATTGTGCCCCAGCAAACTCCTGAACTGCCATTTTTAGGCTGTCTCGTTCATTAACTTACTGGGGCAAGGGCATATTTATCAATCTATTCGGCAAAACTATCAGAGCTCAGCCGAATTGCCATTATGCCCAAGCAAATCCCTGAACTGCCATTTTTAGGCTGTCTGGTTCATTAACTTACAGGGGCAAGGGCAGATTCATCAATCTATTCGGCGAAACCATCAGAGCTCAATCGAATTTCCAGTGTGCCCCAGCAAACTCCTGAATTGCCATTTTTAGCCTGTCTCGTCCATTAACTTGCTAGGGCAAGTGCAGATTCATCAATCTATTCAGTGAAACTATCAGAGCTCAGCCGAATGGCATTGTGCCCCAGCAAATTCCTAAACTGTCGTTTTTAGGCTGTCTGGTTCATTAACTTGCTAGGGTGAGGGTAGATTCATCAATCTATTCGGCTAAACCATCAGAGCTCAGCAAAATTTCCATTGTGCCCCATCAAATTTATTCACTAATATATTCGGCTAAGTTGCAGCACTTTATAGTTATGTTTAATTTGGTAGCTTGTTCCATTGATTTCATGATTTTACATCTTACTTAGCTACTAATAAGCACATTCATTGAGCACAAAAGGCAAAAATAATTTCCCTTCATAAACTGAGCACCAATAGCAAAAATAAATTTCATTCATAAATTGAGCACAAATAGAATTCATTTTACAAATGAAAACTACCCTACATCAGCTTCTCACAAAAATGAACAATCAAAAACCTAATACATTTAGCAAAACCTACATACGCTTAATACCAAAAACAAAATGAAAAATATTCAACTCAGTCTTCGGGGTCAGACTCCAGCGGCTTAACGTCTACCTGCTCGTATGGAATCGGCTGTTCCGATACCACATTAGCAGCAGCCAAGGCTTTGAGCTAGCTGTGTTTGAACCCTCTATTTTCAAATTTCGGCACTTCTTCTACGTAGTCCGCCAAGGCCGCATCCTTGCCAGCCTGGAATGACTTGGAAAGCATAGACTCGATGTTTTCCTTTGCCCGCTTCAACTCTTCCAGGTCGGCCTCCAGCTTGGTAATCATCTCGTTAGCCAATCTGAGAGTTTCTTCATTCGCTTTCACCCTTTCCTCAGCGGCCACTTTCAGTTCGTCAGTAGTCTTGGCCTTATTTGCTTCGGCATAGGCCCTAACTCTCTCTGCCGCCGCTTTCGCGGCCTCAGACTGGGCTCGGAGAGAGTCCTCAGCTGTCTTCCCCTTCTCGTTTTCCAACTTGGCTGTAAGAAAATCGATATGTTCGATGGCATCATGTTGGCGACGTCCAATCTCGGTTATCCTCTCCACCGCCTACAAAATAAAGGATTAGTAGGCTAATATAGAAACACTCTTTTGGTTAGCCTTGTAAAACTATAAAGGATCACGTACCAATATCGCCGATTGAGCGGCTAACGCGATGGCCAAAAGATCGGCTTCTGCCCTAAAAGTTGCTCTGTCAGCCGGTAGAGACATGGAGGAAGCCAGGCTCAAGGCCACAGCTGGGTCTTTTATAGTCGATGCATTGGAGCCAACCGGCATGTTTTTTTTATCCTTGGTTGTACTATGAACGGCACAGCCAAGTTTGATTCTTCCAAGCATGGCCGTTTATCCACTAGGTCTTCCGAATAAACGGCTTCGTGATCGGCCGAGCGCTTTTCACCTCTGTGCTCTGTTACTTGACCCTCCTGTTGATCGACAACAGGTTTTGTTTCGGCCACTTCATTCTAGACCACCTCTTCAACAGGAACAGGTGGAGGAGTTTCTTCCCTAACGTCAGGTGGAGGGGGTGGAGGTTGGTTTCGCTCAGCTTTAGCTCTTTTTCGGGCGGCCATCCTCTCGGCGTTTTTCCGTTTGGCCAATTGGATGGGCGACTCGCCGGCCATGTTATCAGGGTAAGAGCCGGGTAAGTCCCCTAAATTTGTAAAAATGTCTTCGAAGGAGACGTCCCCTTGGCTTGAGGTTGACGGAGGGTCAGATGAATTGAGTCTGGCTTCCTCAAAGGCCGAATTCAGAGCTTCATCTTCCTTGGCTTTTAACTAGTTCGAGTCCTTGGCAAGCGGATCGACTGCTTGATCTTTCTCGTGTTCCGAATCAGAGGCTTCTAAACCAACCTCCTTTATGCTTTTGAAGTTGGGAAGATAAGGGCTATAAGATTATCTTCACCTCTCGGAATTGGAATGCTGTCTGCCGCTAAAAATGTTGCGTAAGACGGCACGTATCGCAAGAGAATGTGGGCCGCCCTTCCTTGTTTCTGAAGGTTTGAACGGCCAACGAACTGTAGAACGATTTTAATTTCCCCAAGAACAGCGTCGTCGGCTGAAACCAACACTTTCTTCAAATCGTTACCTGCATAAACAAAATGGTAAATACACGGAAGGAAAGCCGAATACATATGAGGTAATAAGAGAAACTAGAGTGAGCTATACGGCCACCTGGTTCGCCTTTTCGCCTTGGCACGGGATCTAGGTGATCTTCACCCTCGCCGAATTCCCAGTTGCCTCGGACAACGACCATCACGTCGTCAACATGCTTGCCAGAGCTGGCAAGCATAGTCACTAGGTGATGATCAGTATCCTTGGCCTTGAGAAAATAGCGTCCCAGCCAGCCAGTAGACTTGGCTAAGGCATAACAATGCCAATGCTGAATTGCAGGTATACCTAGGTTAATCATAAGACGACGGTTTAACTCTATAATCCCCATTATGATACAGAAAAAGTTCACGTTAGGTTGGGAAGGGATTAGACCCCAGCGTCGAAGGACGACCCTTAAAAATGGGTGAAGGAGAAAACGGACTCCGCCCTCAGCAATCGATAGGAGAGGAAAAATGATTGTACTCTCATCGGTCCTCTTCATATCGGTGGTGCTGTCTGCCATGAGTGATAGATGGACGTCATCGGGGATGGAATAGTGGCGTCGGAAGCTGGAAACTCAATCCACAGAAAGGAGATCTTTCTAATTTTTTGCCATCCTAACTGGCCTAAGGATTATGCAAAACTAAAAGTAAACAAGGAAATGATATTGGGAGTGAAGGAGAAGAAAACTTACGAGAAGCAGAAGGGATAATGTGAAATAGGAGGAAGTTGCAGAGGTTGCGAAGTGAAGGAGTTGTACTAGAAGGCGAACCAGAAACTTTGAGTATTCAAAACATACATTCAAAGAGACAAAGTTTTAAATCACATTAAATGGAGGAATCGTACGAAGGGGCGGAAACTTGTAATGATGACC
Organism: Camellia sinensis; assembly: GCF_004153795.1. Classification (NCBI taxonomy): domain Eukaryota; kingdom Viridiplantae; phylum Streptophyta; class Magnoliopsida; order Ericales; family Theaceae; genus Camellia; species Camellia sinensis. The sequence goes on from NW_021031639.1 coordinate 275,299, forward strand.
CAAAAAACGTATGCGTTCTGACACACGTTAGAATGAGGTTAACCGCTGAATTTTTGACTTTCCAAATTCGAAACCAAACACGCCGACTAACTGGTGTTAGTGGTGTGTTTGGGGGGGGCAATTGTGGGAGCCGAATAATAGGGGACTCAGATAGGCCGAGTACATATTTACAAAATCAGAACATTATAGTCGCCCGTCTCTTACGTTCTAGGTGCCGAGTATCCTAATCGGCCATAAAGCCAGTTGAGTGGAGGGCTGAACGGAAGTTGGAATACAACAAAAGGAAGGCCGAATGAACAATCACACGATGGATTAAGAGTGGGACATACCCTGAGGACCAGGGGCGTATATAAATAGAAGAACAGCAACCAAAAAGAGGTATGTGAGAAAAAACTTAGAAACTTAACTTACAAGCAACCAAGAGAGTATACACTGACTTATTTGTTGGATTGCTAATACCGGCACCCCCGACCGGAGTGTTCATTCCTTTTTAGGTGACTAGATGAGGATCACGAGCGTTCTACAAGATCCAAAAAGTATTTCCGAACCACTTCTCCACAACATGCTACATGTTAGATTATGCAAATTCATGGCAATTCTCTACATGCATGTATATACCAACTTCATAGTCAACTCAATTCACATTTTTTATTACAATTCATCTTTGAGCTCACATGATTACAATTCAAACTCATGAATTCATGCCCAATTACTCACCTATGAGCTCCAATCTTCCAAATTCTAGTTATTTCTTGAGTTAATCTTCAAGATCTTCAAGCTTCTTTTTCAATTCTCTAGCTTGAGCTCCCTCTCTCTCTACAATCGGTACACACTCTCTCTAGAGTGTAATCTCAACAAGTATAAGTTCCAAAAAGGAATTGAGTGCATATAAGCCTATTTATAGGCTTGGCCAATCAAATTGATTAAGCCTAAGTAATTGAGCCTAATTTAATCGTTATGAATCTCATTATTTTGATCCGAATCAATTTCTAATTAAATTTCACCATAGGCTCTAAAAATTATGCTAATCACAATAGCATAGTCAATTTCAGTTTCTGATGCCTCTACGGCTTTCAATTTAAATTCCAAAGCAGAAAATCAAATAGATTTTCGTATGGTGAACATATAGAAATACAAAGACACATGTAATCACATAATTACCACCCCAAACCATATCAAGCATATAATCACTATCATAATTAAGATCAATTAGCATATCATTGAACAGGGTTGTCACATTATGACTTGCAGATTCATTATCATCCCAGTAAAGCCAACATGGTAGCGGATGCTCTTAGTAGAAAGTCAATGGAAAACTTAGCATGTTTGCTTACGGAGCAGAACGAACTATTACATGAATGGGACGGACTGTTGGTTGCAATGACCGCACAACCAGCTATTATTGAGGAAATTAAACAAAGGCAATTAGAGGATAAATTCCTCAAGAAAGTATATGATGAGATGGAAGCAAAACTGAGACCGGGATTTTCTTTGGAAGCTCAAGTGTTGAAGTTCAAGGGAAGATTGTGTGTTCCTAATGTCCCCGAAATTAAAGGAATAGTCTTGGAAGAAGCTCACTAGTCCAGGTTTGCTATATAACTCTAGAATACGAAAATGCACCAAGATCTCAAGCAAGCTTTTTAGTGGCCTAATATAAAGAGAAAAATTGCGTAATTCATTTGAAGGTGCCTTCAATGTCAACAAGTAAAAGCGGAGCATGAAAGACCGGTGGGGTTACTTCAACCTCTCCTTATTTCGGAATGGAAGTGGGAGCATATAACTATAGATTTCATTGTGGGCTTACCCCGAACACCTCGAGGTGTGGATTCTATATGGGTTGTTGTGGATAGATTGACTAAGTCTGCTCACTTTTTGCTTATGAAGACTGTTTATAATACTGATCAACTTGCTATTGGGTACATTGCTGAGATTATTCGATTGCATGGTGTTCCAGTTTCCATTGTGTCGGATAGAGATTCTAAGTTTGTGTCAAGGTTTTGGCAAAGCTTACAGAAAGCACTGGGAATAAAGTTGAGGTTCTGCACCGCATTCCATCCACAAACCGATGGACAATTTGAAAGAACTATACAGACATTGGAGGACATGCCCCGGATGTCTGTTTTGGATTTCTGAGAAAGTTGGGAGGCTCATTTACGTTTGGTAGGCTCATTAATCATGACAGTGGTTACATTGAGAGAATGGTTTGCTATTAATGTAACTTTGAGGAAGTTGATATGAGAGAATGGTTTGATGTTAATGTAACCACTGTCATGATTAATGAAAAATTTTATTAATTTTATTTATGAAACCACTCAAAGTTTTATTTACTTACTACATTTCCCTTATCATCAACTATTACATCTTGAGTCACATCACTATTTTTTACACTGATGATTACATTTCGTAAAACATTAGAAAATTCTGCTGGATCCATCACGACTAATTCTTTATGATCAACTTCCTCTTTGCTAACACTAACCTCCGAAATTGACAGACCGGGATCAACATCACTAGTTTCATCACCACATCTGCGTACATTAATCTTTGACAAATTCAGACGACCTCTGCGTTCATGAATAACTGAACCACTTTCCCCAAAACCTCCTAACAATAAATCTCTTCGCCTCTCTAGTAATCCCACAGACTTAGTCTGTGTCAGAATTAGAATGGCCTTCGTAAGAGGACAATGCCAAACATTAACATTTTCATTAGTATATTTTTTAGATAACACTACAATAGAGGGGGCCCTTATTTGAGAATCTTCTGGCATGTCACTCGTAGAATACTTCAGATACCCCTTCCTTTTACAATACGTAATCTACCTTTTAATATTCAAATTTTCAAGTCGATACATCACCATCCATGGCACTTGTTTGTCGTTAATTGAACAATAACCATTTCCATAATAGACTAACTCGCATTGACAATCCACAGGGAAAATAAACCACGCCTGCAAACTGTCATTACCATCTAACCTCCGATCATAAACATTTACTCTGACCAACCCACTGGCATTGGGTGCGGAAATGGGGGAATATTTTATCAATATTTTATCAACCTTAATGCTTTTTTGTTTGTATTTTAACCTCAATTGAGAAAATAACTTAGGCAAAGCAAGTTCAATACAACTGACATCACTTGCTGAAACACCTTCAACAACACCAGTTTTTATATCATCCACCTCCATTCAAAACCTAACCATTACAAATAAAAATACATAAATTATAATTCTAAACAGTCTTAAAGTACATTTGACTCCTTAAAGTAATTTTGCATTCTTTTCCACTAACAGTAGCAGCCACTAAATATATGGCACCCTTCTGAATACTTCCAAAATTTTCCAACAACGTATCTTTGTAGTCTGTCCAAACATCAACTGGGAAGAACCGGTCCACAACCTCTATCCTGTGACGAACGTACCCTTTGTCCTTGCCACCAACGAGCTTGAATCTCATTTTCTTTAGCATTCGAAACCGGTCAAACTGGTCAGGATCAACAATCCAGGTCTCAGGATTACCCTCGCCAACTCTAATAAATATCTTGTCAGGTGTGGGGACGGAATCTGACGGACTATTATCACTTATGAAGAAAAACAAAACGTGCTGGACCACATCTTCATCTTTAGCATCTTGTCCCAATTGAACATTCCCAATTAATTTTATACCCTTAACCACGATCTTCCCTGATTGACGGTCACTTCTCTTACCCAACTCAATACCATTAAGCAATCTCGCCACACTTTATTATCAAATTTAACGTCCCTTAATTGTTCATCATACTGTTGTAACTTCCTTACTCCCCTCTTGGTCCTCTTAATATATAGGGAAATATTCTGAACATACCGTCGGCGATGAACATACGCCGCCTTAAAACGTGCGCGACCATGGTAACTCCACTTATATCCACTGGTTGCTGTGTCCTTGACCGGTGGTACGCAAGGGGAGTCCGATACTGGCTGCTGATACCTCCTTCCATTTTTTTTATAAAACACTCAAAATCTTTTATCTTACAAATTCTACAGATTCTCTTACCTTTGCTAACCCTTCTATTCAGACACCTTAGATTTGATATTTTTTCCCTCTGCTCCTCGTATCCATGAACAAACTTCGCCAGAGCTAACCGCCGGCTCTCTACCCATAGTCCTATTTGCCGCACTAAAAAACAATTTACACACATTTGAGTGAACTGCCCGTAATTCTTGGGATACTCTTCTAAGGAGTTCAACATTGTATACCAAAACAATCAACAAACAAAAAAGACTGAAAATGAGGGATAAAACAAGGTACCAGAAAACAAATTCACCACAATAGCTATCCCACTGCAAAAGCATATTCTTCTTTGTCAAAAAATATTTTTTGGTACCAAATAAATAGCCAAAGTGGCCCGCGTGCAAGGACAAAGATTCCCCATTCAAAATAATTCAAACACGTTTATTTTCCTACCTTTGCTTTATGTCTATCATTCTGGAAGAATATTTTCTTTACAACCACGTAAACCACTAGAAAAGTGACATGTGTATGGCACAATCTAGCAAAAGAATCAAAAGTACTCACACCACTCACACCTGGGCCCGGGTGTGACTTCCTTTTAACCTCATCCATACACGTGTCCGTAAGTATAACAATGGACGACTTAGATCAGCGGGAGGGGGGGCACTGATAATGTCAATACAGCCCCCCCAATCACACCACTCACACCATTCACACCAGGTTTTTTAACTAATAGGGAGGCCTTGTACGGCTGGTGTGAGTTCACTATTTACCACTACAAAATGCCTCACCAAGCCTTTTTCCTTTTTTGTGCCAAGAATGTTTTCCTCACCTGCCCACAATGCCCATGCCCAAAAGAACAACTCTTAGAACTCCTCTAATCCCTTCTCCAACTAACCTGTCAGCCATACTACATACTTGTCGCAAGGGAGCTCCATGAAGATGGAAACCCTCACCTTCATGCCATGGTTTAATGCACGAAGAAGATCCAAACGTCCAACCCGAGATTTTTCAATCTCACTGGAACCAATGGGAGGATCTACCATCCAAATATAGAAAAACTCCACTCGCCAACAGCAAGTTGACAGTATATACAGAAAGGGGGCGAGTTCGTCGAATGGGGAGAATTTTCATCTAAGGGGAAAAGTCCTTTGAAGAACAGAGACGAACTCTGGTATTTTCTGACGTAATCGGTGGGACATCTTTCCTTGCAGAGTGCAAAGAATTATTCTTCCATTTCTGCTTCTGCAAGTATTCCCCTCTAGAGTTTGTCTCTTTTCTTCGAAAGATTTTTCCCCTTAGATGAAAATTCTTCCAATTCGACGAACTCGCCCCCTTTCTATATATACTGTCGACTTGATGTTGGTGAGTGGAGTTTTTCTATGTTTGGATGGTAGATCCTCCTATTGGTTCCAGTGAGATCAAAAAATCTCGGGGTTAGAGGTTTGGATCTTCTTCGTGCATTGAACCATGGCATGAAGGTGAGGGTTTCCATCTTCATGGAGCTCCCTTGCGACAAGTTTGTAATATGGTTGACAGGCTAGTTGGAGAAGGGATTGGAGGAGTTCTAAGAGTTGTTCTTTTGGGCATGGGCATTGTGGGTAGGTGAGGAAAACATTCTTGGCATAAAAACGGAAAGACTATCGTCCACCTCCATTCAAAACCTGAACATTACAAATAAAAATACATAAATTATAATTGTAAACAGTCTTAAAGTACATTTGACTCCTTAAAGTAATTTTGCATTCTTTTCCACTAACAGTAGCATCCACTAAATATATGACACCCTTCTGAATACTTCTAACATTTCCCAACAACGTATCTTTGTAGTTTCTCCAAACATCAACTAGGAAGAACCGGTCCACAACTTCTATCCCATGACGAACGTACTCTTTTCCCTTGCCACCAATGAGCTTGAATCACATTTTCTTTAGCATCCGAAATTGGTCGAACTGGTTAGGATCAACAATCCAGGTCTCAGGATTACCCTCGCCAACTCTAATAAATATCTTGTCAGGTGTGGGGACGGAATCTGATGGACAATTATCACTTATGAAGAAAAAAAAAACGTGGTGGACCACATCTTCATCTTTAGCATCTTGTCCCAATTGAACACTCCCAATTAATTTTATATCCTTAGCCACGATCTTGTCTGATTGACGGTCACTTCTCTTATTACCCAACTCAATACCATTAAGCGATCTCCCTACATCTTTATTATCAAATTTAACGTCCCTTAATTGTTCATCGTATAGTTGTAAATTCCTTACGCCCCTCTTAGTCCTCTTAATATATCGGGGAATATTCTGAACATACCGTCGGCGATGAACATACGCCGCCTTAAAATGGACACGTAAATGACGTGGATGTGTTACATTTTGCTCATATTGGTATAGCTCAATGGACTCATTCTTTTGTTGGGTAATTTCGCTTTTGGCCCCATTGCTATAATTACTCTATATGTTTTTTTGAGGCTGAAGGTAATCAAGTGATTACCGGCCGGTTATGACCCAAACATTTCGGTACAGGTTCGGGTCATGACATCACAACCTCCAAAGCGATTCATATTACTCATGATGTGAGCCCTACATATACATGAGTGGTATGGATCACTTTGGAGGTTGTGGGTTCCCAAAATTAGGGTCCCAAGCATTTTTATTCAAATTAACGGTGAGTCAATGGTCAACACCCAATTGAAGGAACTTCCTGCTCTCCATGAAATGCCTTGAAGAGTCAGCAACTTGAGCTGTGCACTCGTCTGGATTTTTTTTTTTTTGCCCAAACATATAGATGTAATTATTTTTCGGATCAATTACACAAAAAAAAAAAAAAAAAAACTTCAGAATTTCACACATTTTTTTTATCTTAAAACCTAAGTTTTAAATTTTGACAAATTAAATCCTGTTCTTTCACCCATATTTCAATTTAGCCTCCCCGTCCATTTCCGTCATATTGAACTAACGAAAATATGGGCAAAATTTTAAATTTAAACTCACATGTTCAAACATTTGTATCTCCCTCATTGTAACTTCGTTTCATCTCATTTTTGCATCGTTGGATTCACCTCATGGCGTAGTCATTCCACCCCTCACACGACTTGTTCTGCCTCTTTTTGCACGTCGTTGGAGCTTTGAAAGTTGATTAAAAACAAGATTTTTTTTTTCTCTTTGGGTAAAATTTTCAAATTTAAACCCACATGTTCAAGCACTTATATTTCTCTCGTTGTAACTCCGTTTCGCCTCATTTTTGCGTCATTGGATTCACCTCATGGAATAGTTTTCATTCCACGCTTGTTTCACCTCTTTTGGCATGCCATTAGAGCTCTAAAAAGTGGCCAAAAAAAGATTTTTCTCATTTATTTTTTTATTTTTTTCCCTCTATCTTCTATCTCCATGTTTCTTCTTTCCTCCTTCCTTTCTACAATTATTCTCTCTTTTCCTCTTCCTTCATGGTCTTTCTACCGAGCTCATGGTAGCCACTAAACCTCCGATGGTAGCGGTGCTGTCGAGTATGAAGGTTTATGACTTACAGGAAGAGGGAGAAACGTAAGGATGTGAGGGAAGGGCCATGAAAGAAGAGGAGAAGAGAGAATAATTATGGAAAGAAAGGAGGAATGAAGAAGCATGGAGATAGAAGATAGAGGAAAAAGAAAAAGAAATCTTATTTTCGGCCAAATTTTGGAGCTCTAACAACACACACAAAGGTATGAGGGGTGGAATTAAAACTAGGTCATGAAATGAATCCAATGACACAAAAATAAGGTTAAACAGAGTTATGATAATAGAGATATAAGTGCTTGAACACGTGAGTTTGAATATGAAAATTTTTCCTAAAGAGAGAAAAATCTTATTTTTAGCCAACTTTTGAAGCTTCAATGACATGCAAAAAGAGGTGGAACAAGGCATATGAGGGGTGGAATGAAAACTAGGCCATGAGATGAATCTAACGATGTAAAAATGAAGCGAAACAGAGTTATGAAGAGTGAGATACAAGTGCTTGAACATATGGGTTTGAATATGAAATTTTGCCTAGATTTTTGTTAATTCAATATGACAGAGATGGATGGGGGCCCAAATTGAAACATGGGTGGAAGGATGGGGTTTAATTTGTCGAAATTGAAATCTTAGGATTTAAAATAAAAAAGGTACGAAACCCTAGGGTCTTTTGTGTAATTAACCCTTAAGCTTTTGAACAGATAGTTAAGCAAGTTATTATTTATTTATTTATTTATTTATTTATTTATTTTTGTAGTTGCCCTTATTTTTATTAAGGGTGATCGGGTTAAAAATTCAAAATAAATTTCCTTTGTCTAAAAATTTAGGCATTAATTTTTTTTTAAGACAAACTATTACAAAATTACAAAACTACTCAGAGATATATATTATAAACGATGGAACCAAACCAAAACCATCATCTCTCTCTCTCTCTTCTCCGAGCTGAATCTTACCGGCGTTGCCACCACCATCACTTCTACCATCTCACCCTCTCCTTAGATCGTTTGAAGTTCCGTCACAAAAAAGTGAGAAAAAGTGGGCTAAAGCCAGGGAGTTTCATCCAACCAACAAGCTTAAGGAAGGGTGGCTAACCCGTTCTTTTTTTGTGTGACTTAAACTCAAATATTTTAGGTCTCAAAACACTCTGAAATCAGTATGAAAAAGAAAAGAAAAGAGAGAGAAAAGATGGTACAAAAGCTCAAATTATATGTCTTTAAAGAGCGGATGCTCTTCTAGTTCACAAACCACAAGTTGAATATTCTCAAGAGCTGAAATTTGTGTTCAAGAATCTTAGCAAGAGGCCTCTAGTTTTTTCTTAGGAGGCGTATGTATGGTGTATGTATATTACAAGAAAGGAAGGTAGTGTGTTGGACAAGCTATAGGCACTTGGAGAATTTTTCTAACCTAAAACCACGAGGGGTGGTCATGTATTTATAGAAAAATAGGCCCTCATGTCAGAAATATCTGTAACGAGATAGCTGGTGCAAGGAATGCACATGGGGACAGTTGGCTGTCTCAAAATATCTGTTGTCAGGAAACATGGCCGGCTGGCCACGAAGGGAGACAGCCGGCCAATCAAAAATGGCCTGCCGGCCACTTGTTGGCCAGCAGGTCTCTGAGTGGTCAGGCCAGAAAAAATTAGGTTTTGGTCGAAAGGGGGTGCAAGGCTTAGGTTCTAAAGCTAAAAAACTAAAGCCTTTTGCTGAAGAAATTGAACGATTGTACAGCGTAATATTTCATCATCGAGTGTTCAATGTGAGGCATCCAAGTCTTAAGGGCAGTCAAAATGGGCTGTCTACACCTGTTTCAAAAGATAATGGTCGTCGCCTCCGATCAACATAGCTTTTCTGATAGCTTTGGGTCGTGATCAATCTTTTTCTAATGACAACTACTTTCTCTGTAGTCTCATAAACTAATTTGGGCCCAAGCATTGGTGAGTCCCCTATTTCTGCCCAACATAACGGTGATCTACAAGGACATCCATAAAGAGCTTCGAAAGGCGCCATCTCAATACTAGATTGGTAACTGTTGTTATAAGCAAACTTAACCAAGGGTAAGTGTCTTTCCCAAGACCATTTAAAATCTAACACACATGCTCTCAACATGTCTTCCAAGATTTGTATGGTGCGCTCTGATTGTCCATCGATCTATGGATGATAAGTAGTGCTGAAATTCAATTGAGTAGCCAAAGCATTCTGAGGACTCTGTCATAGCCTGGCTGTAAAGCGAGGGTCTCTATCGGACACTATACTCATTGGAACCCCATGAAAGCGAATAATTTCACGGATGTAAGTTCAGCTAGAAACTCTATGGAATCCCCCATGCTCATGGAAAGAAAGTGGGCTCGATGTAAAGTTCATCTAGAAACTCTATAGAATCCTCCATGCTCATGGCAAGAAAGTGGGTTGATTTAGTGAGCCTGTCTACAATCACCCATGTCGCATCATTACTTCTTTGTGTTCTAGGAAGGCTAGTAACAAAGTCCATGTTAATATGCTCCCATTTCCATTCAGTAATTGAGAGAGGTTGCAGTAATCCTGTCGGTCTTTGGTGCTCAACTTTAACTTGTTGACAAGTTAAAATTTGGACACAAATAAGGCTACATCAATTTTCATCCCCATCCACCAGAATTGTTGGCTGAGGTCATGGCACATTTTGGTGTCTCCCGATTACACTGCTAGACATGAGTGATGAAAGTCTCACAAAACGTCATCCCTCATTGATTTCGGCACAAACAATTGGTCAAAGTAATGACCACTAGAGTCTGTATAAATATTCAGGCCCTTCTCTTCTTTCCCTTTGGAAATTTTCTCTTGAATTGCATCCACCTCTGGATTACCCAATTATGCTTCTGCCACTCTCCTAACAAGGGTGGGTTGTGGAACAGTGCAAATAGAATGGCTTGATTAGAAGACTCATGAAGCTGTAAATCAAATTCACTGACTTCCTTATCATCTTCCATTCCCTCACTGCTAAGCGGGCTATAATGCTCATAGATTTTCTACTAAAGGCATCTGCTATGACATTAGCCTTACAGGGGTGATAGTGTATTTCAAAGTCATAGTTCTCCAAAAACTCCATCCATCTTTGTTGACACAAGTTCAAATCTTTCTGAAAGAATAGGTACTTAAGGTTCTTGTGATTGGAGAAGACTTCAAATCTCTCACCATACAAATAATGTCTCCAAAGTTTTAAAGCGAAAACAATGGCGGCAAGCTCTAAATCGTGCGTTGGGTAGTTTCTCTTATGAGGCCTTAGTTGTCGCGAACCGTATGCTACCACTTTGCCTTCTTGCATTAAAACACATCCTAACCTTTCCTTTGACACTTCACAATATATAGTATACCCTAAGCCACATTCTGGAATGTTAAGAATAGGAGTGGTAGTAAATCAAAGTTTTAGTTCTTGAAAGGATTTTTCACAGGCTTCACTCCAAATGAACTTTACTCCCTTACTAGTCAATCTTGTCAATGGTGACGCTATGGAAGAGAAATTATTTACAAATCGACGGTAGTAACCTGCTAAACCTAAGAAACTACAAATTTCATAAGCGTTTTTGGGTTGTTCTCAATTTTGTATTGCTTCTATCTTTGAAGACCGAAACCCTATCTCCGGAGACTACATGACCCAAGAACTTCACCTCTAAAAGCCAAAACTCACACTTCTTATAGTTTGCATACAAGTGATGTTCTCTAAGGATTTGTGGAACACGACGGAGATGCCCTTCATGCTCCTCTTCTGAAGCTCCCCAAGGTAAGGTACTAGGGCATATAAAATCCTTACCTAGAAACCCCTGTAACTGTTCTTTCAGAACAACCAATTTAGCTGGAGCGAATCTATAAGGCGACAAAGAGATAGGCGCTATACTCGGTATCAAATCTATAGAGAATTCGACCTTCCTATGAGGGGGTAATTCGGTGAGATATTCGGAAAAGACATCGGGATACATGCAAACGACCCTCGGAAACCCATCCTGAACCTTATCACTTCCATTATCTAAAAAGGCTGCCAAGAATGATCTAAACTCACCTCGACCACTAGGGTAGTACAATGAGAGTAAGGATCTATCACTCTTATCCCCAAAAACTGTAAAACAATCACTACCTAACGTACACACTGCAACTCTCCCATGATAACAATCACTAATAGCCAAGTATTAAAACATTTTTTAATGTTTTAGTTGCGCAGTTCCAAACATTTCCACATTGTCTAGAGGCTCACCTTTTTGAATTCAAAATGCTATCTTCTTTTAATCTAGATCGAGCAAAAGATACAGTGGGAATGAATGGAAGGGGTGAAATCCTCTAAAATACCTATTTCTCCTTTCAAATCAGTTAGAAGACTATAGAAAAGAAACTTGCCATTAAAGCATACAAAAGTTTTTACAACCCTTGACACAAAACTCTAAGCTTCTACAATCAAATTTCTTTAAACCCTGCTTCCTGCAAATAAAAATACGACTCCATGTCACTGCAGTGGTGTGTCTCCAGTTCCTAAAAAATCAGATAGGGTTGAGCTATATGCCCAGTAGGAATACATTTAACCAAGTATCTAATCTTTTGAACACTCACATGGCACCATTATAACTGAACAACATAAGATAATTAGTATTGGTAAATAACCAATTAGGTAATTAAATAGATAAATAAATATAAAAAAATTAAAGTACACTTCTATTTCACACAAAACCGTTCTCAATGTAGAAGGAGAAACACACCATGAGTCCCTTACAAGATTCCAAACCACAAGTACAAGTCTTTAATACTATCCCCATATCTACCGACTACTATTCGGCAGGATGTGGGCACTAAAAAAACATTTAATACAATCCCCACATTTACCAACTACTATATGGCAGGACGTGGGCACCTAAAATCATCCGTTTTCCCACTTTTACTGACTACAATACAACAGGACCAATGGACACCCAAAAACATTTTTCCCACATTCGTCCGGTGATAAGCGTAGACTAGGAAATTGGGTACCTTGACGCCTCGCGCGAGTACCAACACAACACCACATGCTCAAAACCGACTCTTAACCCGGACTCATGCTTAATTAACCACTTCATTAAACTTTCTTCCAAGTAAAGGAGCATTCGTCATTATATGAGAGGAAAGAAAAAAAAATATAACCTTCAAAGAGCATCAATCCCCAAGTCACAATTTCAACACCACAACAATATCTATATTTTCCATACCTTGATTATTCACACAATTCCAAGAATTTAAGGAAATTTCCCTTTCAAATACCATTCATTGCTCAAATTCAAGATTAGGGTCTTAAACAAATTTGGGGCTTATTCTCCATTTTAATATATATCTCTATTCACAATATTATTACTCATATTATATGGAGAATTAGATAAAACTCTAATAAAAGTTGAGTAAAATTTCCCTTTTTTTGTGAAATACATGATTTAATCTAACTTAATCATCAAATTAAGTCATAAAGTCACAACCATCATCTTCAAAACAAAGAGATACTAAGTTAAAAGTAACCCTACCTTAAACTAGGAGCAAATAAACGAAGCTTCTAGGGGAATACTTCGTAAAAATGAAATCCAATCGATAGGAGGGAAGATCTTCACTCATACTTCTCTTCTTACAAGAGATTTAGACTTGGATCATAGCAAAATGAAAAGTATTAAGGTGACAAACTTAGGGTTTGTCGGAGTGAGAGGGAGAGAAAAGAAGATAGAATAGAAAAGATGAAGAAATGACCTAGAAGGGTCTTTTTTAAAAAATCTGAATTCGCGCAGACCGCTTGAGCAGTCTTTTCATCGCTCTAGCGGTGAACAACACCTCTCAGTATGTAACGCCCTCAAAATGAACCCATAATATATACAATATTGACATGCATTGACATAAGAAAATAAAACATTCTTCCATTCATCAGAGTATTCTTACTAAAAGACATTACATGTAATAATGAAAGTAAATGCCCTATGGGCTTACAGCTTTCCAAGCCAACACTTGGACACAAAAAGTGAGTACTAACTCAACTACAGATTAAGCCCTTGGCTTGAATTTACATGTAATGACAAAATAATAAAATAACTAAAAAAGGTCTTCAACTCCAAATCCTTCCAAGCTAAGTCCTTGGAGGTAGCATATCACCTGGACCTGAAAATGATGTCCCCATATAGGGCGAGCCACAGCCCAGTAGAAATATACTAAACCAAATATAAGAATTGACTAAAACAATAGCATTCAACAGAGGGTCCACACCTATATTCCAACTTATATCGTATCACAGTTTCATGATAATCCTGTCCATGTTACATTTCAGTTACCATTTCTTGTTCAACTTTAAGTGTGAAAACAAGGCTCATAACCTGGCCAAATAGTTTAATGAGATTCTAACTCATCACAAAATACTTTAGAAACCCATGTTGGATACACATTTTGGTGCTGTATCAATAACACATAAAACCATTTTCATACTTCACAAATGATACACATTTTAGTGCTGTATCAATATACCAAACACTCCCATACTTCGCAAATGATACACATTGTAGTGCTGTATCAATGCCAAACAATTTCCGGTTTAGAGGTCCATCCCCTATCTTCCCCTAAACCGTGGAGTACATCCTCTATCTCCTCCCATACAACACAATGCATATAAATAGTTATCATATACATGTCCAATCAATCAATACACAAATTTTGATGTATTATACCAACTGCCATACTCGATAGCATACTCAATTGATTAGTTTTAGTTTGCCTAATCATCATGCATTGTCTATAACAATCAACACTATCCTCCACCGATAGCCCAAAGCAGTTATTTCTAAACAGAAAATAAATGCGTCAAAAGAATATACTATCCACACTTCAACTAGGTGAGCAATAAATAGATTCCAACTACACCATTAAATTTCATACCTTTCCAATTTGAATATTCTCAATTCAATTTTTCATTTCTCAAAATTAATTATATAAATTAATTTATCAAACTAATTAGGACATTTTTCCATAACCCACATATCAGCCCAAAGGTTCCATTTTCCTCAATAATCCAACATTAACCTCATTTTTCTATGTCATACATGAATATGGGTTATTATATACAAAACCCCCATCTTTTGTAAATTACACAAAGACCCAAACTTTTCCCAAAATTACACAACAACTCCCAACATGTCAAAATGCCAAAATTTAAAGACAAAGCTCATAAGAAGGAGTAGGGTATCCCTACCTCGAAGTTAGAGCTCAAATGGAGTGGATGATGAAAATCCAAGATGCTCCAAACTCACAAATCTTCAGATTAAGAGAAAGCCCAAGTCACTCTCTGTCTTTCTTACAAAGGAACTAGGGTAGAAACACTTAAGAACAAGATCATCCTCTAGAGAGAAGGTATGTAGAGAGAGAGAGAGGGTTGGCTCTAGGGTTTTTAAAACAACGGAGATGAAAAAGTGATGTTTTAAACTGCTGTTGTGATATGATATAACACAGGCTCGCTCGAGCGAAGGATTGGTCGCTCGAGCAACCAGACACAAAGAAACCTCGCTCGAGCGTAGAAAGCCTCGCTCGAGCCAACAATGCGATGCTTCAGGTCTGCAACTCAGAAGCATGCTCGAGCGGCAGAATGCTCGCTCCAGCAAAGAAACTCAAAACATACACCTCGCTCGCTCGAGCGAAGGAAATCTCGCTCGAGCGAAGAACTGCATCCTTCAGGTCCAGTACTGGATACAGACGCAAGCTCGAGCGAAGGACTTCTCGCTCGAGCTACCAGATACAAAAACTCAACTCTCACTCGAGCGAAGGAACCCTGGCTCGAGCGAAGGATCTAAAACATGGAGCTCGCTCGAGTGACATAGTCCTGGCTCGAGCGAAGACACCAAAATCTGGGTAGCAACTATCTGTTTTAAAACTCACCAAACCTGTTACAAACCTGTCCAAAACATCCTATAACTCAAATACAAAGTATTGAAGGACGGAAACGAGATATAAATAACCATCAACATCTACGGAACCAAGTCCGGATTACACTAATCAATGGAGGGAAAACCAGGATCGTTATAACCTCCCCCCCCCCCTTAAAGAATTTCGTCCCCGAAATTAAGTAGAAGTTTTCAAAAATAACTTTTTCTCAATTTTCAACAGTGTTACCAATCAACATTACACAACCTGACCCAATACCGGTCATCCCATCTCTATTCAAGAGGCAGCTTACAATATATGTTCTAACATGCATTATCAACATGCATCTTTTTCAATTTCAACCATTTTCAATGCCAATATTACATTTGCATTTCTATAACACATTTAACATAAACAATGCTATAACAAATTTCCATCTCAAGGCATATATATTAATACCTCCACAATATTTCCATAAACCAAACACACACAACGTTTTTTTTTTACAACTTAAGACATACATAATGCTCTTAAGGTTTATTAATACAACAAAATATGCAACAAGTGCTCAAACATCCACAAATAGATCTGGATATTTCTCTCAGACCTCTAACTCGCATTCCCAAGTGGCTTCCTCCACCTCGTGACGTTTCCACAAGACTTTTACCATGGGAATGGTCTTGCCCCGCAAGACTTGATCCCGCCTATCCAAGACCTGAATCGGTCTCTCCTCATGCGAGGCATCCACATCTACCTCTAAATCGGTCCAATCCAATACATGTGACGGATTCGGCTCGTATTTCCGAAGCATGCTAACATGAAACACGTCATGTACTCCAGACAACTGCGGCGGTAAAGCTAAACGGTAGGCAACCTCGCCAATCCTTTCAAGGATCTTGAAAGGGCCTATAAACCGAGGGGACAACTTCCCACTCTTACCAAATCTCATCAAACCCCGCCTATGTGATATTTTCAAGAAGACATGATCACCCACCTCAAATACCAAAGGCCTCCTCCTACGGTCGGCATAACTCTTTTGACGGCTCTGGGCTGTAATGAGCCTCCTACGGATAAGTTCAACCTTCTCCGCCGTTTCCCGAACCAACTCCGGACCCAACAAAGGTGCATTACCCACCTCGGCCCAACAAGCAGGAGACCTACAAGGTCGGCCATACAAGGTCTCGAATGGTGCCATACCGATACTCGACTGGAAACTGTTGTTGTAGGAAAACTCCACCAAGGGCAAGTGCCTCTCCCACGAGCCACTAAAGCTGAGAACACAACCTCGAAGCATATCCTCAAGGATCTGAATAGTACGCTCGGACTGCCCGTCAGTCTGAGGATGATAAGCCGTGCTAAAGGTCAACTTAGTGCCCAAGGCACTCTGCAAACTTTGCCATAACCTGGCAGTAAAACGAGGATCTCTATCCGAGACTATCGTCACTGGGACCCCGTGCAATCTCACTATGTCCTAGATATACAAGTCGGCAAGATGATCTATCGAATCCCTCAGGCGCATAGGGATAAAGTGCACTGACTTAGTCAACCGGTCTACTACCACCCAAATAGCATCACTACCCTGCTGAGTCCTCGGAAGACCTACAACGAAGTCCATAGTGACATGCTCTCACTTCCACTCGGCAATAGGTAAGGGTTGTAACAAACCCGCTGGCCTCTGATGTTCGGCCTTCACTTGCTGACAAGTAAGGCACTTAGACACAAAAACTGCCACATCTCTCTTCATGCCCCTCTACCAAAACTGGCGACCCAAATCACGATACATCTTAGTGCCTCCCGGATGAATCACAAGGCGTGAATGATGAAACTCTCGGAGTCCGTCCTCTCGGCAAGACTCCGGTACAAACAGACGGTCTTGGTATCTCACACTCAGGTCGTGATACACATTCAAACCCTTTTTAGCCTTCCCACTAGAGATCTTCTCTCGGAGTGATTCTACCTCAAGGTCACCTCTCTGTGCCTCTAACACTCGATTCACAAGTGTAGGCTGCGCAACTACAGAAAACAAGGCCGCAGCCTCAACAGATTCACCCAGAAGCAAATCAAACTCGCCAAGTGCATCCAACATCTCCCATTCCCGGATGGCTATACTAGCTACATCACTAACGAATTTCCTGCTAAGGGAATCCTTCCCCGGATGATAGTGCAACTCAAAGTCGTAATCCTCAATAAATTCCATCCACCTCCTCTGCCTCAAGTTCATGTCTTTTTGTGTAAACAGATATTTCAGACTCTTATGATCCGAGAATACCTCGAATTTCTCACCATATAGATAATGCCTCCAGATCTTGAAGGCAAAAATCACAGCTGCTAACTCTAGGTCATGTGTAGGGTAATTCTTCTCGTGTATTTTCAACTGACGTGAGCCATAGGCAATCACTTTTCCCTCTTGCATCAACACACAACCCAAACCCTCTCGTGAGGCATCACAATAAACGGCATAACCCAAACCCCTCTCCGAAATAATCAAAACTAGAGCGGTGGTAAGTCTAACTTCTAATTCTTGGAACAACTTTTCACAAGTCTCACTCCACACAAACTTGACCCCTTTCCGTGTTAATCTAGTCATCGGCGAAGCTAGCCTGGAGAAATCCTTCACAAACCGGCGGTAATACCCAGCTAATCCCAGAAAACTGCGGATCTCGAAAACACTCTTAGGCTGTGCCCAATCTTGCACTACCTCTATCTTGGTTGTATCAACAGACACCCCTTCTCCAGAGACCACATGGCCTAAGAACTTGACTTCTCCCAGCCAGAACTCACACTTCCCAAACTTAGCATATAGCTTATGGGCTCTAAGCAACTCAAGCACCACTCTCAAGTGTTCCTCGTGCTCCTCTTCAGAAGGCGAATAAATCAAAATGTCATCCACGAAGTCGACTACAAAATGATCCAAGAATTCCCGGAAGATTCGGTTCATCAAGTCCATAAACACTGCCGGTGCATTGGTGAGCCCAAAAGGCATCACCAAAAACTCATAATGGCCATACCGCGTACGGAATGCCGTCTTTGGGATATCCTCCTCCCTGACCCTTAACTGATGGAAACCCGATCTCAAGTCTATCTTAGAGAAACAACAGGAACCCTTCAACTAGTCGAATAGATCATCTATACGAGGCATAGGGTACTTATTCTAAATCGTAGCCCGATTCAGTTTTCGATAGTCGATACAAAGTCTCAAGGCACCATCTTTCTTTTTAGCAAAGAGGGCCGGTGCTCCC
>NW_021031639.1:299559-364075 GCF_004153795.1 Camellia sinensis
TAACGAAGGGGACCCACTTATACCGTCGTCTGCCTGCGATTCGAGCGACAGCCACTCTGGCCGAGCCCACCAGACATCGAAACTCAACTCTACGCATCATCTTGGGGGCGAGCCGGAAGCTCGGTGGCTGCACGCCAGAGGGGTGGTCAAGGAAAGTTCTGGGCACGCAACACAACGCTCCCAAACACAACCAACCTAACAAACCGTAGCCCAACACATCCTAAACTCATATAACAAAGTAAGGGAGGATGCAAACAAGATAATAAACACTACCTAACTCTCACGACACATGTCGATCACTGACAACAAGAGTAACCCATCGCTATATTGGTATTTTAGTGTGGAATTTACCCGTTTACAATTGGCCAGCGGCCTCCACAAGCCTCCAAGCCTCACAGAAGGAGAAGAGCAGAGAACAACTTCATCTTCGGCTTGACCTCAAGAGCCAGAGTCGGCAAAGGCCAGCCACTTCTGTACTTATGATGAGTCAGGCTGGGTACCGTAAAGAGGTATTGCTTGCGCAGTTGAGCTGGCACATCTGTGCATCTGGTTGAGGCCACGACTCAGGCCATACAGCCAGCTCATCAGTTCATTGCCTCGACCCAATCCAAGGAGCCATTATCCTAATCTGCGCACCAGCTTGATGCTCCTAGGGGTGAGCAGTGTGATCAGAGAACTTTCAAGCACATGAGCTGTTACCAGGTGGGGAGCAGGGATTTTTTCTGTGTACCTCGTCGTGCCAGGATCCTTTAACCAGGCGTCACCACTTGTGATAGGTACCTTGTTTTGCAACCCTCCAATTACTAATGTGGTTGATGATAGGAGCATCTCATCCTTAATCTGCTGCATTTGCATCTTTACAGGTTAAGTTTGGCGCAGTAGCATCTCCATTGTGTTAATCACCTGTTGGGGGTGAACTTGATTTGAAACAAGGGTGTGGGGCTGTGATATAGAGGTCGCTCGACCGCCGACTTCCATTGCCTTTTATTAGCCTATGTCGGGTTTAATGTTACTTGGTATGACGGTTTGTTCATAACGGCGTATTGCATTGCTACCCTGGTTGCAGAGGGTCACTTAGTGGAAAACTAAGCGGGGATGTCAATTCTAGGGATCGGTGGTAGTTGTTTGATCACTCCACCGGTTGTAATGATCCCCAGGGCGGAAAAAAAGTTTTTGAAGCCCTAAGGTGGGGGAGGGTTCCCCCCCCCCCCCTTTTTTCCCCCCCCACCCCTGGCCTTTAAAACCTTTCATGAGTAGTAGTGTGTATGATACTCAAACTGATTCCGAAGTGGGCGAAGTACCTGCGTCTTTCTCCGAGATCTGTTAGTTTTGCCATCCTCTATTGCGCGAGGATCGAGTTCTTTATGATCAGTGCCATTCGGCACAGGCGTCCATTTCTATGGCACCGTATGCCATTTTCCCCCAACAGACGTAGGAGTGATTAAGGTTCAACTCCAAGGGATTGCTAGATAAGGCTTTAAATGTGCCTGTTGTTCGCCAATACTTGGTTGACAAAAGGGGGCTCAACCTCTATCACAAGCAATTCAAGAGGTGAAGCATGCATGCCAATGCAATGCAATCCTAAGCATGTCGACTAGTATGCAACATGGACAATGCTAAGAAGCACACAAGGCATACAATGGTCATGGAAGACATAGGGCATGAGACAATGCAACTAACAAGTATGCAAGACACAATATGGATGTTCAAGCATGCAAGCAAACATGTGGCTTCATTCAATTATACAACAACACACTAGTATGCAACAACACATAAGGTGAGCATGCAACAACATGCTAAGGGGTGGACTTAAACTAATTTAGGCAGCCCTCAAACAAGCCTAAAACAGTGGCCAAAATGATGCAACAAAGGCATGAAAACACACACACAAATATGCATCAACAAGGGCCTAAACATGGAGCATAAGCCATCAACTCTTCAAAGCATGAAAGGGATGGAAAATGCAAGCATATAAGCACATCATGAGGTCTGAAATAGCATACCAAGTGATTCCAAACCACTGAAACAAAGCAAGGATGGCATGCTAGAGAGGCCAAAGCTTAAGGCATTCAAGAGGGATTGCATGGTAGCTATACAAAGCAAGACATGAATGACTCAAATGACCTAAAATAGTCCCTTAGCACATCAAAATATGCATATAAGCTTCACAAAGCTTAGCCAAAACACATGAGCATGGTAGTCTAAATGCTATGCATGTATTGAGGCAAATCATGGCATTACAAGGCATGTATGCTAAGCAAGCATGGTGTACCAAAACCAACTCAACACAATGCTATTTCATGGCAAGATAAGCATAAATATCAGTCAAGGCATGGTCAACACACACTTAAACTAGATGCTCCCTCAAGAGGCAAAAATAGCCCTTTTCAAGGACAACAAGGAGAGGGGATGGCCCTCTCCTTCCTAGGACCTCAAGGCACCGTCCTCACCTCTGAAATCCCTCAAGATTTCAGTGGTGAGGAGGCCCAAACACAATGGTCTCGGAGCTCAACCAAAATGACACAAAACAAAGGCCAAACAAGCCTTAAGAGGGGTCAAACAACCCCAAAGCTTAAAACACCCTTAACAAACTATTTAGAGAAGGCAAAAACAAGACTTTTATATGTTATATGCTAAGCTCAAAAACAGATGCAAGATAGGCTAAAAAGCTTTGCAAAAATAGGGTAAAAAGGGACAAAAGTCTTACCCTTGTAGACCTTATTCACAAACAATGTTCCAGCAGCTCTTTTGGTTCCAAACCAGTCCAAAAGCTTCAAGGAAAGACCTCTGGTACCTCAACAACTAAGAAAAGGTGTGATGGTGGGTGTTTGTGCACAAAAATGAGACTAAAACACACACTAAACACAAGAGAGAGAGAGAGATATAGAGATAGAGGATATATGTAAACCCTAACCCTAAAGCTCAAGCTCTGAAAATGTTGTCTAAGTTGTCTAACCCTTGAACAAGAGAGAAGAGGTTCTCTTTTATAGACAATTAGTCTTGTAAAGCTTCCAAAGGAAGCTAACAAGAGGGCAATCCCTCCATACGTGTATGGAGGGGGTGACAGTGTATGCCAGCTGCACAAAAATATCTGCAAAAGCAGATGCACAATAGTCGGCCGGCCAAAAATGCAATTGACCAAAAAAAGATAGCTGGTTGGCCATCTATAGTGCCGGCCGGCCAAGCATTTGGCTGGTGGCAACAAAACACAGCCGGTGGCCTCAAGCCATGACCAGTGGAGTGTGGGGATGGCCCACAAGCCATTCCTTGCCCCTCCAAGGCAAAGCACAAGTGTTTGGTTCAAAACCAGACACAAAACAGTCCAGCCGAGAGATCCTGAGGCAAGGCGCAAAAGCCGGGGCCTCCAGGAACTCAAGACGAACACAAACAAGGATGATCATCGAGTGTTCAAGCGGTGACGTCCAAGTCTTGAGGACGGTCAAAAATGAGGTGTCTACAGTTGCCCCTCTTTGACAGAACTTGAAAGTCATAACAATGACGGGAGTGAATGTCAAAGCCCAGAGACGACCCATTTTTGACAAGGCCGAAGACTTAGACAAACATGCAAGACAAACAAGATATGCGCCCGAAGGCAGGCGCAAAATGCAAGACAATGCACAAAGCCGAACATAGCTTATGATCATGCATAGAAAGCTGTAACGAAGCATAATAATGCAACAGTTTTAAGCTAGCATACACCAAACTACACTACAATGCAGAAAGGATGTAAGAGAATTATGCAATTCTCGCTACGTTTCATGCGGAGAGTACAATACTTGTCCGGTTCGTCTGGTTGCACCAACCTCAAATGAACCGTACATACAATATCGTACCTGAAAAGAAAGCAAACTTAACAGGTACAATATTGTTAGCAACATGCATAACAATGCAAAATGAATGCAAAATGATATGCAATATATACAAAACTATGTATAATAATGCAAATGAAAATGCAATGCAATTGAAACAATGCAAATGAAATGAAATGCAATTGAATCATGATCCAATCATGAGTGGTTCAAAACCACAAAAATGTCAAATAGATTGATGGAAGTAACAAGTCCGTCTACCATAGAAAAGGTTCTGTAACCCTCAAAGCGCGTACACATGCAGAACTATGAGTGATGTAGATGGACGCAAGAACAAGTAATTGGATGGAATGACATAGGTGGGGAATGATCTGCTAATGAAAGAACATGATCCTAATGCAGGATGCAAAAATTACAGTACAATGTAATATGTACGATGGATATGGTGCGCGGGCCAAACCAAATTTTGCCTAGGAAAGGCATGGACACAAACGAACCACGTCTAACATAGAACGGTCATACAGAACTATGAGTGTATAAACGTGAAAAGTATGGGCACATACCCGACCAAGCTCAACAAGGAAAGGTGCAAACCCTAGATGGAAGTGATGCAATGGATGCATACAAGCTATAATACAACATGCACCGGAATGGAATATATACAATGGATAAGGCACGCGGGCCAAACCAAATCTTGCTTAGGAAAGGCATGTACACAAACAAACCACGTCTAACATAGAACAGTCATACAGAACTATGAGTGTATAGATGTGAAAAGTATGGGCACATACCAAACCAAGCTCAACAAGGAAAGGCACAAACCCTAGATGGAAGTGATGCAGTGAATGCATGCAAGCTACAATGCAATATCTACAATATGCAATGGAATGGACACAGTGGATTAAGGCCTACGGCCAAACCGTATCTTGCCTAGGAAAGGCGTGGACACAAACAAACCACGTCTAACATAGAACGGTCATACAGAACTATGAGTGTATAGACGTGAAAAGTATGGGCACATACCAGTCCAAGCTCAACAAGGAAAGGCGCAAACCCTAGATGGAGGTGATGCAATGGAATGGATATAGTGGAATGCATGACATATGAAATATATTGCAATGAAATGCATGACATATGCATGTTGTTGTTTTTTTGTTTTTTGGTTTTGTTTGAAATGCATGTTGATGCGTGCTGATGTAAACGCGTGACAACGCATGTCTTGTGATATGCATGACAATGCAAATGATCTTGAATGTGCGACCACGTGTGTCGCTCGAAATGCTTATGAACTCGAATGCGCGACGACGCGCATCGCTTGAAATGCATGATAATGCATGTGAACTTGAATATGCGACGACGCGAGTCGCTTGAAATACATGTACAATGCAACTTACCAAGAGTCATTCGGGCACGAAAAACACCGAAGGACTTGTACCTTCAGAGGATGTAGGGTCTCCTAGACTGAGCGTATTTAAGGTCTCGCCAGACCATGGCGAATGCATAACAGTGCAAGCATAATGACGTATAACTCAACACGTGTTTGAAAAAAAACATATGCGGGGCAACTTTCGAATCTTAAAAGAGACAAAAGGATACGAAAAGGATACACCTTGCACATATTCGAGTGCCATGCACAGAAGACACGGTCCGAGGTCAAAACGGAGGCCGGTTGAGCTTCGGAAAGGCACTGTCTTGCACTATCTTGAGAAATAAATGCCCTAAACTATACATCTGACCCAAAAAAGGTTGTTGGAGGCTCACCGGCCATCAGGGGATGTCACCGGCCATCCACCGGCCATCAAAACATCTCACCGGCCAAATATTTGACCGGACAAAGATGTAGCCGACCGGACAAATGTTGCTGAATCGGGGTAGTTTTGTCCTTTCGCCTTGGGTCTTATAAAATAGGGCCTCTAGCCCTATTCTTTTTACTTTCTCTTGGCCGAAATTCCTTCCCCCCCTCTCTCTAGAGTATTTTCCTCTCTCCCATTCGCCGCTTTCCTAGGTTTTAGGGCCCATTTAGTTGTTTGATTCGCGAAGTTCATCGCGTTTTGAACACTTTCATCAGATCGAAACTTTGTTTCGGTGTAGTTTTTTCGATTTCCGCCTATTGGGGTTTGTTTCTCCCAAGTTTTCCTTGATTTCTGTGCTTTTTCCACATTCTGGCTTTTCCGGCCATCTTTCGCCCTCTCAGGGTTGACTTTTTTAGCTGACCTTTCGTATTCTCATCCGGTTTCCACTTTCCCGGTCATTTTCACACCACCTTTGACATGGCGGATGATATTCCACGGGGCAGGACTCCCCCCGGATCACGAGACGGACCTAGAGGCCGAGCTCCTCTCCTTGAGCGTCCGCCCATTCGACCCTACGACCTACCGGCCGGCGATCCACATCTTGCCTCCCGACGGACTTCGCTAGTTTCAGAGCTTTGATAGGGCGATGCCTCCAGAGCTTCTCTTGCGTGAGCCTACATCTCATCTGTCCTTCAGCGCTTCCGAGGTAACATTCCTTCCTCTGTTTTACTTTCCGCGACGTAGAACACTTAACCGCCAACTGCGATAGCTGATTATATTCTTTAACTGCTTAGCTCAGATACACTGATGCACTGTATACTGTAGTTAACTGTGAACACACTTGCAACTGATATCTGTTTGAAATTGACACGTGCACACACACTGCATTTGCCCTGAACAACTCAAACACGCTGGCACATCACATGTTGTAGTTCACTGCGAGCACATCGGCATTCGGTACCTATTTGAATCTGAACACGTGCACACACGCTATATCTGTACTGAACCACTCAAATACGCTGACACATCACACGTTGTAGTTCACTGTAAGCACACCGGCAACCGATAGTTGTTTGAATCTGAAAATACACACACATGCTATATTTGCCTGAATTCTGAATGCCTTTCAAAAACTGGTATATTTTAGCATCGCTTCGCAATTGTTTGTTTGAAAACAGGGAGATTCCCATACCGTCCGGGGGTATGGGAACATTACCGCCCGAGGCTGGTACGCTGAGCTACCCGATGCGGTTCGCCACATCGTAGATCAGGCCGGCTTCTGCGCATTCTGCAGAGGACTATCTAGGCTTACCACGAGCAGGCCTCTTCTCGCCGCTCTAGCGGAGAGGTGGTGGGAAACCACTGATTCCTTTCACTTCTCTGCTACGGGAGACATGACGATGACTCCCTACGACTTCTCGATGCTCACCGGCATCGGGATAGGGGGTGATCCGATCCTTTTTGATACCGACATGGATGAGTGGAGGCCGCTCAGACATATTTGCTTGGCGAGGTGCCACCTCTCGCACGTCCCGGCTTCGTTCGATATTCCTGGTTCGAGGTCCAGTTCAGGGTCCAGTCAGCTTTGACCGAGGAGGCTCTGATGACCCAGGAGGCGGTGGAGCAGTACGCCCGCAGCTTTCTGATGTTCCTGCTGGGGACGACTATTTTCGCCGACCGGGTGAATACCGTGCCCCTCTGCTTGCTCAGCACTTTAGTGGATGTCACACAGATCCTGCGCTATGACTGGGGTGGCGCCGCTCTGGCTACACTTTACGGCTACATGAGCTCAGCTTCCCGTGGCAGCGGACAGTTGCTCGGGGGTTATTGGCGCGCTTGGGAGGTACGTTTCCTTCTTCTTCTTAACATTTCATTTCTGCTTTCTATTATCTATACTCTGTACTGTACTCTGTACACTGCACACACTGTGGTCTGCTTTACACTGACTGTATACTGTACACACGGCACACACATACTCTACTTTACACTGACTGTACACTGCTCACACTGCACACTCTGCTCAATACACTGCACACGGCTCTGCTATCTCTGTTTTATTCCGTATTCTGCTTTATCTGATAAGCATACTAGTATTTATTCTGCAGTTGTGGGTCTACGCCTACTTTCCGAGACTTGCCCCCGTGCCAGATGCGGAGACCCTTCTCGTCGTTCCATTTTCGCGCCGTTTCGACGGGAGGTGCGTGCGGAGGCCTTGGGAGACGTTTAGCTTCTTCCGCCGCTATTTTGACACCATCACTCCCGCAGAGGTATGTTTTACTTGCAGTTCATTTAAGCTTCGCTTTACACTGTATTGTCAATAATAGTAGATAACAATCTGTATTTCATTTTCAGATCATCTGGCAACCTTGGGCTCTATTGCCAGTCGTGATTCGGGATCGGTTTGCCGGTGCTGAGGAGACCTCGCGTTTTCAGATTTTGCTGGAGGGCCCGGTCTGTCGGGCTTGGTACCTAGGTGAGCGTTTCCAACGCCAGACCCTAGGGTTACCAGAGCAGATAGTCCCGGTTCACCCTCCTGAGCATATGAGGGATACCGAGAGATTCACCGCCGAGCAGATGGCCGACTACACGATCAGCTGGGATGCGACCCGCTTCAGAGGCATAGGCGACTACAGAGAGTACGTGCAGACTTATATTATGCGGCCTCTGAGCGGGGGCTGGGGCAGGAGCATCGAGGAGAGCTCGGGTCTGTGGCAGGGGTGGAGTTCAGAGAGGGCGGGGGCGTGGCTGGCCTGTACTGCCCACTTCACTGACATACAGAGGGCAGGGTGGGGCGACCTACCAGATCCTCTTTGCTCCTCCTCCGGCTGACCACGAGTTGGTTGGTTTCCATGGCTTGCCTCCGGTATGTATTATTACATTTTATGCATCTTGTATTGGCATTTCATTTCAGTTTATTTGATATTCCGCAGAATACTGATGCATTTGATACTTTCGCAGGCTTTTTCCGAGTATACCCGGCAGTCCTTGGAGCTGAATGCCTCCATGATGGGGATGTTGCAGCGGACTTTCGACCTCCTAGTCCTCTATAGTATTCCGGTATGTTCTTCTGATCACGGTCTGAAACCATACACATAAGCTGCTTCACATAATCTGGTGCACAACACAACACTTGATGAGCTGCTCATGGCATTCATACACTGTACTCATACACTGCATTCTGCACTGATAAACTGCTCACGGCATTCGTACACTGCACTTATACACTGCATTCTGCACTGATAAACTGCTCACGGCATTTGCACACTGTACTCATACAACTGCATTCTACACTGATACACTGCTCACAGTATACTGATGCGTTTGCCTCTTATACTTTTCAGCCTCCTTTCCAGATTCCCACTGTGGGAGGTGTTCCAGCCAGGCCTTCTGTTCCTGCCGGAGGAAATGGAGAGAGCAGAGTATTCCCTCGCACCAAGGCGGGGCGCACTTACGTCGGGAGTAGCTCGCGGGCTCCAGTCCCTGATGACGATGACGAGGAGTCTGAGGCGGAGGCGGAGGCAGAGGCAGAGTCGTCGTCGGAGGAGACTGGAGATGGCTCAGACTCGGGCTCAGATGACAGCGCTGATGATGCTCCTGGACCTTCGTCCAGGAAGAGCACTAGGACGGACTCCCAGGCCTGAGATCCTTTGTCATTGATCCATATTTTTGCTGTTTTTCTTTTTCTTTTTCTTTTGTACCTTTTGCTGGTAGCTAGAGTACCTTGTACTGCCGCAGGCAGATTTTTATTTCCAAAACCATGTACTTGAAAAAGATGATGAAATGAAACAAACTTTTTGTCTAAAAAAGTGTTGCATTTGTACATTTCATATATTGCATCGCATTGCATCATGTTGCACCTCAATGTAAATGAAATTGATCTGTTGTCTGAAAATTGAACACTTGCATTGTAATCATCAGATAACGAACCAGCCAACAGCAAAACAACCTATACCAACCACTGCACATTCTGAACACTCGGCTCATACTCTACTGGGGATTATTCTGCATACAGCTCATAACATAGCGCTTGGTTCATTCTGCACACGGCAAACCCTGAACAAACAGCCCAAATCTGACAAGACGGACCATGAAGGTTGAATCTACTGAAGTTGAAGCACACTCAGATGCGATCTGAAACCCAGAAGCTTCAAAGAGGCCCAGGTTTTCCTGTTCACACTTATCGGGGGTGGACCCTGCAGTTGTATGAAAGAACCAAATCATGTTTTTGCACAAATGTGGAGAATGGCACAGCATTCTGAGCACAAAATGATTAATTTTTGAAATTGAAGAAGGGTTTTTTTTTTTTAACCGGGGTAGTGAGCGTACAACTGAACATGGCGAGAATGACTCAACAGCGGAGACAAAAAAGGTAAACAACCTAAACACAATGAGACACACTCGGAAAAGACTCAAAACAAAGGTTGAAGTAAACAAGACAAAAGACACGACATACAGACGTGTTAACGGAGACGGGGGACCTCAGATCACGAGGAGCCAGTTTCTCTTTTGTTTCCCACCCTTTCTTATTTGTGGTTCTCACATCATTCGGCCCTCAGGCTAAGTTTTTCTCTCAAGACCCTTTGGCTCGCTTTTTCTCTCAACTTACACCTCTCTATTCTTTATTCTCTCATTTTTATCCCTCCCCAGGGTGTTTAATGGATGAATAAGAATTTGTGGGTTCACGCCCGACATGGTTAGCTTACGGCTATTTCTTTCGGTGGCGCTTGGTCGATGCCCCAGGTAAGGGAACGGAGTACCTTGATCCCTTCAGATTTGTGCTTCGCACTTGGTTTGATACCTCGTTGCTCAGAGGATGAGAGAGCTTGTAGCCCTTTAATGACAGCTTGAGTTGTGCCTTTCTTGGTAAGTATGTTGGCGATGGGGGAAAGACAGGAAGCCCAACTCAACTGTGCCCCTAGTTCCTCATTATGACCATTTTTTTGTTTTTGTTTTTGGTTTTCTACTAAAACAGTCTTGACCAAGATGAGAGTTAGATCAACACACTTGTTCGATTTTTGATTTGAAAACCATGCAAGTCAGGCTATGAGCACTGGAAATTTTCCTTTTTTTTTGGGTCCCAGAAAATGGTCCAGTTTTGAAAAATAAAACAATTTTCGAGAAAACTAGTCATCCTCAGTAAAAATTCTCAAAAACTATTTTTTTTTGGCAAACGGCCGCCGTCCAACGAGCGCGGAACTCACTCTCGAGATGCATAACCTCGGATCGGAGGCAATGGAAAATTGCCCCTTGTTTGAAGGACGCTACACGGCAACGGAAAGTTGCCCCTGGTTTGAACGGTGACTCATGCCAACGGAAAGTTGCCCCTTGTCTGGATGATGCCGCAGTATATTGTAAACAGTCCTCACTAGTGATGATCACGACCGAACTTTCTCGGATACAGAGAAGACGAAGATGGTCAAAACCAATATATGGACAAAGTCACTTTGAAAGTGTTGGGGGCTGGACTTCGGGATGAAGTTGCCTACGTATCCGGTTGTCACAACCGAACTATCGGATTCGGGAAGGGTAAGAATAATCAAAACCATTACATGGACTGAGGCACTATGAGAGCGTTGGGGGCTGGACTTCAGGACGAAGTTGCCTACGTATCCCAAACATGGGAATCAAGCCTTACGTAGTTCCGGTTAAGGTACACTCGGGTATTTTAACCTTCACTTTTTAGGCTCTAACTTTTGCCAAGGCGCCCGATGCGGGTTTTCGACCTTGCGAGCTTTTCTTTCCTTTTTCTTTCTTCCCTTCTTTTTTTTCTCTCTTTTGTATATTTTATTTTTTTTATTTTTTTTCTCTTTTGTATATTTTTTCTCTTTTTTTTTTGTATATATTTTCTTTTGCTCTAACTTTTGCCTGGGTCGCCCTTCCGGGTTTTCGGCCCAGCGAGCCACTCAAAGGGTAAAAGTGTAACAAGTCCATGCCAAATGGTTTTAGGGTTTTGAAGCCATCCGTATCCAGGAGAGTGGCTGTTGCATTGACTTACTGAAGGACCCATCTTCGGCTCTTCGAGCAAATCGGACATTTTTGCCCCTAGTTTGGAGGGGTGCTTTTGTTCTAGCTTTACAGGCTTCTTCTGATGAGATCTGATCTTCTTGATCTGACTTTGGTGCCTCTTGTTCGAGGGCTGCTTCCAATCTGGCCACACAGGCCTCGCTTAATGGTCGATCGTTGAACAGTCCGAATTGTGGTTCAAGGCATTAAAACAAGGGCTCGAGTCTTGAGGCTGAGAGCGATCCTAGACTGCACAATCTCAAGAGTGATCCCACACAGGTCTTCGTAGGACCGCGCAAAACATTTTGTTTTTGAAAGTTTTTAAAGAAGCAACAAATCGCTCGCGCTAAAGACAGTGTGGAACCAGTCTGGATCAAGCCAGGGTCCTTCTCAGTACTCACGCTGACAAGCATGATTTCAATCATTAAGGGCTTAGCACGCCTCTCTTTCTCTCAATTTGATCAAAGTTTGCAAAACTCGAGGAATTCCTTCCACTTTGTTTTCACTGCAGTGTTCAAAAAGTTTTGAAAAACTTAGGTCAATACAATGATTTTCAGGGCATAAGAGAACAGGTGGAATGTACTGCTGTTCCATTCAAGTCCCCTGGCACAACTAATTCAGAATAGTAGTAAGCATGGAAACATGATAGCTGCATTTGTTTCATTCAGATTCCCTGGTTGTAACTGGCTCCACGACAGAGACAGACTCAAAAGAAAGCAAAACGGTGTTCGAGGCAACAGCTTCGGAATCACCCGACATTCTATACAAAGGGGACTGACTTGCTATAACAAGACAGACCTATAAGCAAAAGGACTGACTCAAGACAATGAGATAGACTCAAAACAAAACAAAAGACTGATTCGACACCCAAACCAAAATTTACAAAACTAGCATTCGCAGATGCTCCGAAAATGCGTGCCAGACGCCACATCCAAAATATGTCGAGCGCCGCCCGCAGGTGGTTCACTTCCTGATTACATGCTCGCAGTATCAGTATCCTCAAAATCCAACAGCTGGGTAGTAATGGACTTGGCTGAGGTGCGCGGGAGGATAACTTCGTTGTCGATCAAGTCTTGCACCTCATGACGGAGGCGAAAACAATTGTCGGTAGCATGACCGGTTTGCTGGTGGTACGCACAATACAAGGCAGCGTCATGTGTAGTAGGGAGATTCTTTGGGAGAGGCCGAGGCTCCAAGGGTTTAAGATGCCCTCTTTCGGCAAGGATCTGAAGTGCCTTTGACAATGGCATATAGAGAGCGTGAAAGACCCTGCGCCCTCGGGGCAGG
Organism: Camellia sinensis; assembly: GCF_004153795.1. NCBI lineage: Eukaryota > Viridiplantae > Streptophyta > Magnoliopsida > Ericales > Theaceae > Camellia > Camellia sinensis. Next base: position 312,452 of record NW_021031639.1, read on the forward strand.
TACTTTGAAGGTTGAGTATTCTTGCTAGACGCACTAGTGAAAGGGTCGGCAGGCACCGCCTTGGCTTTCTGATCTTTCCCAGGCGCAGGGTTGGGAGTGGAAGGAATTGTTCTGGCATGATGGGGCCTATCCCGATTTTCTAACTGGCTTGTACTGCCTTCAGTTGGAGTGGGGAAAACATCATCCACAGCCTTAGCTACGACTGTGAATACCTGTTGTTTACTCATCCCCTCGGCTTTCAAAGCCTCGACTGCCCATAGCAGTTGTTCAATGGGATCGGCATCTGCTTTCATTTTGTTCTTGCCTCTAGCCTCATCCTGATCGAGGGTTTGGGTTGATGTTGGTACGTCATTGTTATAGTTGGAAGTCACCTCGGGTTGGCTAAGTTCGATCACAATCCGTCCCAACAGTGGGGGCTCCTGTGGTACAAAATTCCCGGCATACGGTGCGGCCGGTGGCGAAGCTGACATTTCGTAAGCGAGATCCGCCACGGACCTCTGGAGGTCACCTATCATTCCCATCAATTCGAATGTGGTGGGCTCACGAGCCTGATACAACTGGGGGGTCCAGACCGGGTGCGCGACAGGCGACCTGGGTGGATGCGGTACATCGACATTGGTCTCGCTTTGCAAAGTGATTCCTTGATCTAATGCGGCCGTCATAACCACAATCTCCTCTGAATTATGCGTCATGATAAGTCTGCTGTACTGAACGGTGACTAACGGATCAGATATCTATCTTGCCTCAGCAAGGGGGAACACTAGCTATTATGTATCAATTCTCTGAACTGAAAGGAAAAACAAGCAGCGTTTAAGCCCAAATGGATCAAACACAGATGTAGCCGAACAACTGTACTCTATTGCTGACCATTGTTGCCCAAAATCACTGCCCCCAAAATACTGAATCGAATACCCACAGATATAACTGATTCTCATAAACTGATACTGGTGCCCTCAGGCCTGATACTCAAATTTGCAAACTGATATGTACGTTCCCTGTAGAGATGCACTCTAAAAGCACATAGCAAGTAAAGGAGAGCCAAAACACCCCTATGTTGGGGTAGGGTTTCCCTGTCCTATTTCGTCAGGAGCTAGGGTTTCACTACGCACGGCAGCAGTTTTCAAACAACCTAACATCGGGTAAGCAACCTGTCCTAGTTTGGAATAGTCACTATGGATTTCGATATGCACTAGGTCGAATGGTCGAAAAGGGTGCCCCGGTAAAACCGGGATTTGTGTTCCCATACTGTCAGAGCCCATAACCGGTCAGTCTTATGGCATGCTTTGACAAAGTCAAGCCTCGGGCAAACCATTCAGGAATGGCAGATGGCAAACACGGTGTCCTAGGCGCACCAATGCACATGCAATGCAAAGAGACACAAAAATGAAATCAAAACAGGATATCATGATTCGAGTCAAGCTCTCTAAATCCCCAGCAGAGTCGCCAGAAACTGTAGACGCGCCCTCGGGCCTCATGCTACAGTTTGGACTCAATTTGTGTCACCGTTCTAAATCTGAACCAAAGAGTCCAAATCCGGCAAATTGTTTTGAGAAAAACAGATTTTGAAAGAAGTGCCAAACATGGACTGCTTGTGCCAGATACAGAGTCGCCACCTAAATATTTTTTATGGGGGAATTTAGGAAACCCTGACTCGGTGCCAAAGGCCACGTGTCCGTCATCACCAAAGTTGCCTCGGCTCGGAGTTGTAGTACGATTAGGGAAGGTCAGCTATGAGCACCCCCTCTCGCCCGATCCGAAGATCGGCCTCTACTAACCGTGATATCCGTTTTTGAACACGTTATGTGTTCTTATTCCGGTTATTAGCCTAGATTTACTATGTTATGCATACAGCAAACAAGTATAGACCAAATCGCCTAATTTGGAACAAAACATTGCATATCCGTTTGTTTGGAAAACGCTTTGGAATTTGCTACTCATAAGTAGGCTAAAATACAGATTTCAATGAGTTATCCCAACTCAAACAATCCAACCTTCACCCACAGGTATTCAAGCAGTTCATCAAATTATAGACACCTCATTTTTGACCGTCCTCAAGACTTGGACGTCACCGCTCGAACACTCGGTGATTACTCATGTTTGTGTTTCGTTTTGAGTTCCCGGAGGTCTCGGCTACGCGTCTTGCCTCAAGATCTCTCAACTCGACTGTTCTATGTTTGGTTTTGCACCAAACACTTGTTTTTTTGCTTCTGAGGGTAGAAAGTAGCTTGTTAGCTACCCCTGACACCCATCGGCCTTGGTTTGGGGCCACCGGCCATGTTCTGATGCTACCGGCCATTGGTGAATTATACCATTGGCCGGTCGGCACTCAGTGTGGCCGGCCGGCCATCTGTTTGGCTGGTGACCTCCTTTTCTGGCCGGTAGAGCCTTTTTACCTTTTTCAGGCATGGTGCATGGCAGCTGTGCCAGCTGGAATGCACCAAACCTGCCCCGGGGCATACATGTGGCTGTTTTGCCCTTTTTGCACCCTTTTGGTCAAAGCTTCTTGAGGAAGTTTGACCCTTGGTCAAAGCTTCCTCAAGAAGCTTGCCAGCTGTCCTAGCTTCCTCAGGAAGCCTTGCCCCCTTTGCTCCCTTTGACCCCTTTTTGTTTAGCTTCTCTAAGAAGCTTCAAAGCTTTCCCTTGTCTATATAAGAGACCTCCCTTCTCCTTTGATTAGGTTGACCAAAAAACCAGAGCTATACATATATATATCTGATATATATCATCCTCTCTCTCCACATCTCCCTCTTTCTCTTCATTTTGTGTGTGTTTGAGGGCCTAAAGTGTGTGTTTGTTCTTAGTTTTGCACTAAAACACACACCATTACACCACAATTCAACCTTCAGAGGCTTAGAGGGTTTGTTCTTGAGTTTTTGGACTGTTTTTGATCATAGGAAGGTGGCTGATCTTGCTGTTCCTCAAGGGTTCTTCAAGGGTAACATTCTTATTTTAGATTCCCCAATCTTGCACTAGATTTTTTCCTACCTTGCTTGCTGTTTTAGACTTTGCATATAACATAGAAAAGTCTTGTTTTTATCTGCCCTAAATAGTTTCTTAAGGGTGTTTTAAGCTTTGGGGTTGTTTGACCCCTCTTAAAGCTTGTTTGGCCCTTGTTTTGTGCCATTTCGGTTGAGCTCCGGGACCATTGTGTTTGGGCTTCCTTACTGCTGAAATCTTGAGGGATTTCAGTGATGAGGATGGTACCTTGAGGTCCTAAGAAGGAGAGGGCCACCCGCTCTCCTTGTTGTCCTTGAAAAGGGCCATTTTTGCCTCTTTAGTGAGCATCATGTTTAGGTTCATATTGGCCATGCCTTGACTGATATTTATGCTTATTATGTCATGATATAACTCTGTTTGTAGATGGTTTTGGTACACCATGCTTGCTTAGCATACATGCCTTGTAATGCCATGATTTGCCTCAATACATGCATAGCATTTAGACTACCATGCTCATGTGTTTTGGCTAAGCTTTGTGAAGCTTACATGCATATTTTGATGTACTAAGAGATTGTTTTAGGTCATTTGAGTCATTCATGTCTTGCTTTGTACAGCTACCATGCAATCCCTCTTGAATGCCTTAAGCTTTGGCCTCTCTAGCATGCCATCCTTGCTTTGTTTCAGTGGTTTGGAATCACTTGGTATGTTATTTCAGACCTCATGATGTGCTTATATGCTTGCATTTTCCATCCCTTTCATGTTTTGAAGAGTTGATGGCTTATGCTCCTTGTTTAGGCCCTTGTTGATGCATATTTGTGTGTGTGTTTTCATGCCTTCGTTGCATTATTTCGGCCACTGTTTTAGGCTCGTTTGGGGGCTGCCTAAATTAGTTTAAGCCCACCCCTTTGCATGTTGTTGCATGCTCACCTTGTGTGTTGTTGCATACTAGTGTGTTGTTTTATGATTGAATGAAGCCACATGCTTGCTTGCATGCTTGAACATCCATATTGTGTCTTGCATACTTGTAGGTTGCATTGCTTCATGCCTTACATGCTTCTTTACTTAGGTTGTGTGCCTAACCTACATTACGCATTGCATTGCCATGTTGCATGCTAGCCTCCATACCTAGGATGCATTGCATTGGCATGCATGCTTCACCTCTTGAGTTGAGTATGATAGAGGTTGAGCCCCCTTTGCTTGATTATGTGCATTGCATTCCATATCGAAATGCATGCTTGGTTCCTTGGGCCATCATGCATGGAAATGCGCGATTGGTGGTCCGAGAATCGAGGCCCATCCTCTTTTGAGTCATAAATATGATAAGGAGTGTGGTTGGTGCATACATTGCTTGAAATGCTTTGCCATGCCTTGTCTTCCCTCTGCTACTGTTAAACAGGTTTCTGCCGGAAGTTTTGGCCGGCCAGCCATATATATTGCCGACCGACCAAATATATTTGGCCGAGAGCTCAATGGATGGTCGATGACCACTTCAAAATGGCCGGTGATGATCCCACTTGGTCGGTGATGCTCCCCAATATCCATAAAGCGCTCCTTGAGAGTTGTACAATTTTCAGAAGAGCAGAGCAGGGTAAACAGAGGCAGTTTGTGCATGGCGATGGATTTCCGAGCAAACCCGAGCACGCGTGCAGTGGTCCCTCTTCCCGAGGCCTTTATTGCTTTCTTAGCTTAGTTAATTTGCTTAACTAGTTAAGTGGTCTGTAATATTTAATTAGCTTGTAGGTTAATTGATTTGTATTATTCTTTGGTCCCTCCGAGCAAGGGCGAATTCGTAATAAGTGTGGGTGCGTGTGTGCATGTATTCCAACCCCCACTTCTTTCTCTCTTTTACTTATCTACTTTTAATGGTTAGTATTAGGTCATATTTAATTTAGCATACCTTCTGCTATGCATGCGTGCATCCATACATTTGTCTTGCAAGCACTGGGCTCGGCGCATCATACTAACTGCATTGTATTTCAATTCCAAGTTGAATACGTGTTAGTTGTAGTATCATCATATGCCATCCATAGATTAGCCAAGCCTATTGTAGCTGCATCTTGCATGTGTTGCATTAGCCATCTTAACATGAACTAGGATCATGCATATGATTACTAAGTAGTTTCTGTTTTGGCTTGGAGTACTCGGTAAGCATTTATGTTTTAGCATTCTTGCATGCGTGTGAGTGTTGCCATGACAGCATGCTTACCATGAGGCTACTTGCTTATGTGATATAACTGCTTGAATGCCTGTGGGTGGAGGTTAAATTACCTAAATTGGAATAATGCATTAAAACTGTGAGTTTTTAGCACACTAGATAGTGGCAAAACCATCTTTTCTAAAGCCCACTTGAGGGTGGCAAAACCTACATTTTAGCCTACTTGCGAATAGCAAACCACTTTCAAAACAAACATACAATGTTTTCTTCCAATTTAGCCGATTTGGTCTATACTTGTTTGTTGTGCGCATAACATAGTAATTCTAGGCTAATAACCGGAATAAGAACACATAATGCTTTCAAAACAAGATATCATGGTTAGTAGAGGCCGATCTTTGATCGGGCGAGCGGGGGTGCTCATAGCTGACCTTCCCCAATCGTACCCAAGTTCCTGAGCCGAGGCAACTTTGGTGATGACGGACACATGGCCTTTGGCACCGAGTCAGGGTTTCCCAAATTCCCCCATAAAAAAAAATATTTAGGTGGCGACTCTGTATCTAGCAAAGCAGTCCATGTTTGGCACTTCTTTTCTAAAAATCTGTTTTTCTCAAAACGATTTGTCAGATTTAGACTCTTTGGTTCAGATTAAGAACCGTGACAATTTGAGAGTTCGAACTGTAGTGGGCCCAAAACGAACAGAACGGGACTCACCCTCCCGGGGCGTTCAGGGACGTCTACAGTTTCTGGCGACTCTGCTGGGTAGTTAGAGAGCTTGACTCGAACTTGTGATATGCTGTTTTGATTTCACTTATGTGTTTCTTTGCATTGCATGTGCATTGGTGTGCCTAGGACACCGTGTTTGCCATCTGCCATTCCTGATCGGTTTGCCAGAGGCTTGTCTTGTCAAGGTATGACCATAAGGCTGACCGGTTATGGGCTCTGACAGTATGGGAACACAAACACCGGTTTTTACTGGGGCACCCTTTTGACCATTCGACCTAGTGCATATTCGGAATACATAGTGACCATTCCAAGCTAGGACAGGTTGCTTACACGATTATAGGTTGTTTGAAACCGCTGCGTGGGTAGTGAAACCCTAGCTCCTGACAAAATAGGACAGGGAAACCCTACCCCAACATGGGGGTGTCTTGGCTCTCATTTGTATGCTATGTGCTTTTAGAGTGTATCTCTACAGGGAATGCGCATAACAGTTTGCAAGTCTGAGTAACAGGCCTGCGGGCATCACTATCAGTATTTGGGGAATTAGTTTTACCTGAGGGTATCAGTTTACAGGCAGAATTTTGGGTAGAATTCTGTCGGGGCCAGTCATTCAGCTTTGCTCATATGGGTTATGGTGAAATTGGGCTGAGATGCTGCCTGTTTTCTCTTTTGCTAGGTAGTCCTGGAACCATAGCTTCAGAAGGCTCCAATATCCCCCGAGGTTCATTGGACTTGTACTGATAGACTTTGTCAGGTCATACACTCAGTTCAAGGGTAATCAGGGCCAGAGAAGGCTAATTAGGCATAGACCACCAGTACAACAGCTACCAGATCAGTGATCTTTGAGTAGTCGGGCTGAGATTTCCGAGCCAACTGCCGACACAGATATACCGGTTGCTCAGTTAGATTAGAACAATATATCGGGTCTAGAAGAAATGGTGCGCCAACTCCAGGATAGTATGAAAGCCATGCAGCAAGACGCTGTCCGTCAAGCGGAATTCGCCAAGCAATAGGCTGTGGTCATAGCCCAACAGGCAGAGACAATTGCCAGGTTAGAGCAGCAAACTGGAGTATCTACTTTACACTAGGCTCCTCCCCCACCAAGAGTTCCAACACTCGGGAAGACAGCTAATGTCCAGGAAGATACGGACGTTCCGACAGGGCCAACTCCGCCTCCGGTTCTACCCCAGCTATCTAAAACACCCACCAACCTACCAGAACTCCCCTTTGATGTCGAGACAGACCCCACAACATTGAAAGTGAGCAAGCTTGAGAAATTGTTCAAGAAGTCTCAGGGGGCCCACTCCATTCCTGATATTGAAGATGGGTATACAAACTCGGCTGTGACGCTGCCGGACAGATTTAAGATGCCGCACATCGACCGCTTGGATGGATCTGGGGATCCCATGGTACATTTGCGGCTGTTTTTGGACATACTAAGGCCGATGGGCCTCACCAGATTACAGAAGCTATCATTGTTTGGCCGGACCCTGTCTGGGATAGCCGCAATCTGGTATGCAAAATTAGAGAACTCTATGAAACGGAATTGGGAAGAGATGACTGAGGCCTTCAGTGATCAATACTCCTACAACGCACAGATTGAGGTCACAACTCGTGATCTTGAAGTCACCCGCCAAGAGCCAAAGGAGAGCTTCTCAGAATTCGTGGCTCGCTGGAGGGCCAAGGCCTCAATGATGACCATTAGGCCAATGGATAAGGATCAAATACGGATGGTTGTGCGCAACCTCTAGCCCAAACTAATGCAGAAAATGATTGTGCTCCCCTTCCCTACCTTTTCAGATTTGCATGAGATGGGAGTACAGATCGAGGACGCTATGAAGCAGGGCCTCATTGACCAGGAGAAGGAGCAGCCTAGGAGGGCGTTTTCCCGCAATTCAAGTGCGACCACCAGCGGTGATGCAGTTGCAAAATCTTCTGAGGTGGGCATGGTCACCACCACCACACCAAGAATAGCCACCCCCTTTGTTGGTGCATCCAATCCAAACCCCCGAACTTCGGACTATCTCCCCAGAGGCAAGAGGGTTTTCACCCCGCTGTTTATGCCTTTGTCTAAAGCTTTAGGGGTCCTACTCAGGAAAGGACATCTGAAACCGTTAGAATAACGGCCTCTACCCGATCCTCTCCCTGCAAAGCATGACCCGATTAAGTACTGTGCTTTTCATCAACAAACCGGTCATGACACCGACAGTTGTGTCCGTCTCCGCCACGAGATACAAAATCTGATTGACAATGAGGTCATCATCGCACCAAGCTCTGCAAAGTCTATCGGCACTTGATCAGTGAACTTGTGGGGGATAATGTGACTTTGTGATAGGGGGATGAACCACCTGCGGGCGGCGCTCAGTTTACTCCAGATGTGGCGTATGGCACGCACTGTTTTGAGCATTTTGCGAATGCTAGTTTTTGTGCTTTCTAACTTGGGTATTGGGTCAGTCTTGTCGTTCTGTATTGAGTCAGTCTTTACATACTGAGTCAGTTGGGTTTGTCTTGTTGTATCAAGTCAGTCCTATTTTGTTAGAGTCGGGTGATTTCGGGGGTGTTACCTCGGACATCACTTGCTTGTTTTGCGTTTGTCTTTTTTTTTTGCTCTCTTTTGAGTCTGTTTCTGCCTTGGAGCCAGTTACGCCAACAAATCTGAATGGAACAGTAGTGATTTTCGCACTCTTATGTTTGCTTCTGTCGTGTGCCAGTTGTGACAGAAATTCTAAATAAGATGGCAGTATTTGACTAAAAGCTGTGTCTTTTCTGTGCCTTGAATTCATTGCATCGACCTAAGTTTTCCAAAACTTTTTTCGAAACATTGTGATAAAAACGAAGAGGAAGGAATTCCTCGGGTTTTGCAAAATTTGATCAATTGAGAGAAAGAGAGGCATGCTAAGCCCTTAATGATCAAAGATCATGCTTGTTAATGTGAGTACTAAGAAGGATCCTGACTTGATCCAGATTGGTTCCACATTGTCTTCAGCGCGAGCGATTTGTCGCTTTCTTAAAAGATTTCAAAAACTGTTTTGTGCAATCTTGCGAAGACCTGTGTGGAATCACTCTTGAGATTGTGCAGCCTAGGATCGCTCTCAGCCTCAAGACTCGACCCCTCATTGTCAAACCTTGGACTTAAGTTCAGAAATGTTCAATGGTCAACTACAACGTGAGGCCTGTGTGGCCAGATTCAAAGCAGCCCTCAAACAAGAGGCAAGAAAGTCAGATCAAGAAGATCAGATGTCATCAAAAGAAGCTTGCAAAGCTAGATTAGAAGCACCCCTCGAACTAGGGGCAAAGGATTTCAAATGTGCTCAAGGAGCCAAAGATGGATCATTCCACAAATCAAAGAAGGTCGGCAAGAATGCCAAATCCCAGAAGGGAGCAAAGAAGACAGTTTCTGCTGAAGAACAACTGAGTTCCTATCCGCAACACTACGGGCAAATTCAACCCCCTATTGGACGGACTCCTACATCGTCAGCGAACAACAGCCATTTTCCTGGACTCAGATGACTTCAGGATCTCAAAACCATTTGACATGGACTTGTTACACTTTTACCCTTTGAGAGGCTCGCTTGGCCGAAAACCCGGAAGGGCGACCCAGGCAAAAGTTAGAGCAAGAGAAAAATACAAAAAAAGGAGAATGCAAAAAAAAAGAAGGCAAAAAAATGAAGAAAATAAAAAAAAAGATGAAAAAGAAAAAAGAAAATACAAAAGAATTGAAAAGAAAAGAAGAATAAAGCTCGCAAGGTTGAAAACCCGCAACGGGCGCCTTGGCAAAAGTTAGAGCCTAAAAAGTGAAGGTTAATACTCGAGTGTACCTTAACCCCGAACTACGTAAGGCTTGATTCCCATCTTTGGGATACGTAGGCAACTTCATCTTGAAGTCCAGCTGTAAAACACTTCAAATTGATTGTGCCCATGTAATGGTTTTGATCATATTCGCCTTCTCTGTATCCGAGAATTTGGTTGTGTTCGTCACTCTGAGGATTGACTACAATGCGCTGCGGTGCCATTCAAACAAGGGGCAACTTTTCGTTGCCATTCAATGCGCCGCGGTGCCGTTCAAACAAGGGGCAACTTTCCGTTGCCATGTAGCTCTCTTCAAGCAAGGGGCAATTTTGCTTCGGATCTGAAGTTGTGCATCTCAAGAGTAGGTTCTGTGCTCGTTGAGCAGTGACCATCTGCAAAAATAATTTTTGAGAATTTTTTTAATGAGGTTAACTAATTCTCTCGAAAATTATTCCATTTTTTTCAAAAACTGGACCATTTTCTTGGACTAAAAAAAGGAAAATTTTCAGTGCTCATAACCTAACTTGCATGATTTCAAATCAGAAAATCGAACAAGCATGTTAATCTAACTCTCATGTCGGTCAAATTTGTTTTAGTAGAAAACCAAAACAAAAAAAATTGGTCAAAATGATGAACTAGGGCATAGTTGAGTCAGGCTTTTTGTTTTTTCCCCCGTCGTCAATGCATTTGCCAGAAAGGGCACCATACTTGCCGGAAAGGGCACCTTGTTCGCTGAGAAGGGCACAGCGGAAGCTAACAGAAAATGGCTAAAAGCTCTCACATCCTCCGAGCAACGAGGTATCAAGCCAAGTATGAAGCACGAACTGGAATGGATCAGGATATTCTACTTCCTCATCTGAATAGATCTGATCACGTCCAAACTCTCCAGCAAAGCATCATCAACCGATGTCAGATGCAAATTTGCTACGCACCCCATCTTAGTGCAACTCCTCTGTGGGAGGAACTCACTGGCTGTGAGCGGAAGAAAGAAAATCTAGCAGCATGCTAGGGGCAAGAGCTTGTAATTTCTTGTTTATCCATCAACCACCCAGGGGAGGGATAAAAAATGAGAGATTGAAGAATAGAGAGATGTGCGCTGGGAGAAAAAGTGAGGAGAAGGGCTTTTTCAGAAAAACAAAGCTTGAGGGCCGAGTGATGTGAGAATCACAAATGAGAAAGGGTGGGAAACACTACCTAGAGAAATTGGCTCCTCGCAAACTGAGAAGTCTCTCGTCCTTGTAACACGTCTGTGTGTCGTGTCTTTTGTTTTGTTTGTCTCGATTCTTGCTTTGAGTCGTCCCGAGCATGACTCGATGTGTTTTGGTTGTTTACCTTTTGTTTTTCGTTGTTGAGTCGTAGTGCGCTGTGTTCAGTCGCAGGCTTAATACCCGATTGAGAACTCATTTCTCAATTTCAATCAAATCATTTTGTGCTCGGAGTGCTGTGCCATTCTCCACATTTGTGTAAAATAAGAATTTGTTCTTTCTTAAAACCGCAGGGTTCAACCCAGGTCATGCAAGAACAGTAAAACAAGGACCTATTTGAAGCTATATGGGTTCTAGACTACAAAGCAAAAGAAAAGAGGGAAAACCTAAGCATCTGAGTGTGTTTCACCTTCAGCAAATTCCGTGATTGTACTCCGAATGTACCTCTTCAGGCCTTGTCAGTGCTCCGAAGAATGAGTGTGTCTCTACTCCAAGCTTAAGCCTGCTTCAAGTCAGAATGGCAATTAAAGCAGCAGCAGATGTTATCTCTCGCCAATATAAACAGGGTGTACCCTTTTCAAGCAGAGTGTGTTACAAACCCCTCCGAGAGGTAAATCGGAGGTCGCGTTTCGATTTGGTCTCGTTAAGGCTTGTATTTCCTTATTCGACATTTTGTTTCAAACACGTTTTTGAAGTTGCACATTCATCGCATCGTTATGCACACCATTTCTCGCATTGTTACGCACACCATTTGTTGCATTGTTATGCACATCTATCTAGCATTGTTATGCTCATTACTTGCATTTTTATGCACATCTATCTTGCATTGTCGTGCACCTCTTTACTTGCGTTGTCACGCACTTTCCACTTGCATTGTTATGCACGCTCTCTTATTCAGAAACACTGAGATACGTCCCTACGTTTCTTCTCATTCCTTCCGAAACACCAGGATACGTCCCTATGTTTCTCCTTCCTTCCGAAACACCAGGATACGTCCCTACGTTTCTCTCTTTTTCTGAAACATCGGGATACGTCCCTATGTTTGTCCCTCTTTCTGAAACACCGGGATACGTCCCTATGTTTCTCCCCCTTTCTGAAACACCGGGATACGTCCCTATGTTTCTCCTTCCTTCCGAAACACCGAGATACGTCCTTATGTTTCTTCTCCTTTTTCTGAAACACCGGGATACGTCCCTATGTTTCTCCTTCCTTCCGAAACACCGGGATGCGTCCCTACATTTCTCTCTTTTTCTGAAACACCGGGATACGTCCCTATATTTCTCCCTCTTTCTGAAACACCGGGATACGTTCCTATGTTTCTCCCCCTTTTTGAAACACCGGGATACGTCCCTATGTTTCTCCTTCCTTCCGAAACACCGGGATACGTCCTTATGTTTCTTCACGTTTTTCTGAAACACCGGGATACGTCCCTACGCTTCTCTCCCTTTTTGAAACACCGGGATACGTCTCTACGTTTCTCTCTCTTTCTGAAACACCGGGATACGTCCTAATGTTTCTCCTTCCTTCCGAAACACCGGGATACGTCCCTATGTTTCTCCTTCCTTCCGAAACACCGGGATACGTCCCTATGTTTCTCCTTTCTTCTGAAACACCGGGATACGTCCCTATGTTTCTCTCCCTTTTCGAAACACTGGGATACGTCCCTACGTTTCTCTCTCTTTTCGAAACACTGGGATACGTCCCTACGTTTCTCTCTCTTTCTGAAACACCGGGATACGTCCCTATGTTTCTATACTTTTCCGAAACACCGGGATATGTCCCTATGTTTCTCCCTCTTTGGTTAAGAGCATTTGGAATACGTTCCAATACTTATACCTTTCCGAAACACCGAGATACGTCACTATGTTTCTTGCATGATCATAAGCTATGTTCGGCTTTGTGCATTGTCTTGCATTTTGCTCTTGCCTTCGGGTGCATATCTTGTTTGTCTTGCATGTTTGTCTAAGTCTTCGGCCTTGTCAAAAATGGATTGTCTCTGGACTTTGACATTCACTCCCGTCATTGTTATGACTTTTGAGTTCTGTCAAAGAGGGGCAACTATAGACACCCCATTTTTGACCGTCCTCAAGACTTGGACGTCACCGCTCGAACACTCGGTGATTACTCATGTCTGTGTTTCGTTTTGAGTTCCCGGAGGTCTCGGCTACGCGCCTTGCCTCAGGATCTCTCAACTCGACTGTTTTGTGTTAGGTTTTGCACCAAACACTTGTGTTTTTGCTTCTGAGGGTAGAAAGTAGCTTGTTAGCTACCCCTGACACCCACCGGCCTTGGTTTGGGGCCACCGGCCATGTTTTGAGGCTACCGGCCATTGGTGAATTATACCATTGGCCGGTCGGCACTCAGTATGGCCGGCTGGCCATCTGTTTGGCCGGTGACCTCCTTTTCTAGCCGGTAGAGCCTTTTTACCTTTTTCAGGCATGGTGCATACCAGCTGTGCCAGCTGGAATGCACCAAACCTGCCCCGAGCTGGAATGCACCAAACCTGCCCCGGGGCATACATGTGGCTGTTCTGCCCTTTTTGCACCCTTTTGGTCAAAGCTTCTTGAGGAAGCTTGCCAGCTGTCCTAGCTTCCTCAGGAAGCCTTGCCCCCTTTGACCCCTTTTTGTTTAGCTTCTCTAAGAAGCTTCAAAGCTTTCCCTTGTCTATATAAGAGACCTCCCTTCTCGTTTGATTAGGTTGAGCAAAAAACCAGAGCTATACACATATATATCTGATATATATCATCCTCTCTCTCCATATCTCCCTCTCTCTCTTCATTTTGTGTGTGTTTGAGGGCCTAAAGTGTGTGTTTGTTCTTAGTTTTGCACTAAAACACACACCATTACACCACACTTCGACCTTGAGAGGCTTAGAGAGTTTGTTCTTGAGTTTTTGGACTGGTTTTGATCATAGGAAGGTGGCTGATCTTGCTGTTCCTCAAGGGTTCTTCAATGGTAACATTCTTACTTTAGATTCCCCAATCTTGCACTAGATTTTTTCCTACCTTGCTTGCTGTTTTAGACTTTGCATATAACATAGAAAAGTCTTGTTTTTATCTTCCCTAAATAGTTTCTTAAGGGTGTTTTAAGCTTTGGGGTTGTTTGACCCCTCTTAAGGCTTGTTTGGCCCTTGTTTTGTGCCATTTCCGTTGAGCTCCGGGACCATTGTGTTTGGGCCTCCTCACCGCTGAAATCTTGAGGGATTTCAGTGATGAGGATGGTACCTTGAGGTCCTAAGAAGGAGAGGGCCACCCCCTCTCCTTGTTGTCCTTGAAAGGGGCCATTTTTGCCTCTTTAGTGAGCATCATGTTTAGGTTCATGTTGGCCATGCCTTGACTGATATTTATGCTTATTATGTCATGATATAGCTCTGTTTTTAGATGGTTTTGGTACACCATGCTTGCTTAGCATACATGCCTTGTAATGCCATGATTTGCCTCAATACATGCATAGCATTTAGACTACCATGCTCATGTGTTTTGGCTAAGCTTTGTGAAGCTTACATGCATATTTTGATGTACTAGGGGATTGTTTTAGGTCATTTGAGTCATTCATGTCTTGCTTTGTATAGCTACCATGCAATCCCTCTTGAATGCCTTAAGCTTTGGCCTCTCTAGCATGCCATCCTTGCTTTGTTTCAGTGGTTTGGAATCACTTGGTATGTTATTTCAGACCTCTTGATGTGCTTATATGCTTGTATTTTCCATCCCTTTCATGCTTTGAAGAGTTGATGGCTTATGCTCCTTGTTTAGGCCCTTGTTGATGCATATTTGTGTGTGTGTTTTCATGCCTTCGTTGCATCATTTTTGCCACTGTTTTAGGCTCGTTTGAGGGCTGCCTAAATTAGTTTAAGTCCACCCCTTTGCATGTTGTTGCATGCTCACCTTGTGTGTTGTTGCATACTAGTGTGTTGTTGCATGATTGAACGAAGCCACATGCTTGCTTGCTTGCATGCTTGAACATCCATAGTGTGTCTTGCATACTTGTAGGTTGCATTGCTTCATGCCTTACATGCTTCTTTACTTAGGTTGTGTTCCTAACCTACATTACCCATTGCATTGCCATGTTGCATACTAGCCTCCATACCTAGGATGCATTGCATTGGCATGCATGCTTCACCTCTTTAGTTGAGTATGATAGAGGTTAAACCCCCTTTGCTTGATTATGTGCATTGCATTCCATATCAAAATGCATACTTGGTTCCTTGGGCCATCATGCATGGAAATGCGCGATTGGTGGTCCGAGAATCGAGGCCCATCCTCCTTTGAGTCATAAATATGATAAGGAGTGTGGTTGGTGCATACATTGCTTGAAATGCATTGCCATGCCTTGTCTGCCCTCTGCTGCTGTTAAACAGGTTTCTGCAGGAAGTTTTGGCCGGCCGGCCATATATACTGCCGACCGACCAAATATATTTGGCCGAGAGCTCAATGGATGGTCGATGACCACTTCAAAATGGCCGGTGATGATCCCACTTGGTCGGTGATGCTCCCCAATATCCATAGAGCGCTCCTTGGGAGTTGTGCAATCTTCAGAAGAGCAGAGCAGGGTAAACAGATGCAGTTTGTGCATGGCGATGGATTTCTGAGCAAACCCGAGCACGCGTGCAGTGGACCCTCTTCCCGAGGCCTTTATTGCTTTCTTAGCTTAGTTAATTTGCTTAACTAGTTAAGTGGTCTGTAATATTTAATTAGGTTGTAGGTTAATTGATTTGTACTATTCTTTTGGTCCCTCCGAGCAAGGGAGAATTTGTAATAAGTCTGGGTGCGTGTGTGCATGTCTTCCAACCCCCACTTCTTTCTCTCTTTTACTTATCTGCTTTTGATGGTTAGTATTAGGTCATATTTAATTTAGCATACCTTATGCTATGCATGCGTGAATCCATACATTTGTCTTGCATGCACCGGGCTCGGCGCATCATACTAACTGCATTGTATTTCAATTCCAAGTTGAATACGTGTTAGTTGTAGTATCATCATATGCCATCCATAGATTAGCTGAGCCTATTGTAGCTGCATCTTGCATGTGTTGCATTAGCCATCTCAACATGAACTAGGATCATGCATATGATTAGTAACTAGTTTCTGTTTTGGCTTGGAGTACTCGGTAAGCATTTATGTTTTAGCATCCTTGCATGCGTGTGAGTGTTGCCATGACAGCATGCTTACCATGAGGCTACTTGCTTATGTGATATAACTGCTTGAATGCCTGTGGGTGGAGGTTGAATTACCTAAATTGGAATAATGCATTAAAACTGTGAGTTTTTAGCACACTAGATAGTGGCAAAACCATCTTTTCTAAAGCCCATTTGAGGGTGACAAAACCTACATTTTAGCCTACTTGCGAATAACAAACCACTTTCAAAACAAACATGCAATGTTTTATTCTAATTTAGCCGATTTGGTCTATACTTGTTTGTTGTGCACATAACATAGTAATTCTAGGCTAATAACCGGAATAAGAACACATAATGCTTTCAAAACAAGATATCATGGTTAGTAGAGGCCGATCTTTGATCGGGCGAGCGGGGTGCTCATAGCTGACCTTCCCCAATCGTACCCAAGTTCCTGAGCCGAGGCAACTTTGGTGTTAACGGACACGTGGCCTTTGGCACCAAGTCTGGGTTTCCTAAATTCCCCCATAAAAAAAAATATTTAGGTGGCGACTCTGTATCTGGCAAAGCAGTCCATGTTTGGCACTTCTTTTCTAAAAATCTGTTTTTCTCAAAATGATTTGCCGAATTTGGACTCTTTGGTTCAGATTAAGAACCGTGACAATTTGAGACTCTGAACTGTAGTGCGCCCAAAACGAACAGAACGGGACTCACCCGCCCGGGTCGTTTGGGGACGTCTATACAAATAAGCATCTAGCCTCATGGTAATCATGCTATCATGTTAACATTCACAGTCATGTGAGATGCTAAAGCATAAAGAGCTCACCTAGTACTCCGTGCCAAAACAAGAACATGTTAACAATCATGCATGATCACGTGTCTGTCATCACCAAAGTTGCCTCGGCTCGGGAGCTTAGGTACGATTGGGGAAGGTCAGCTATGAGCACCCCCTCTCGCCCGATCCGAAGATCGGCCTCTACTAACCGTGATATCCGTTTTTGAAAATGTTATGTGTTCTTATTCCGGTTATTAGCCTAGATTTACCATGTTAGGCCAAATCGCCAAATTTGGAACAAAACATTGCATATCCGTTTGTTTGGAAAACGCTTTGGAATTTGCTACTCATAAGTAGGCTAAAATACGGATTTCAACGAGTTATCCCAACTCAAATAATCCAACCTTCACCCACAGGCATTCAAGCAGTTCATCAAATAAGCATCTAGCCTCATGGTAATCATGCTATCATGTTAACATTCACACTCATGTGAGATGCTAAAGCATAAAGAGCTCACCTAGTACTCCGTGCCAAAACAAGAACATGGTAGCAATCATGCATGATCCAAGTCCATGTTTAAATGCCTAATGCAACGCATACGGAATGTCACTAGAGTAGGCTCGGCTAGTCTATAAATGACATGTGAAAATGCACAAGTAGCATGTATTCAAGTTAGATTTGAAATACTTATGCAGTTAGCATGATGCGCCGAGCCTGGTGCATGCAAGACTAATGAATGATGCACGCATGCATAGCATAAGGTATGCTAAAGTAAACATGTCCTAATACTAACCATCAAAAGCAGGTAAGTTAAAGGGAGAAAGAAGTGGGGGTTGGAAGACATGCACACACGCACCCACACTTATTACAAATTTGCCCTCGCTCGGAGGGACCGAAAGAATAATACAAGTTAATTAACCTACAAGCTAGTTAAATATTACAGACCAATTAATTAATTAACAAATTAACTAATCTAATTTAAGCAATAATAGCCTCGGGAAGAGGATCCAATGTGATGCGTGCTCGATTCTGCTCGGATGTCACTGCCATGCACAAGCTGCCTCTGCTTTGACTGTTCTGCTTCTCTGAAGACTGCACAAGTCCTAGGGTTGTTTCTCTGAGTGCTGTGGAGCACCACCGGCTGAAGAGGTTGGTCACCGGCCATGTATGATGGTCACCGGCCACAAAATAATCCATCGGCCAACAATGGATGGCCGGTCGGCACTTAAGATGGCCGACCGGCCAAATCTTCCTGCAAAAACTGGTTTGACAGCAGCAGAGGACAGAACTTGGCATGGCAACGCATTTCAAGCAATGTATGCACCAACCACACTCCTTATCATATTTATGACTCAAAGGAGGATGGACCTCGATTCTCGGGCCACCAATCACGCATTTCCATGCATGATGGCCCAAAGAATCAAGTGTGTATGTTGATATGGAATGCAATGCACATAATCAAGCAAATTGAACTCAACCTCTATCACAAGCAATTCAAGAGGTGACGCATGCATGCAAATGCAATGCAATCCTAAGCATGTCGACTAGTATGCAACATGGATAATGCTAAGAAGCATACAAGGCATACAATGGTCATGCAAGACATAGGGCATGAGACAATGCAACTAACAAGTATGCAAGACACAATATGGATGTTCAAGCATGCAAGCAAGCATGTGGCTTCATTCAATCTTGCAACAACACACTAGTATGCAACAACACACAAGGTGAGCATGCAACAACATGCTAAGGGGTGGACTTAAACTAATTTAGGCAGCCCTCAAACAAGCCTAAAACAGTGGCCAAAATGATGCAACCAAGGCATGAAAACACACACACAAATATGCATCAACAAGGGCCTAAACGTGGAGTATAAGCCATAAACTCTTCGAAGCATGAAAGGGATGGAAAATGCAAGCATATAAGCACATCATGAGGTCTGAAATAACATACCAAGTGATTCCAAACCACTGAAACAAAGCAAGGATGGCATGCTAGAGAGGCCAAGGCTTAAGGCATTCAAGAGGGATTGCATGGTAGCTATACAAAGCAAGACATGAATGACTCAAATGACCTAAAATAGTCCCTTAGCACATCAAAATATGCATATAAGCTTCACAAAGCTTAGCCAAAACACATGAGCATGGTAGTCTAAATGCTATGCATGTATTGAGGCAAATCATGGCATTACAAGGCATGTATGCTAAGCAAGCATGGTGTACCAAAACCAACTCAACACAATTCTATTTCATGGCAAGATAAGCATAAATATCAGTCAAGGCATGGTCAACACACACTTAAACTAGATGCTCCCTCAAGAGGCAAAAATAGCCCTTTTCAAGGACAACAAGGAGAGGGGGTGGCCCTCTCCTTCCTAGGACCTCAAGGCACCATCCTCACCTCTGAAATCCCTCAAGATTTTAGTGGTGAGGAGGCCCAAACACAATGGTCCCAGAGCTCAACAAAATGGCACAAAACAAAGGCCAAACAAGCCTTAAGAGGGGTCAAACAACCCCAAAGCTTAAAACACCCTCAACAAACTATTTAGGGCAGACAAAAACAAGACTTTTATATGTTATATGCTAAGCTCAAAAACAGATGCAAGATTGGCTAAAAAGCTTTGCAAAAATGGGATAAAAAGGGACAAAAGTCTTACCCTTGTAGACCCTCTTCACAAACAATGTTCCAGTAGCTCTTTTGGTTCCAAACCAGTCCAAAAGCTTCAAGGAAAGACCTCTGGTACCTCAGCAACTAAGAAAAGGTGTGATGGTGGGTGTTTGTGCACAAAAATGAGACTAAAACACACACTAAACACAAGAGAGAGAGAGAGATATATAGAGATAGAGGATATATGTAAACCCTAACCCTAAAGCTCAAGCTCTGAAAATGTTGTCTAAGTTGTCTAACCCTTAAACAAGAGAGAAGAGGTTCTTTTTTATAGACAATTAGTCATGTAAAGCTTCCAAAGGAAGCTAACAAGAGGGCAATTGACAATGTATGCCAGCTGCACAAAAATATCTGCAAAAGCAGATACACAGTAGTTGGCCGGCCAAAAATGCAATTGACCAAAAAAAGATAGCCGGCCGGCCATCTATATTGCCGGCCGGCCGGCCAAGCATTTGGCCAGTGGCAACAAAACACAGCCGGTGGCCTCAAGCCATGGCCGGTGGAGTGTGCGGATGGCCCACAAGCCATTCCCTGCCCCTCCAAGGCAAAACACAAGCGTTTGGTGTAAAACTAGACACAAAACAGTCAAGTCGAGAGATCCTGAGGCAAGGCGCGTATCCGAGGCCTCTGGGAACTCAAGACGAACACAAACAAGGATGATCACCGAGTGTTCAAGCGGTGACGTCCAAGTCTTGAGGACGGTCAAAAATGGGGTGTCTACACTACCACTTTGCCTTCTTGCATTAAAACACATCCTAACCCTTCCTTTGACACTTCACAATATACAGTATACCCCAAGCCACATTTTGGAATGATAAGAATAGGAGTGGTAGTAAATCTAAGTTTTAGTTCTTAAAAGGATTTTTCACAGGCTTCACTCCAAATGAACTTTACTCCCTTACTAGTCAATCTTGTCAATGGTGACGCTATGGAAGAGAAATTCTTTACAAATCGACGATAGTAACCGGCTAAACCTAAGAAACTACAAATTTCATAAGCGTTTTTGGGTTGTTCTCAATTCTGTACTGCTTCTATCTTTGAAGACCATAACCCTATCTCCGGAGACTACATGACCCAAGAGCTTCAACTCTAAAAGCCAAAACTCACACTTCTTATAGTTTGCATACAAGTGATGTTCTCTAAGGATTTGTGGAACACGACGGAGATGCCCCTCATGCTCCTCTTCTGAAGCTCCCGAAGGTGAGGTACTAGGGCATATAAAACCCTTACCTAGGAACCCCTGTAACTGTTCTTTCAGAACAATCAATTTAGCTGGAGCGAATCTATAAGGTGACAAAGAGATAGGCGCTGTACTCGGTATCAAATCTATAGAGAATTCGACCTCCCTATGAGGGGGTAATCGGTGAGATATTCGTAAAAGACATCGGGATACTTGCAAACGACCCTCGGAAACCCATCCTGAACCTTATCACTTCCATTATCTAAAAAGGCCTGCCAAGAATGATCTAAACTCACCCCGACCGCTAGGGTAGCACAATGAGAGTAAGGATCTATCACTCTTATCCCCAAAAAATGTAAAACAATCACTGCCTAACGTACACACCGCAACTCTCCCATGATAACAATCACTAATAGCCAAGTAATAAAACATTTTTTAATGTTTTAGTTGCACAGTTCCAAACATTTCCACATTGTCTAGAGGCTCACCTTTTTGAATTCAAAATGTTATCTTCTTTTAATCTAGATCGAGCAAAAGATACAATGGGAATGAATGGAAGGGGTGAAATCCTCTAAAATGCCTATTTCTCCTTTCAAATCAGTTAGAAGACTATACAAAAGAAACTTGCCATTAAAGCATACAAAAGTTTTTACAACCCTTGACACAAAACTCTAAGCTTCTACAATCAAATTTCTTTAAACCCTGCTTCCTGCAAATAAAAATACGACTCCATGTCACTGCAGTGGTGTGTCTCCAGTTCCTAAAAAATCAGATAGGGTTGAGCTATATGCCCAGTAGGAATACATTTAACCAAGTATCTAATCTTTTGAACACTCACATGGCACCATTATAACTGAACTACATAAGATAATTAGTATTGGTAAATAACCAATTAGGTAATTTAATAGATAAATAAATATAAAAAAAATTAAAGTACACTTCTATTTCACACAAAACCGTTCTCAATGTAGAAGGAGAAACACAACATGAGTCCCTTACAAGATTCCAAACCACAAGCACAAGTCTTTAATACTATCCCCATATTTATCGACTACTATTCGGCAGGATGTGGGAACTACAAAAACATTTAATACAATCCGCACATTTACCAACTACTATATGGCAGGACGTGGGCACCTAAAATTATCCATTTTCTCACTTTTACTGACTACAATACGACAGAACCAGTGGACACCCAAAAACATTTTTCCTACATACGTCCGGTGATAAGCGTAGACTAGGAAATCGGGTACCTTGACGCCTTGCGCGGGTACCAACACAACACCACATGCTCAAAACCGACTCTTAACCCGAACTCATGCTTAATTAACCACTTCATTAAACTTTCTTCCAACTAAACGAGCATTCGTCATTATATGAGTGGAAAGAAAAAAAATATAACCTTCAAAGAGAATCAATGCCCAAGTCACAATTTCAACACCACAACAATATCTATATTTTCCATACCTTGATTATTCACACAATTCCAAGAATTTAAGGAAATTTCCCTTTCAAATACCATTCACTGCTCAAATTCAAGATTAGGGTTTTAAACAAATTTGGGGCGTATTCTCCATTTTAATATATATCTCTATTCACAATATTATTACTCATATTATATGGAGAATTAGATAAAACTCTAATAAAAGTTGAGTAAAATTTCCCTTTTTTTTGTGAAATACATGATTTAATCTAACTTAATCATCAAATTAAGTCATAAAGTCACAACCATCATCTTCAAAACAAAGAGATACTAAAAGTAACCCTACCTTAAACTAGGAGCAAATAAACCAAGCTTCTAGGGGAATACTTCGTAAAAATGAAATCCAATCGATAGGAGGGAAGATCTTCACTCATACTTCTCTTCTTACAAGAGATTTAGACTTGGATCTTAGCAAAATGAAAAGTATTAGGGTGAAAAACGTAGGGTTTGTCGGAGTGAGAGGGAGAGAAAAGAGGATAGAATAGAAAAGATGAAGAAATGACCTAGAAGGGTCCTTTTTAAAAAAGCTGAATTCGCGCAGACTGCTTGAGCAGTCTTTTCATCGCTCTAGCGGTGAACAACACCTCTCAATATGTAACGCCCTCCAAATGAACCCATAATATATACAATATTGACATGCATTGACTTAAGAAAATAGAACATTCTTCCATTCATCAGAGTATTCTTACTAAAAGACATTACATGTAATAATGAAAGTAAATGCCCTACGGGCTTATTGCTTTCCAAGCCAACACTTGGACACAAAAAGTGAGTATTAACTCAACTACAGATTAATCCCTTGGCTTGAATTTACATGTAATGACAAAATAATAAAATAACTAAAAAGGGTCTTCAACTCTAAATCCTTCCAAGCTAAGTCTTTGGAGGTAGCATATCACCTGGACCTGAAAATGATGTCCCCATATAGGGTGAGCCACAGCCCAGTAGAAATATACTAAACCAAATATAAGAATTGACTAAAACAATAGTATTCAACAGAGGGTCCACACTTATATTCCAACTTATATCGTGCCACAGTTTCATGATAATCCTGTCCATGTTACATTTCAGTTACCATTTCTTGTTCAACTTTAAGTGTGAAAACAAGGCTCAGAACCTGGCCAAATAGTTTAATGAGATTCTAACTCATCACAAAATACTTTAGAAACCCATGTTGGATACACATTTTGGTGCTGTATCAATAACACATAAAACCATTTTCATACTTCACAAATGATACACATTTTAGTGCTGTATCAATATACCAAACACTCCCATACTTCACAAATGATACACATTGTAGTGTTGTATCAATGCCAAACAATTTCCGGTTTAGAGGTCCATCCCCTATCTTCCCCTAAACCGTGGAGTACATCCCCTATCTCCTCCCACACAACACAATGCATATAAATAGTTATCATATACATGTCCAATCAATCAATACACAAATTTTGATGTATTATACCAACTGCCATACTCGATAGCATACTCAATTGATTAGTTTTAGTTTGCCTAATCATCATGCATTGTCTACAACAATCAAGACTATCCTCCACCGATAGCCCAAAGCAGTTATTTCTAAACAGAAAATAAATGCGTCAAAAGAATATACTATCCACACTTCAACTAGGTGAGCGATAAATAGATTCCAACTACACCATTCAATTTCATACCTTTCCAATTTGAATATTCTCAATTCAATTTCTCATTTCTCAAAATTAATTATACAAATTAATTTATCAAACTAAATAGGGCATTTTTCCATAACTCACATATCAGCCCAAAGGTTCCATTTTCCTCAATAATCCAACATTGACCTCATTTTTCTATGTCATACATGAATATGGGTTATTATATACAAAACCCCCATCTTTTGTAAATTACACAAAGACCCAAACTTTTCCCAAAATTACACAACAACTCCCGACATGTCAAAATGCCAAAATTTAAAGACAAAGCTCATAAGAAGGAGTAGGGTATCCGTACCTTGAAGTTAGAGCTCAAATGGAGTGGATGATGAAAATCCAAGATGCTCCAAACTCACAAATCTTCAGATTAAAGGAAAGCCCAAGTCACTCTCTATCTTTCTTACAAAGAAACTAGGGTAGAAACACTCAAGGACAAGATCATCCTCTAGAGAGAAGGTATGTAGAGAGAGAGAGAGAGAGAGAGGGTTGGCTCTAGGGTTTTTAAAACAAAGGAGATGAAAAAGTGATGTTTTAAACAGCTGCTGCGATCTGATATAACACAGGCTCGCTCCAGCGACCAGACACAAAGAAACCTCGCTCGAGCCAACAATGCGATGCTTCAGGTCTGCAACTCAGAAGCATGCTCGAGCGGCAAAATGCTCGCTCCAGCGAAGAAACTCAAAACATACACCTCGCTCGCTCGAGCGAAGGAAATCTCGCTCGAGCGAAGAACTACATCCTTCAGGTCCAGTACTGGACGCAGACGCAAGCTCGAGCGAAGGACTTCACGCTCGAGCTACCAGATACAAAAACTCAACTCTCACTCGAGCGAAGGAACCCTGGCTCGAGCGAAGGATCTAAAACACGGAGCTCGCTCGAGTGACAAAGTCCTGTCTCGAGCGAAGACACCAAAATCTGGGCAGCAACTATCTGTTTTAAAACTCACCAAACCTGTAACAAACCTGTCCAAAACATCATATAACTCAAATAAAAAGTATTGAAGGACAGAAACGAGATATAAATAACCATCAACATCTACGGAACCAAGTCCGGATTACACTAATCAATGGAGGGAAAACCAGGATCGCTATAACCTCCCCCCCTTAAAGAATTTCATCCCCGAAATTAAGTACAAGTTTTCAAAAATAACTTTTTCTCAATTTTCAACAGTGTTACCAATCAACATTACACAACCTGACCCAATACCGGTCATCCCACCTCTATTCAAGAGGCAGCTTACAATATATGTTCTAACATGCATTATCAACATGCATCTTTTTCAATTTCAACCATTTTCAATGCCAATATTACATTTGCATTTCTATAACACATTTAACATAAACAATGCTATAATAAATTTCCATCTCAAGGCATATATATTAATACCTCCACAATATTTCCATAAACCAAACATACACAATGTTTTTTTTTACAACTTAAGACATACATAATGCTCTTAAGGTTTATTAATACAACAAAATAAGCAACAAGTGCTCAAACATCCACAAATAGATCTGGATATTTCTCTCGGACCTCTAACTCGCGTTCCCAAGTGGATTCCTCCACCCCGTGATGTTTCCACAAGACTTTTACCAAGGGAATGGTCTTGCCTCGCAAGACTTGATCCCGCCTATCCAAGACCCGAACCGGTCTCTCCTCGTACGAGGCATCCTCATCTACCTCTAAATCGGTCCAATCCAATACATGTGACGGTTCCGGCTCGTATTTCTGAAGCATGCTAACATGAAACACATCATGTACTCCGGACAACTGCGGCGGTAAAGCTAAACGGTAGGCAACTTCGCCAATCCTCTCATGGATCTCGAAAGGGCCTATAAACCGAGGGGACAACTTCCCACTCTTACCAAATCTCATCAAACCCGCCTATGTGATATTTTCAAGAAGACATGATCACCCACCTCAAATACCAAAGGCCTCTTCCTACGGTCGGCATAACTCTTTTGACGGCTTTGGGCTGTAAGGAGCCTCCTATGGATAAGTTCAACCTTCTCCGTCGTTTCTCAAACCAACTCCGGACCCAACAAAGGTGCATCACCCACCTCGGCCTAACAAACAGGAGACCTACAAGGTCGGCCATACAAGGTCTCGAATGGTGCCATCCGATACTCGACTGGAAACTGTTGTTGTAGGAAAACTTCACCAAGGGCAAGTGCCTCTCCCACGACCCACTAAAGTCGAGAACACAACCTCGAAGCATATCCTCAAGGATCTGAATAGTACGGTTGGACTGCCCGTTAGTCTGAGGATGATAAGTCATGCTAAAGGTCAACTTAGTGGCCAAGGCACTCTACCAACTTTGCCACAACCTGGCAGTAAAACGAGGATCTCTATCTGAGACTATCGTCAATGGGACCCCGTGCAATCTCACTATGTCCCAGATATACAAGTCGGCAAGATGATCTATCGAATCCCTCACGCGCATAGGGATAAAGTGCGCTGACTTAGTCAACCGGTCCACTACCACCCAAATAGCATCACTACCCCGCTGAGTCCTCAGAAGACCTACAACGAAGTCCATAGTGACATGCTCTCACTTCCACTCGGCAATAGGTAAGGGTTGTAACAAACCCGCTGGCTTCTGATGTTCGGTCTTCACTTGCTGACAAGTAAGGCACTTAGACACAAAAACTGGCACATCTCTCTTCATGCCCCTTCACCAAAACTGGCGACCCAAATCACGATACATCTTAGTGTCTCCCGGATGAATCGCAAGGCGTGAATGATGAAACTCTCGGAGTACGTCCTCTCGGCAAGACTTCGGTACAAACAGACGGTCTCGGTATCTCACACTCAGGTCGGGATACACATTCAAACCCTTTTCAGCCTTCCCACTGGAGATCTTCTCTCGGAGTGATTCTACCTCAAGGTCACCTCTCTGTGCCTCTAACACTTGATTCACAAGTGTAGGCTGCGTAACTACAGAAAACAAGGCCGCAGCCTCAACAGATTCACCCAGAAGCAAATCAAACTCGCCAAGTGCACCCAACATCTCCCATTCCTGGATGGCTATACTAGCTACATCACTAACGGATTTCCAGCAAAGGGCATCGGCCATAACATTGGCCTTCCTCGGATGATAGTGCAACTCAAAGTCGTAAGCCTCAATAAATTCCATCCACCTCCTCTGCCTCAAGTTCAAGTCTTTTTGTGTAAACAGATATTTCAGACTCTTATGATCCGAGAATACCTCGAATTTCTCACCATACAGATAATGCCTCCAGATCTTGAAGGCAAAAATCACGGCTGCTAACTCTAGGTCATGTGTAGGGTAATTCTTTTCGTGTATTTTCAACTGACGTGAGCCATAGGCAATCACTTTCCCCTGTTGCATCAACACACAACCCAAACCCTCTCGTGAGGCATCACAATAAACGACATAACCCAAACCCCTCTCCGGAATAATCAAAACTAGAACGGTGGTAAGTCTAGCTTTTAATTCTTGGAACGACTTTTCACAAGTCTCACTCCACACCAACTTGACCCCTTTCTGTGTCAATCTAGTCATCGGCGAAGCTAGCTTGGAGAAATCCTTCACAAATCGGCGGTAATACCTAGCTAATCCCAGAAAACTGCGGATCTCGAAAACACTCTTAGGCTGTGCCCAATCGTGCACTGCCTCTATCTTGGTTGTATCAACAGACACCCCTTTTCCGGAGACCACATGGCCTAAGAACTTGACTTCTCCCAGCCAGAACTCACACTTCCCAAACTTAGCATATAGCTTATGGGCTCTAAGCAACTCAAGCACCACTCTCAAGTGTTCCTCGTGCTCCTCTTCAGAAGGTGAATAAATCAAAATGTCGTCCACGAAGTCGACTACAAAATGATCCAAGAATTCCCAGAAGATTCGGTTCATCAAGTCCATAAACACTGCCGGTGCATTGGTGAGCCCAAAAGGCATCACCAAAAACTCATAATGGCCATACCGCGTACGGAATGCCGTCTTCGGGATATCCTCCTCCCTGACCCTCAACCGATGGTAACCCGATCTCAAGTTTATCTTAGAGAAACAATAGGAACCCTTCAACTGGTCGAACAGATCATCTATACGAGGCATAGGGTACTTATTCTTAACCGTAGCCCGATTCAGTTTTTGGTAGTCGATACAAAGTCTCAAGGCACCATCTTTCTTTTTAGCAAAGAGGGCCGGCACTCCCCACAGCGAAACACTAGGGTGAATAAAGCCCTTATCTAGCAACTCTTGGAGTTGAACCTTTAACTCACTCAACTCAGCTGGGGTAAAACGGTATGGTGCCATAGAAATCGGCGACGTGCCGGGGACTAGATCAATAAAGAACTCGATCTCTCAATGGGGTGGCAAACAAACAAGATCCTCGGGAAAGACGTCCGAGTACTCGCAAACCACTCTCGCCAATACAGTCTGGGTCTCATCACACTCACTACTCATGAAGCTAGCAAGAAGACCACTAAGCTCACTTCGCCCTCGCGGATCATACACAGGTGGCAAAACACTACCAACCCGATCCCCCAAGAAATGGAAACAATACCCGCTTAAGGTACATACAGTGACCCTCTGGCGGTAGCAATCAATAACAGCCCGGTATGATGATAGCCAGTCCATACCCAACATAACATCAAAACCCGACATAGGCATAACTACAAAAGGAAATGGAAGTCGGCGGTCGGCGACCTCTATATCACAGCCCCGACACCCTTGTTTCAAAATCAATTCACCCCCAACAGTTGATATAACACAAATAGGAGATGTTAACTGCGCCAACTCCAACCCCAAAACAGATGCAAATGCAGCAGATATAAAGGAATGGGATGCTCCCGTATCAATCAACACATTAGCAACCGAGTTGCAAAACAAAAAGGTACCTCTCACAACAGATGGAGCCGGTACAAGATCCTGCGCGGTAACAGCATACACGTGCCCTGAAGGTCTCTGATCTACCTGCTCACCCTTAGAAGCATAAGACTACTGTGCTGACTGGGACGATGAAGCCCCCTGATTGGCCCTCGTGGCCTGAACTGACTGAGCTGGCTGATGGCTCTGAGTCTGCCTCAAACCAGATGCACCCGATGTGCCACTCAACTGCGGGCAATACCTCTTCAGGTGCCTCGCCTGACCCCACTGGTAACAGAAAAGCGGCTGGCCTCTATCCTGACTCTGGCTCTGAGGTCGAACCGAAGATAAAGCTGCTCTCTGCCCTCCTCCCTTCTGTGGGCAAGCTGGAGACTTGTGGCCCAGCTGGCCACATTTGTAATAGGTAATGTCTCCATGACTGCCTCTCCGAGAACCTGCACTCGGCATTGGAAAGGTAGATCTAGCAAAAGTATTCTAGGACTACTGAGGGTGAGAACCCCTCTGCCTCTTACCGTCCCCCTGGCCATCCTGACTCCTCTTGGAGCCCCTCTGTCCCTCCTCCTCCTCCTGCATCATAATCTCCATATGGGTCGTAGCATCCACAAGGCACCCATAATCTCGGGTCATAGACCCCCCAACTCTCATCTTGAGCCCACGCCTCAACTTCTTCTCAAATTCCAGACAACGGCGTTCTTCGGACGCCACAAGCTCAGGTGCAAACCTGGATAAACTGGTAAAAGTGGCCTCAAACTCGGCCATTGAGGAACTCAGCTGCTTAAGTTGACAAAACTGGTCCCTCAGCTTCTCCTTGACAGCTGAAGACAAAAGCCTCTCCTAAAAAGCATCTTCAAAAGCCTCCCATGTACCACCAATACGACCTCTTATAAACTTCCACCACTGACCCGCGTCTCCCTGCAACTGGAAAGATGCCAAGGTCACCTTCAAAACCCCGTCCTCGATGCCAAGCATCTCAAACGTCTTCATTGTCTGTTCGAGCCATTCATCCACCTTAAGTGGCTCTTTTGGATCACCAACAAACTCATCTGGGTTAGACCGGAAGAATTCCCTTTTCAGAAAGGAAGGCCCTACATCTGCAACATGGACTTGGGCTTGATTCTTAGCTCTGAGAATGCCCACGGACTCCCTGATTGCTCCCGCTATCTCGCAGGCTAAGACGCCCATAGCCTGCTGACCCACTGGTTTGACCACATTGGCCTGACCAACACTTTCCTGTTGCTCCGGAATCTCATCCGGTATAGGCATCTCTTGCCTACCATGCCTACCATGTCCTTGTCCTGACATCCTAATAAAGGTAACAAAGACGTTAGCACATTAACAAATGTGCCGAAGCTATAACACTCGCGTCCGAATGCATTGGGCAACAGTAATTCACTCCATATAAGCACATAATCACATAAGCACCTACGAATTCCATTCCTGGATAATGACAGTCCCGAGGCGTTCCTAGAGTTCCAGTTAGAAACAGCGTCGATCAAGTGCTTTTCCAACAGGACTCCCAGAAACCCAAGGATCTAATCAACATCCTAGAAATTAAATCCCATACCTATATAGTCATATAAGCATGTTATCAAATAAACACATACTATCATACATACGTCTCTAACAAACGAGACGAACCCATTGTGATACTAATCACTTCTCACGTACCCAAGGTATTCAAACCCGGTACGCTCTGATACCAAGTTGTAACGCCCTCAAAATGAACCCACAATATATACAATATTGACATGCATTAACATAAGAAAAAAAAACATTCTTCCATTCATCAGAGTATTCTTACTAAAACACATTACATGTAATAATGAAAGTAAATGCCCTACGGGCTTATAGCTTTCCAAGCCAACACTTGGACACAAAAAGTGAGTGCTAACTCAACTACAGATTAAGCCTTTGGCTTGAATTTACATGTAATGACAAAATAATAAAATAACTAAAAAGAGTCTTCAACTCCAAATCCTTCCAAGCTAAGTCCTTGGAGGTAGTGTATCACTTGGACCTGAAAATGATGTCCCCATATAGGGTGAGCCACAGCCCAGTAGAAATATACTAAACCAAATATAAGAATTGACAAAAACAATAGCATTCAACAGAGGGTCCACACTTATATTCCAACTCGTATCGTATCACAGTTTCGTGATAATCCTGTCCATGTTACATTTCAGTCACCATTTCTTGTTCAACTTTAAGTGTGAAAACAACGCTCAGAACCTGGTCAAATAGTTTAATGAGATTCTAACTCATTCACAAAATACTTTAGTGTTGTATCAATATACCAAACACTCCCATACTTCACAAATGATACACATTGTAGTGCTGTATCAATGCCAAACAATTTCCGGTTTAGAGGTCCATCCCCTATCTTCCTCTAACCGTGGAGTACATCCCCTATCTCCTCCCACACAACACAATGCATATAAATAGTTATCATATACATGTCCAATCAATCAATACACAAATTTTGATGTAGTATACCAACTGCCATACTCGATAGCATACTCAATTGATTAGTTTTAGTTCGCCTAATCATCATGCATTGTCTACAAAAATCAAGACTATCCTCCACCGATAGCCCAAAGCAGTTATTTCTAAACAGAAAATAAATGTGTCAAAAGAATATACTATCCACACTTCAACTAGGTGAGCGATAAATAGATTGCAACTACACCATTCAATTTCATACCTTTCCAATTTGAATATTCTCAATTCAATTTCTCATTTCTCAAAATTAATTATACAAATTAATTTATCAAACTAATTAGGGCATTTTCCCATAACTCACATATCAGCCCAAAGGTTCCATTTTCCTCAATAATTCAACATTAACCTCATTTTTCTATGTCATACAAGAATATGGGTTATTATATACAAAACCCCCATCTTTTGTAAATTACACAAAGACCCAAACTTTCCCAAAATTACACAAAATGCCAAAATTTAAAAACAAAGCTCATAAGAAGGAATAGGGTATCCCTACCTCGAAGTTAGAGCTCAAATGGAGTGGATGATGAAAATCCAAGATGCTCCAAACTCACAAATCTTCAGGTTAAAAGAAAGCCCAAGTCACTCTCTATCTTTCTTACAAAGGAACTAGGGTAGAAACACTTAAGAACAAGATCATCCTCTAGAGAGAAGGTATGTGGAGAGAGAGAGAGAGGGTCGGCTCTAGGGTTTTTAAAACAAAGGAGATGAAAAGTGATGTTTTAAACCGCTGTTGTGATATGATATAACACAGGCTCGCTCGAGTGACGGATTGGTCGCTCGAGCAACCAGACACAAAGAAACCTCGCTCGAGCGTAGAAAGTCTCGCTCGAGCCAACAATGCGATGCTTCAGGTCTGCAACTCAGAAGCATGCTCGAGCGACAGAATGCTCGCTCAAGCGAAAAAACTCAAAACATACACCTCGCTTGCTCGAGTGAAGGAAATCTCGCTCGAGCAAAGAACTGCATCCTTCAGGTCCAGTACTGGACGCAGACTCAAGCTCGAGCGAAGGACTGCTCGCTCGAGCTACCAGATACAAAAACTCAACTCTCGTTCAAGTGAAGGAACCCTGGCTCGAGCGAAGGATCTAAAACACGGAGCTCGCTTGAGCGACAAAGTCCTGGCTCGAGCGAAGACACCAAAATCTGGGCAGCAACTGTCTGTTTCAAAACTCACCAAACCTGTTACAAATCTGCCCAAAACATCCTATAACTCAAATACAAAGTATTTAAGGACGGAAACGAGATATAAATAACCATCAACATCTATGGAACCAAGTCCAGATTACACTAATCAATGGAGGGAAAACCAGGATCGCTATATAGTACTTTTGTCTACAAAACTAGATACTGCGATCCCTTCATCTTCCCTTGAGCGACCATGTGTTCGCTCGAGCGGTCCATCCTGACCTACAAACTACTGGATGCCCTTAATCTTTTCTCGAGCGGTCACCGCGAAAAATTTCACAGAATCTCAACAATGTGACCATTCACTGCACATAATCAGTGTGACATGCAAAACAAAGTGCAAACACTGACAATGAGAAGATTCATACTCATAAACAATCAGGAACTCATTCAAAACACCAACATTGATATTGGAATCTGAACAATGTGACTATTCACTTAATGTAATCAATGTGACATGGGAAATAAAGTGCAAGCACACACAATGAAAAGATTCATACTTGAGAACAATCAAGAGATTATTCAAAGCACCAATGTCAACATTGGAATGCCAACAACGTGACCATTCACTCAACATAATCAATGTGACATGAAAAATATATTGCAAACACTCACAATGAGAAGATTCATACTTCAGAACAATCTGGACATTTTTTGAAATACCAACGTCAATATTGGAATGTCAACAATGTGAGCATTCACTCAATGTAATCAATGTGACATGAAAAACTGACTCCAAGCACACAATGAGAAAATTCATACCAAAAAACAATTAGGACATTATTCGAAACACCAATGTTACTATTGAAATCTAAACAATGCGACCATTCACTGAATGTAATCAATGTGACATGGGAAATAAAATCTAAACACTCACAATGAGAAGATTCATACTTGAGCACAATCAAGACATTATTTGAAACACCAATGTCAACATTGGAATATCAAAATGTGACCATTCACTCAACATAATCAAGGTGATATGCAAAATAAAGTGCAAACACTCACAATGAGAAGATTCATACTTCAGAACAATCAGGACATTATTCAAAACACCAATGTCAACATTAGAATGTCAACAATGTGGCCATGCACTAAAAAATGTAATTAATGTGACATGAAAATAGACTCCAAACACTCACAATGAGAAGAACACCAATGTCAACAACGGATGCTCAATAATG
The DNA here is from genome assembly GCF_004153795.1 of Camellia sinensis. Classification (NCBI taxonomy): domain Eukaryota; kingdom Viridiplantae; phylum Streptophyta; class Magnoliopsida; order Ericales; family Theaceae; genus Camellia; species Camellia sinensis. The sequence goes on from NW_021031639.1 coordinate 345,887, forward strand.
TGACCATTCACTCAACATAATTAGTGTAACATGGAAGACAGACTCCAACCATTCACAATGAGAAGATTCATACTTGCAGACACCAAATACTCACAATGAGAAGATTCGTATACAAAAATAATTAGGAAATTATTCAAATCAACAATGTCAATATTAGAATCTCAACAATGTGAGTCAATGTAATTAGTGTAACATGGAAAACAGACTCCAAACATTCACAATGAGAAGATTCATATTTGAAACACCAATCAGAACATTCATAAAAGCAAAAATTTCTAATTCATAAATTACAAACCTTAAATCTCGAATCCCTAAGCATTAAACCTCGAACAATAGGAATGTAAATATTCATAATTACTGATTTTAATCAAAGAATGTGACATAAAAAATACCGTTGTATTTAATCTCAAAAAATGTTATTAATCTCAAAAATTTCAATTGTATTTAATCTCAAAAAATATTATTAAATCGAACTCACTTAACATAATCAATGTGACATAAAAAATATTCAAAACAATCACAATGATAAGATTCATACTCAAAATAACATTCATAAAACCAGAAATTTCTAATTTGTAAATTACAAACGCTAAATGTTAAGTCACTAAACCCTAAACGTCAAACAATTGGATTGTAAATATTCACATTTACTGATTTCAATAAAAGGATGTGAACTATTGGATGTAATTTCAAAAAATAGCATGAAATTTGAGAAAACAACTTAGGTTTGTTCACCATTGTTGATATTGATTTGTGTAATGATCTTGAACGACAATCTCTGTAGGCAGAATGAAGTTGTTAGCGATCTCTGTCGCTGGAATGAAGATTGTTTACCGATCGTAGGGTTTTGATCGAAGAAGAACGAGTTCAATATTAGGGTTTTAATTTTGGGAAAAAAAATGAAATTGTAGAGTTTTAATTTTGGGAACAGTGAAGAAAAGTTTTGATTTTGTGTAATGTTAGTGTTTTAAAGGGGGTAAAAAAGCGTGCATCTGATATGAACATAAGGGCAATATTGTTTTTTCATTAAGGATAAGACTAATTGCAACATACATAATTAAAGAAGGATTGATGAAAAAAGCTCCCAATAATTTAATAAGGTGTATTGAAAAATTAGGCATACTTAGTGATGTTTTGGGTGTAAATAGAATCTCCCAAATTAGAAAGTCAACAAAGCATACCAAAAAACCCACTAAGCCCAAGTCCAAACCCAAACCCAAACCCAAACCCAACAATCTTCATAATGGGGAAGAAATAAACACCACTATGAAGGGTATTAAACTCCTCTTTATAGGAGTTGAACCCAAGATCTCATACCACAAAGGGCATGTTTGATTGACAGGACTAGAGCATGGGATTAAGATTATTAATCTGTGGGCCCAATTATTCTATGTCTGTTTTGACATTTTGTTTTAGGATTATTAATCCAATGGATAATTAATCCAACAAATTTGTAGGATTATTAATAATGGGGTAAGGGCGGGATATATCTTGAATTGGGAAATAAAGTAAAAAGACTATTTTACCCTGACTATATAAGCAAAAATGTAAGCCAAATCAAATCATTTCTACACAACAAAGACACAGCAGCTTTGCTGAGAGAAGATCTCCATCTCTGTGTGCCAATTTCAGCCTTCGTTCGTCGAAAAATTCACTGTCAGCACTGAAAAACTCTCATTACTGGTGAGATTATCATCTTTGCCATTTATTTTTATTTTTTTTCCAGATTTTTATCTATTTCAACAATTAATTTTACATGTTTGGTTCAAAATTTATGATAAATCATCATCGTCAGAATTTATAAGATGTATTTGTATATATATATATAGATCTATGTATTTGTAACAATGTTTTGATGGCTTTGATATATATTATCTACTAGATCTGTGTTTTATTCTATTGTTAAAATTCTGCCCACCATGTGTTTGATTCTATGTTCAAGGGAGAAACTCATCATAAACAATTGGAGCATGTTCATGAAGTGTTTGATTATTTCCCATCAAGTGTTTGTAACTTTCACTTTGATTCTCGCTTTGAAACCCTATAGAGTTTAGCTGCTGTTTGTTTCAGTTCAGTTTTGGCTTGATCACTAGTAGTTTTCTCCATTTTAGAGCCTAATTTTTAATATCAAGTTGTGAGTGTTATTTTTTGTGTAGACATTTCTTGGTCTTTTGAATGTTATTGTTGAATTGTACTTCCCACCTATGAGATGACCTTTTTTCTTGTTAATTTGCTTTGTTTGGTATCTGAGAAAATATGAGTGATAATAAATGTGGTGAAAAAAATAATGACTTTTATTATTTTATTTTTAAATGTGAAAGTGAGTGTAACCGACAGTTTGAAGAAGGATCCAAGGTACTTTTGTCATGTTAGATTTCTAGGCTGACATGAGGCCATCCTTTTCTTCTATAGATATATCAATTCTCTCATCTTCTTGCCATAATTGAGACTTACTTAAAGCTTTTTTTGAAGAAGAAAAAAATAGTTTAGTTTCTTATTTTCTAAATGAAAATTGTTTGATGTAAATATTTTGAAAACATATTAAAACAATATATATATATATATATTGGATGAGTTCTAAAAATGGTGGCTGTCATCGGCAATGGTAAGTAGCCAATAGAGGTGGCTGGAGGTGATTGGGGATAAATGTAAAATCAAAAGCTTATTTTGAAAATAAAACAAAACACTTTTTTTTTTCCTAATGTTTAAAAAAAAATTGAGAAAATTGTTGCCTTTTTTTTTAGGTCACAAAATGATTTGATAGCTACCAATGCCAGCTTTTTGGTAGGAGGAAATGAGCCTTTTTCTCAAGTACGCTAAGTTTAAATGAATACTGTAATCGTGCACGCTCTGTGTTGGTTTGGTCCACACATTTTTGCTTAATCTAAAGAAATTTCTTCAATAGAAGGGAGAATACATCATACTTATGGCCACTCTTTTTCCATAATATTCTTTAAAAAAAAAAAATTGAAATAAGAAAACTCATATAACCAAGCTTCCCCATTTTATTGATCACTCTTTATTCTTTTTATTTCAAGAATTCATAATCTAAACACATTCAATATGAGTGCCAAGAGATCATATTGCCCCATGTAAACAGCAGCAAATTTCCCTATAAAATGATCACGCGCTGAAACCATTAAAAATTCACACGCTCTCTTTTCGCATTGGCCTCTTGTAGGAATGGCAACGGGGCGGGGCGGGGCCGGGCCGGGGATCACCTTCCCCGTCCCCGATCCCTAATGGTGGAAATCCCCTCGTCTCCGACCCCGATCCCCGACGGGGAACCTATATCCGCCCCCGCCCCCGCCCCCTAACGGGGATCGGGTTTCCCCGACCCCGAATAATCCCTGTACAAAGCAACAACAATCAGCAAAGAAGATGAAGAGCAGATAGGAGAGAGAAGAGAGAACCACATATCTGTTCAAAAAAATCATAGATCTGTTCAAAAAAATCATAGATCTATCAAAACGTTAACAGAAAAAATTTAGATATCTTCAACAGATAAAACCCTAACAATAATACCCTAACAACAAATCAGATTTGAATCCATATATATATATATATAAATTGATCAAGATTTTTCAAAAAAAATCACTGATATTTTCAAAAAAACCACAATACAGAAGCAAATGATGAGGATGGCGATCGGTGGTACTGCGGTAGGAGTGTTGTGCAATGAATGATGGCGATCGGTGGTGTGCGACGACGTTAGTGGAGGGATCAGTGGTTTGCGACGACGGTGGTAGTAAGAGAGAGACAGAGAGAGACAAAGAGAGAGAAATGAGGGATTCAATGAATAAGAGGCTGAAAATGAATGGCAGAGGCTGAAAATGAAATTTATAAATTTATTATATATACGGGCCATGTTCGGGGATTTTTTGGGAGCAGGGCCGGGCTGGGGCCGGGGTTGGGGAACCTATCCCCATCCCCTGCCTAAAAACAATTGGGGATTTAATTTTTAATACCGTCCCCGGCCCTACGGGAAGTAATTTTCGAGAAAAACCCGTTCTAATCGGGGTTGGGGGGTCAGGTCCTCATCGGGCCGGGTTCAAATTTTCATCCCTATTCATATAGGAAACTTATATATTTTTTCAACTAAAACTAAAGATCAAGGAATTGGTCTAGTTTAGTGAATGAGTTGCTTATATATTTCTTTTTTTCTTTTTTTTTTCTACAACACTGTTTTATTTATTTATTTTTCCCTATAAAATCATAATCCTTATGGATTGAGATTTTATAAAAATTTTGGGAGGACAACCTAGGGCTTAGTTCACCATATTTCTACAAAGTCAACTTGCACAATTAGACCTTAACACAATTTTAGTTGTGTTCTCTTTTTGGTTATTCATACATTTTCACAATAAACTGCCCAATTCTAATTTTTGTTAACCATTAAAAATAACATTTAACTTGGCCCTAAAAGGGTTTGGTGTGAGATTGGCTTGATTTTGGACACAATCATACAAAAGTGAGTAGATGAGTATGGTTCTCCATGGTCAAGGTGGAGACTGCGAAATATTCGTAGATCTACATTTTCTGCTTTATTTGGTCCAATGGTGTTTCATGTTTTAATCTTCTCTTTGTTTGTTTAGTTTTGTAAAATTCCTAATTTGCATGCTTGAATTAATTAATTTTTACCACATTAAATATATTTAGGCTCTGGATTGATTAACTAAACTTTGATCTGGGGTTCAGTGGTTGAGCAAGACTAAAAATAGAAAACACTTCAATAGTGTTCTATGTGGTAAATAAAAAGACATCAGAGATTGAGCCGTGAATTTTCTTTATTTGATTTTCCTTTTATTTGTTAGGGGAGCTAATAGCTTATCTGGTAGCTTCATCTTTGTTAGATAATTCACCTAGTAATGAATGATGTGTTTCATGCTAAAAGCTTTTTATCCACTTTGAGATTACATCCATAATTACAAGTCAAAAAAAATTTGAATTAATGCAATCTTTTGGGAGCTAAATAGCTTATCTGGTCGTTTCTTTTATGCGGAGTTTTATTGGGGTACTGGTAAGGGCAGTGCCTTATTGCATTTACGGATTTTGTTAGCAACATAACTAGACCTCAAATTTCTCCAAATTCTGTTCTTTTAGTTTCACACCAGTGCCTTCTCTTTGTTGGACATGCAATAGAATACTTATTTATTATTTATTTTAAATCCAAGGCATTGGTTTTTTTTGTTTCAATGCAGAAAGTATACAATACTGTCATGAGATGGGTTCAATTCATTTCATTTCCTGGTTTATGGGTTTCTTTTACTCTACAGCAGTCATAATGGGAAAATTAGTATAAGGCTGTGGACTCTGATTTAGTCACTAGGTCATTTCATTTATTATAATAATAATAATAATAATATCAGAGAGTGAAAATTTGTCTAAACATAGATTGTGATCCTCTCTCTCTCTCTCTCTCTCCAATTACTATGCATTTGTGTTCCTGTATTCGATATGTTTGTGAAGGGGCTATTTCAGTACCCATCAGAAATACATGTTGTTCTAATCTCTTACACTAACTAGATCTGATGTGTTAGTTGAAGCATTTGTAGATGGTCAGTAATGAATGCTCGGACAGTATGATGGACCTATTTGAAGCATTTGTAACACTCCAAGAAGTTGTGTCATCTATTAACTATGTATGTGGTGTGTACATTATTGTACTACATGTTGCCTTGGAGAGGTACCAATCTAGGTTGGATATTAAAAGGTCACAACATCCCTTCCAAGCACAATTAGACTATTTGAATAGATTGGTAAAGCATAGCGATATTGATTGTCATGAATAACTCCGAGTGAATAAGCATACCTTCATGTGTCTTTGTACACTTGTCCGAAGTGTGGGATTATCTGATTCCAAATATGTCCTCTTAGAGGAGAAAGTTGCAATGTTCTTAAATGTGATTGCACACGATTATAAGAATCGTAACATCAAGTTCAATTTCATGCAGTCTGGGCAAACAGTTAGTCAGTACTTTAACAATGTCCTTAAAGCTATTTTACGCCTACAAGGTGTCTTACTTAAGACACTAGAGCCAATAACTATAAATTGCACAGATGATAGATGAAGGTGTTTTCAGGTATTACATAGTTTAATTCATTTAGATTTTTGGCAAACACTAACATATTTAAAATGAATAACCTTATTTTATTTTGATCCTTGGTAGAATTGTCTTGGAGCTCTATATGGAACTTATGTTAGGGTTTGTGTTCCTGCAATAGATAAGCCAAGATATAGAACACGAAAGGGTGAAATTGCTACTAATGTCTTGGGTGTTTGCTCCCAAGACATGCAATTCATTTATGTGTTGCTTGGATGGGAAGGTTCAGCTTCAAATTCTAGGGTACTTAGAGATGCTGTGAATAGACCAAATGGTTAGAAGGTGCTGACCGGTAAGAATCTATGTAGTTAACTCATGCAATCTTAATTTCCCAATTTTTAAAGTACTTATACATATGAAATCCATACTTGTTTTTAGGTTTCTACTATCTTGTAGATGCGGGTTACACTAATGGTGAGGGTTTCTTAGCGTTGTATAGAGGGCAACGCTATCACCTCTCTACAAGGAGAGAGAGGGGTTTCAACATGAAGCACTCTGCTGCTCGTAATGTTATTGAGAAGTGTTTTGGGTTACTCAAGATTAGGTGGGCAATAGTGAAAACTGCTTCGTACTACCCAATCAAAACCTACATGTTGCCTTCTCCACACCCTCATCAGACGTGAAATGCCAGTGGATCCATTTGAGTTCGAGTTAAATAACACTCATATACCTCAACCTGATTTAGGAGAAGAGTTCATCAATACAGCAGAGCCATCAAATCAATGGAGTGATTGGAGGGATACATTGGCAAACATAATGTTTAATGAATGGCAAGCAATTAGAGGAGTTGGTGGAAATCCTCCGTAGTTGAGATAGTTTATTTAAATATTTTATTTGTAATGATGAGAATCTTGTCTATTTTCATATTTGCAAAATATGTAATGAGAATCTTACGTAGTTGAGATGGATTTTTTTTTATTTTTTTTTATTTTTAAGCTAATCAATTTTATTTGTTTAAATCTTTATTTCATGGAGAACCATTTGTTGCTTTCATGATTGCATAATAATATCTATATTTTAGGTAGATTGAACAGTTGTTTAATATCAAGAGTGCTTTTTTTATTTTTTATTTTTTTATATAGTTCATGCACACTTTTCAATCATATTTTCACCTTGTCTTCCATACTTGTATTTTGTATATTAGAATGAGCTATTAAATCAATAATATGTGTTGTACATCATTATTATAGGCATAGATAGTGTTGCTACCAGTCATTCTCAAAAGAAAAGTAAGGAGAAGGCAGATGCTGGTTCAATTGGGAGTTGTAGGATTTGGACGAAGCGGGAGGAGTGGTTTCTCATAAGTGCAATGAGAGATTTGTGTAATAATCCTAAATGGAAGGTTGACAGTGGGCAATTTAAGTCCGGGCTTTATGGCGAACTTGAGAAGAGAATAGTCATGACTTTTCCTGGAAATGACCTTCGTGCTTGTCCTCACATTGAATCAAAGATAAAAATTTGGAGGAAACACTATGGCCATTTGTATGAAATGACATGGACTTGTTAGAACCATTTGACACGGACTTGTTACACTTTTACCCTTTGAGAGGCTCCCCGGGCCGAAAACCCGGAAGGGCGACCCAGGCAAAAGTTAGAAAAAAAAAAAAAAAAGAAAAGAATAATGCAAAAAAAAAATGATGATGAAGAAAAAGAAATAAAAAATCTTGAAAAGATTGAAGAAAAGAAAATGAAAAGTAATAAAAAGAAAAGAAGAACAAAGCTCGCAAGGTTGAAAACCCAGAAAGGCGGCCTTGGCAAAAGTTAGAGCATAAAAAGAGAGGTTAATACCTGAGTGTACCTTAACCGAAACTAACCCCGAACTACGTAAGGCTTGATTCCCATCTTTGGGATACGTAGGCAACTTCATTCTGAAGTCCAGCTGTAAAACACTCCAAATCGATTGTGCCCATGTAATGGTTTTGATCATCTTCGCTTTCTCTGTGTCAGAGAGTCTGGTTGTGTTCGTCGCTCTGAGGACTGACTACAATGCGCTACGGTACTATCCAAACAAGGGGCAACTTTCCGTTGCCATTCAAAACGCCGCAGTGTCATTTCAAACAAGGGGCAACTTTCCATTGCCATGCAGTGTCCTTCAGACAAGGGGCAATTTTCCATTGCTATGGATCCGAGGTTGTGCATCTCAAGAGTAGGTTCCGTGCTTGTTGAGCAGTGGTCGTTTGCAAAAATAGTTTTTGAGAATTTTTACTGAGGTTGACTGATCTTCTCTCGAAAACTATTCCATTTCCCAAAACTGGACCTTTTTCTTGGACCTAAAAAAGGAAAATTTTCAGTACTCATGACCTAACTTGCGTGATTTCAAATCAAAAATTGAACAAGTATGTTAATCTGACTCTCATATTGGTCAAAATTGTTTCAGTAGAAAGCAAAAACAAAAAAAATGGTCAAAATGGTGAACTAGGGGCACAGTTGAGTCAGGCTTCCTGTCTTTCTCCTGTTGTCAATGCATCTGCCAGAAAGGGCACTCTACCTGCCAGAAAAGGGACCACTGAAGTTGACCGCAAAAGGGCAGAAGGCTCTCACATCCTCCACGCAACGAGGTATCAAGCCAAGTGCGAAGCACGAACGGGAACGGATCAAGATATTCCACTCCTTTGTTTGGATAGATCTAATCACGTCCAAACTCCCTAGTAAGAGCATCGTCAACCAATGTCGATTGCAGATCTGCTGCACATCCAACCACATCGCAACCCCTCTGTGGGAGAAAGGTCACTATTGTGAGCAGAAGAAGAGAATCTAGCAGAATGCTTGGGGTAAGAACCCGCAACTTCCTGTTTATTCATCAACCACCCTGGGGAGGGATGAAAAATGAGAGATTAAAGAATAGAGAGATGTGCGTTGAGAGGAAAAGTAAGAAAATGGCTTTTTCAGAAAACTAGAGATTGAGTGCCAAGCGATGTGAGAATTACAAATGAGAAAGGGTGAGAAACAATACCCAGAGAAACAGGCTCCTTGTGCACATTTGAGTCTTGTGTTTTATTTTGTCTGTCTCGATTCTTGTTTTGAGTCGCTTCGAGTGTTACTCGATGTGTTTAGGTTGTTTACCTTTGTTTTTCCCTTGTCGAGTCGTTTTGGCTGTGCCCTGTCGTCGGCTCAATACCCGGTTAAGAACTCATTTCTCAATTTCCAAAAAATCATCTTGTGCTCAGAGTGCTGTGCCATTCTCCACATTTGTGCAAAACAGTATTTGTTCTTTCATAAAACTGCAGGGTTCACCCCCGACAAGTGTGAACAGTAGAACAAGGACCTATCTGAAGCTATGTAGGTTCCAGACAGCAAAACAAAAGAAAAAAGGAAAATTTGGAGCATCTTAGGGTGTTCCAGCTTTGGCAAGATCCAAGATTGCATTTCAGGTGCACCTTCCCAGACCTCGCCATTTCTCTAGAGTATGAGTGCATCTCGACCCCAAGTGTAAGCCTGCTTCAAGTCAGAATGGCAATTAAAGCAGCAGCAGATGTTATCTCTCGCCAACATAAACAGGGTGTCCCCTTTTGACCTGCATCGTCAGCGAACAACAGTCGTCCTCCTGGATTCAGATGACTTCAGGATCTCAAACCATTCAACATGGACAGAGCTACACTTTTACCCTTGAGAGGCTCGCTGGGTGTTTAGTGCATTTCAAATCACTCGCGCTGTTTAGCGTATCGCACTGTTTAGTGCATTTCAAATCACTCGCGCTGTTTAGCGTATCGCACTGTTTAGTGCATTTCAAATCACTCGCGCTGTTTAGCGTATCGCACTGTTTAGTGCATTTCAAATCACTCGCGCTGTTTAGCGTATCGCACTGTTTAGTGCATTTCAAATCACTCGCGCTGTTTAGCGTATCGCACTGTTTAGTGCATTTCAAATCACTCGCGCTGTTTAGCGTATCGCACTGTTTAGTGCATTTCAAATCACTCGCGCTGTTTAGCGTATCGCACTGTTTTGTGCATTTCAAAATCAATCGTACTGTTCCGCGTATCGCACTTTCTTGTGCATTTCAATTTACACTCGTGCTGTTTAGCGTATCGCACTGTTTTGTGCATTTCAAAATCAATCGTACTGTTCCGCGTATCGCACTTTCTTGTGCATTTCAAAAATCAATCGCGCTGTTTAGCGTATCGCACTGTCTTGTGCATTTCAAAATCACTCACGCTGTTTAGCGTATCGCACTGTTTAGTGCATTTCAATCGCGCTGTTTAGCGTATCGCATTGTTTAGTGCATTTCAAATCAATTGCGCTTTTTAGCATATCGCACTGTTTAGTGCATTTCAAATCACTCGCGCTGTTTAGCGTATCGCACTGTTTAGTGCATTTCAATCGCGCTGTTTAGCGTATCGCACTGCTTAGTGCATTTTAATCGTGCTGTTTAGCGTATCGCACTGTCTTGTGCATTTCAAAATCAATCGTACTGTTCCGCGTATCGCACTTTCTTGTGTATTTCAATTTACACTCGCGCTGTTTAGCGTATCGCACTGTTTCGTGCAATTTACTTTTGCGCTTTCTTGTGCATCGCACTGTTTTGTGCATCACATTGTTTCATTCGTGCTATTTTGCGTATTGCACTGTTTTGTGCAGTTTACATTCGTGCTATTTTGCGCATCGCACTATTTTGTGCAGTTTACATTTCGCGCTATTTTACGTACCTCAATTGCACTTTCTTGTGCATTTCAAATCACTCGCACTGTCTTGTGCAATTCAAATCACTCGCGCTTTCTTGCGCATCGCACTGTTTTGTGCACCTTACTTGCATCTTGCAGGCATCCTATCGCGCTATCTTGCGCATCTCACTTGTACTTGTTAGTACATTACATTGTTTTGTATATATTGCATATCATTTTGCATCCTTTTTTGCATTGTCATGCATGTTGCTAACGACATTGTACCTGTTAAGTTTGTTTTCTTTCAGGCACGATATTGTATGTACGGTTCATTTGAGGCTGGTGCAACCGGACGAGCCGCACAGGTATTGTATCCTCCGCGTGAGACGTACAGAGAATTACATAATTCTCTTACATCCTTTCTGCATTGTAGTGTAGTTTGGTGTATGCTAGCTTAAAACTGTTGCATGTGTGCTTCGTTACAGCTTTTCTTTGCATGATCGTAAGTTATGTCCAACTCTGTGCATTGTCTTGCATTTTGCCCCCGCCTTCGGGCACATATCTTTTTTTATCTTGCATGTTTGTCTAAGTCTTCGGCCTTGTCAAAAATGGGTCGTCTCTGGGCTTTGACATTCACTCCCATCATTGTTATGACTTTCGAGTTCTGTCAAAGAGGGGTAACTGTAGACACCCCATTTTTGACCGTCCTCAAGACTTGGACGTCACCGTTTGAACACTCGGTGATCATCCATGTTTGTGTTCGTTTGGAGTTCCCGGAGGTCTCGGCTACGCGCCTTGCCTCAGGATCTCTGAACTCGACTGTTTAGTGTCTAGTTTTGCACCAAACACTTGTATTTTGCCTTGGAGGGGCAGGGAATGCCTTGTGAGGCATCCCCACAAATCGCCGGCCATGGCCAGAGGCCACCGGCTAGCATTTTGTTGCCATCGGCAATGTATATTGCCGGTCGGCACTCCATTTTGTCAAAATGGCAATTTTGAGCAGCCGATTACTGTGCATCTACTTTTTGTAGATATTTTGTGCCAGCTATGATAGTTGGCACGCACTCTGCTTCCCTCCATACACGTGTATGGAGGGATTTCCCTCCAAGAAGCTTGTTTGGAAAGCTTTGCAAATGAGGACTTCTATAAGAGGAGGTCTCTTCTCCTTGTTCTAGGGTTAGAGACTTGAGACACCTTAGATATTTTTAGACAGCCATTTTTAGGGTTTTGAGTTCTAGGGTTAGAATTCATACACTTTCTATCTCTATATCTCCCTCTTGTGTGTGTTTAAGTGTGCTTTTGTCTTACTATTGCACACAAACACATAGTGTTTCACCTTCACTTAGCTACTGAGGTTCTAAGAGGTTGGTTTTGAAGTTTTGGAGCTGTTTTCAACCTAGAAGGAGCTGTTGGAGCACCATTGTTAAAGGGGGCTTCAAGGGTAACAATTTTGCCTCTTTATTTCCCAATCTTACATTGTATTTCTACCTGTCTTAAAATCGTTTTTGAGCTTGGTGTATAATACAAAAAAGTTCTGTTTTTAGGTCCTCTAAATTGTTTGTTTAGAGTGTTTTGTGGTTCGGAGGTGTTTGACCCCTCTTAGGCCTTGAAAGGTCCCATTTTGTGCTATTTTGAGCAAGTTTCGAGACTTTGGTGTTTGGGCCTCTTCACCACTGAAATCTTGAGGGATTTCAGTGGCGGAGATGGTGCCTTGAAGTCTTCAAAAGGGGAGGGTCACCCCCCTCTCCTTGTTGTCCTTGAAATGGACCCTTTTTGGTCTCTTGAGAGAGCATCATGTTAGAATGTGTATTGATCATGTCTTGGCTGTTTTCCATGCTTATTATGCCATGATATAACCTTGTTGTGTATTGGTTTTGGTACACCATGCATGCTTAGCATACTTACCATGTAATGCCATGTTATTGCCTTAATATGGCTTAGGTTGTTAGCCTTTGTTCTAGCATGTTTTAGGCTTAGCCTTGTGAAGGTTTTGTGCTCATTTTGCCATGTTTAAGGTCTGTCCTAGGTTGTTTGGGTCGGATTTGGCATGCTTAGTATAGCTCCTTTGCATTCCGGCTTGTTGGCCCTAAGTGTATGAACGTATAGCATGACATTCTTGCATTGATTTAGTGGTTTGGAACTATCCACCATGTCATTTCAGTCCCTTTTGCATGCCTATATGATTGCCTTGGATGTCTCCTTAATGCTTTGAAAGCTTGTGTAGCATGTTCCATGTTTTGGCCGTTGTACACGCCTTTGAATTCGAGTCACTTAGATGCCATCTAGGGGGTCCTCTTTGCACGGTCTAGGTCTGCCTTGGACCTATTTTAAGTCCTCTTAGCCTTGTGAGGCTTGGTTGGCTTGGTCACGGTTCAAGCCCCTATGACTTGATTCAAGCACTTGGGCCATTTATTGCATGCTTAGTCTATTTTGTTACTTGGTTTGGCACCATGTTTTAACATGATTTTCAGAGCTTATGTTGCATGCTAATTGTCCATGATATTCATTTTCAAGTGTGCTTGAGAGTTGTCCCATTTGTGCCTAAGCGTTGACCCTTAACATGTGCATGTGTGTATATGTTTAGTCCTTTATTTTGGTCACTTTGGCCACTGTTTTAGGCCTATTTAGAGTTGCCTAAATCATGCATAAGTCCACCTTTTCACCAATTTGCATTGCCTCATGTTTGCTTGTATGCTTGCATAAGTGTCTTGCCATGCCATGTTGCATCCTTAGCTTGCATGCCTAGGTTGCATTGCATCTTGCATGCATGCCTTGTTCCTTGACTTGGTGATAGGAATTGGGCCTTGGTTTGTTTGTTTGGTTTGCATTTCATTTGACATGAAAGTTGCACACTTGATTCTTCGGGCCATCATGCATGGAAATGCGTGATTGGTGGTCCGAGAATCGAGACACATGCCCCTTTGAGTCACAAACATGATAGGGGACATGATTGGTGCATACATTGCTTGAATTGTATTGCCATGCAAGTTCTGTCCTCTGCTGCTGTGAGTTGCAGGTTCTGCAGGCATTCATTGCCGACCGGCAATTATCCTTCTGCCGATGGCTTCATTTTGTGTCGGTAACCACATACCACTGCCGGTGGTAGTTCTACTCAGCCGGTGGTGATCCCCAGTATCCAGAGAGGCATCCTTGGGACTTTGACAATCTTCAGAGAGGTAGAGCAGGGAAAACAGAGGCAGACTATGCATGGCCGTGCACTTCCGAGCGGGACCCGAGCATGAGCTGCATCTAGCTCTCCTCCCGAGGCGGTTTACTATTTTTCTTAGCTTAATTAGTTTGTTAACTGATTAGGCAATTTGTAATATTTAATTAGCTTGCGTAGTTAATTAATTTGTATTATTTATTTGGTCCCTCCGCGTGAGGGCAAATCTGTAATAAGTGTGTGTGAGTGGTGTGTATGTCTTCCAATCCCCACTTCTTTCTTCCCTCTTATTTACCTGCTTATGATGGTAGACTAGGGCATTTTTAAAATTAGCATACCTTATGCAATGCATGCGTGCATTCATACATTTGCTTTGCATGCACCGGGCTCGGCGCATCATTCTAACTACATCTGTATTTCAAATTCCGAATTGAATACATGTTAGTTGTGCATTTTCACATGTCATTCATAGACTAGCCGAGCCTACTCCAGTGACATTCCGTATGCGTTGCATTAGGCACTTAACATGGACTTGGATCATGCATTGATTGCTAACATGTTCCTGTTTTTAGCATGGAGTACTATGTAAGTATTTTATGCCTTAGCATCTTGCATGCGTGTGAATGTTAACATGATAGCATGCTTACCATGTGGCTAGATGCTTATGTGTTAAACTGTTTGAATGCCTGTGGGTGAAGGTTGGATTGCTTGAGTTGGAATAACTCGTTGAAATCCGTGTTTTAGCCTACTCACGAGTAGCAAAATCCAAAACGTTTTCCGAAACAAACGGATATGCAATGCTTTTTCCCAAATTAGGTAATCTAGTCTATACTTGTTTCCTGCATGCATAACATAGTAATGCTAGGCTAATAAATGGAATAAGAACACATAACGTTTTCAAAAACAGATATCACGGTTAGTAGAGGCTGATCTTCGGATCGGGTGAGAGGGGGTGCTCATAGCTGACCTTTCCCGATCGTACCCAAGCTCCCGAGCCGAGACAGCTCCGGTGATAACGGACATGTGGCCTTCGGCACCGAGTCAGGGTTTCCTAAATTTCCCTATAAAAATATTTAGGTGGCGACTCTGTATCTGGCAAAGCAGTCCATGTTTGGCACTTCTTCTTTTCAAAATCTGTTTTTTCTCAAAACGATTTGCCAGAGTTGGACTCTTTGGTTCAAGATTAAGAACCGTGACACAAATCGAGTCCGAGCTGTAGTGACCCCACAAATGAACGGAACGGGAGCTCACCCTCCCGGGGCGTTCGGGGGACGTCTACAGATACACTTCTAGTTTGCCTATCAACCCTTGACCAAAGTTGCTTATCTTTGGGCTGAGATTCCTTGGGACCTTCTTTGAGCTTTAGAAGGTGATTTTAGCTTGATTTGGTGCCTCATTTGTGCCTAAAGTGTGCTTGGCTTCAAGAGGTATAACCTTTACCCTTTAAGCTTATTTTTCATACTTTTTTTTGCCATCTTTTTGTACTATTTTTTGGGGTGTTTTTGAACTAAAAAACCTCTGTTTTTGTGAGTTAAAAGTGTTGGTTTAAGGCCATTTCAAGTTAGGGGGTGGTTCACCCTTCTCACTCATTTGTTGTTAAAGCTTCTGTGCCTTCATTCATCACTTTCAAACCAACTTGTTTTGGCCTTTTAACTACTGAAATTCAGAGGATTTTCAGTGGCAAAAAACTTATTTTGAAGTCCAAAATTAGAGGGGTTAGTCTCCACTCCTTGTGTCTTGTTTGCATGCCTAGTTAGGTTTATATGTTAGCATGTTTTTGTAGCTTAACTTAGCTTATTTCTAGCATGTTTTTGCCTCTGATTTGGGCTACTTTAGCTATGTTTTGGGTTGTTTATGTTGTATGAGTAGTCTTTTGCATGGTTATAGTGTAACCTCATGTTTTAGCTACTCTTGTCTTCATTCCAACATGTTTTCCAACTGATTTTGGGCTATAAAAACTCTGTGTTTTTAGGCTGAAGCTTAGGTCCTAAGGCCATTAAAGGTTGAGGGGTTGATAGCCCTTCTTTGTACCCTATTTTGGAGGCCTTGGCCCTTCTGATTCCCACCCTTTTGCTATCTTTTTCCAAGCTTTTAAACACTATTTTCAGAGCTATTTCAGTGAATAAAAACATGTTTTGAAGTCCAAAAATGGAGGAGGTAGCCTCCCCTCTTTGTGTCTTACTTACTGGTCTAGCATGCTTCATGTTTTAGCCTATTATTCTAGCATGTGTTAGCTTAATTTCAAAATGTTTTAAGTTATATTTTGGGTTGTTTTTCATTTGTTTTGGGTTGGTTGTTGCTTTTGAGCTTTGTATTGCATAGCTGCAGTGTAAAGGGCTTCACTAGTTTGGTGTTTTAGGCCTTTAAACATCATTTTCTTGAGTTGATTGCATGTTTTAGTATTATTTTGCATGTAATTTCAGCACCTTAATCTCTGCAATCTCCTTCATTTCTTCACTCTTTCATTTGTTTTGAGGGTGTTTCAACCTTAGGGTTGTTTAAGCTTGAGGTTGAGGCTCATGCCTAATGGTTTAATCCTCCTTTGAGGGTTCATTACCAACGGCATGAAGTTTCCCTCATGCCTTGAACTACTCCTTGGTTGACACTTATTTCGCTTTAGAAGACATTCAGCAATGGACAAATTGACTAAAGAATGGTTTGGTAACTAAAATGAGTAAATAAAATTTGACAAGTAAAAGTGTGCAAGATAAGCATCTTCATGTTGCATTGCATGTGTTCGGATCAGATGTTAATTCAAACACGAGAGAAATGGGACGTTTCATACTCAACGTGATGAAACGTTCTGCTTTTCTTGGTCACCATCACCTTTGATCCTACAAAATAGGGTTGCGGTTCTGTTGAGTCTTGTTTTGCACTCATTAAGCTTGTAAAATCTTGGTTCGTAAGCCATCATCCATGGAAAATTCTTGGTTGATGGTTTGAGGGCCAAGAGCTGCACTCTTCTAAGCTTTTGTGATGATAAGGAGAGTAACAGTACACACAAACCTTGAGAATACACTGCTTTGTCTCTATTTTCTCTCTATTGTAGCAAAAAGGGAAGTTCAGGAAAGGGGTAGCCGATCGGCCACCAGCTTCTGCCGATCGGCCACCAGAAGTAGCCGACAGCCACCATTGGTAGACGACTGGCCATCAATGAAAATTTTGCACAAGTGTGTTCCTGAGTAGAAGCAGAGGTGTTCTGGAAATTGGCACAATTTTTAATGGTAAAAAAATGTGCAAACAGAGGCGTTTAGTGGCAAGGCGGTGGATTTTCGAGAGGAAACCAACCAAGCATGCATGCGTCCCTCGCCCGCGAAGCCATTTAACTACTTTATTTAGTCAATTTGTGGTAGCTAATTTACTTATTTTGTAATTAGCTAGTTATAGTGTTTAGCTAGTTAATTCATTTTGTAATATATAATTAGCTTAGAATAAGTTAGTTAATTCATTTTGTGTTGTAATAATTAGTTAGCTTAGCTTAGATTAGCTTAGCTCCTACTCATTCGGACCCTCCTTCGAGAGGGCGTAATGTTGTAATAAATGTGCGTGCGTGTGTGCATGTCTTCCAACCCCATGTCTTTTTCCCTTTTATTTCACCGCTTTTGATGGTTAGTTTAGGGACATTTTCAATTAGCATACCTTATGCTTGCATGTTTGCATCCATTCATTTGTCTTGCATGCACCGAGGCTCGATTCATCATTCAAATTGTATAGCAATTTCGATATCTTATTTGAACACGTGTTTAAAAGCATATTATCAAATTGAATCAAATCAAATGCCATATTAGTAGTCTAGCGTATTAATTTCATATTGTATGTGTTGCATTAGGCATCTTGTATAGTTAGGATCATGCATCTTTCTAACTAGTTTTTGTTTTGGCTTGGAGTACTCGGTAAGTTTTATGCTTTAGCATACTTGCATGAGTGTGATTGCCATATTGCCATGATTCGCAAGCTTGCCATGAGGCTATGTGTTTACTTGCTAAACTGCATGAATACCTGTGGATGAAGGCTTTGTTGTTTGAATTGGAACGATTTAACAAATGTATGTTCTAAGCCCACTTTGTTGTGGCAAAATCATGTTTTAAGCCCACTTGGGGTGGCAAATCCGCATCTTTTAAGCCCACTTGAGGGTGACAAATTCAAACCATTTTCGCAAACAAACATAAATTGAATTGTTCCAAGTCTTGTGACTAGTCTATACTTGTTAGTGTGCGTCACATAGTAAAGCTAGTTTAATAATTAGAACAAGAACACATAATGTTTATAAAAACTCATATCATGATTAGTAGAGACCGATCTTTGATCGGGCGAGCGGGGGTGC
>NW_021031639.1:373569-407641 GCF_004153795.1 Camellia sinensis
CTCATGTGTGTATTTATGAAATTTCAATGCAGTTCTTTTTCTCTCCATCATGGTCAGATAAGCAAAATACGTAAAAGACATTCAACACGATTTACAAGACCACCATAGTTGGCATGATTGTGTAACACCTTTGGCCATGTTTTATTTCACAAGATTAATAGTGAAATATTAATAATCTTATTAAATTAGTGTGGTAATTTTACTATCCAATTGGATTAGTAGGATAAATTATCTTTTTGTCCATTTTTGATTTGTATGGATAAGAACTATGAATGTAGGATTACAACTATATTTATTCACTACAAGAAAATCCAGCTTTGGCGACTAAAAAATGAATTTTCGTCGCTGAAAGTAGGACAATCGGCGACTAAAATGGAATTAGTCGCCAAAAGTGTTCACTTTTGGCGACTAAGACAATTTAGTAGCCAAATGCATAGTTTTGGCGACTAAAAATCAATTTCGTAGCCAAAAGTAAGGGTTTTTGGCGACTAAAATTCAGTTTAGTCGCCAAAAGGTGCAGATTTTTTTGCTACTAAAAAAATTTAGTAGCTAAAAGGAGGGGTTTTGCCGACTAACCAGACTTTAGTCGCCAAAACTGCTGTTTTTGGCTACTAAAAAAAAATTAGTAGCTAAAAGGAGGAGTTTTGGCTACTAAACCTGACTTTAGGTCGCCAAAAGTGGCTGTTTTTGGCTACTAAAAAAAAATTAGTAGCTAAAAGGTAGAGGTTTTTGCCGACTAAAACTGACTTTAGTCGCCAAAAGTGCTTACCATTTTTTTTTGTAAATATTTTATTTTTTACAAAAATATATTAATAAAAAAAATTATTTTCAATATATACAATTTTGTATTAATACCAATGAATATAGTATATAAATAATATTTTGTTGCAATAATATTCATGTGAATTGGGAGTGGCGTAGTGGGTGGCATGTGTTGGTAAGGCGCAGTGGGTGCAAGTGTTGGGACACAGGTTCGAACCTTGGGGAATCCAGCAGAGGGAATTTTTTTTTTTTTCTGAAATAGTCTTTTGGCGACTAAAAGAGTTTAGTCGCCGAAAGGTGCACCTTTTGGGACGAAAATCTTAGTCGGGAAATGTTTTTAAATAATAATTTAAAAAAATCACTATTGGCGACTAAAAATTTAGTCGCTAAATGTATAATTTCAAAAAATGGAATTGCATTTGGGCGACACATTTGTTTCGTCGCCGAAGACCTGTGAATTGGCGACTAATAGGTTCTTTTTAGTCGCCAAAGCATTGCCGACCATGGATTCGCGACAACAGTGGCGACTAAAAGTTTTGTCGGGAAAGTAAAAATTCGACCTTTGGCGACTAAAAAAGGACCTTTGGCGACTAAAAATTTTAGTCCCAAAAGGTGTATTTTGTTGTAGTGATTTTCTTTTTTCAATCTTACTCTCCATCAATGTTTTCTTCACAATCTTTACTTTATCAAAATTTCTTCATAAACGTGATTTAAAAAAAAATTGTAAATAAATAAATAAAAGCAAAATTAAAATACATAAATACAAAGACCATGTTTGGTTTGTTTTTTAATTTTTTTTTTCAAAAAAAAATAAACTAATTTGATAAAATAAAATATCAAAAAATATTTTAGATTTATAAAATTATTTTTGGCCTTCTAAAATATAAAATTATAATAGATTTAAATAATAAGTGTTTTAATTTTTTTTTATTTTCTTTCACCAAATTAATTTTCAAACAATTTTTAAAACAAGTTTATAAAACCAAACCAAACATGACCAACACACCCCCACCCACCCACACACACAAAATGGTAATTAACAACATGCAAACATGTTCCACACACACACACACCACAACAATGGTAATTAAACACATGCAAACATGGACTAAAAGTATACATGCAAAATTATGTTTGAACTAGATTTGGTCTAAACACAGATTATGTTCCCCATTAGAACCACCATGTAACAGGTTATGTATTTTTTTTTTTTTGTTTTTGATCCACCAATCAACTCACTTTCAATATTAAACTAAGAAGAGCAATGTTTCACAATAGTTTTGTAGAACAATGATGTGTGTAAGCTAGAAATATAGGATCTCCAATATCTTCCACACAACTAAATTCCCACATTATCAATACTATTATATATTCTATTGTGTCGAATAAACCACAATCCCAAACATGTGTACTCATGCGTGCCCTCCCAACAAAGACACACCCACTCCAATTTGTCGGTATCGGAGAGACTGAAAAAGCAGTCAACTCGCTGAGCATCTTTGACAATGAGAGAACCTACTGTCAACCTTTGAGTTGATGTGAGGGGAGCTTCAGAAGTTCAACATTGACACTCTCTTCTAGTTTGGGATAAGTCATGTTGATATCCAATTGTGGACTCGCTTTTTTTCACGCCTCCGCCTTCGGAAAGCGTTTGAAAAGAAAGGCCTCACGTTGGGACTCCTGCGGTTCCGATCTAGTCTCCTAAAGTGCAATGTGAAACTGATAATCACCAAGAGTCCAAATCCGGCAACCGCTTTGGAAAATTATTTTAAATCAAATAATGCCAAATTGGACTTGTTTTCCAGATACAGGTCGCCAACCTAAATATTTTTTTGTTTTGGGAGAATTTAGGAAACCCTGACTCGTGCCAAAGGCCACGTGTCCGTCATCACCAAAGTTGCCTCGGCTCAGGAATGGGTACGAGAAGGAAAGGTCCTGAAATGAGTATAGGACAAGGCAAAGCATGGCAGCACATTTCAAGGCATATCCTCCTCTGCCTCAAATTCAAGTCTTTTTGGGAAAATAAATACTTTAAACTCTTATGATCGGAGAAAACCTCAAACTTCTCGCCATACAAATAATGCCTCCAAATTTTCAAGGCAAACACTACTGCTGCTAACTCTAAGTCGTGGGTGGGGTAGTTCTTCTCATGAGTTTTCAATTGCCGTGAACCATAAGCCACAACCTTTCTCCCTTGCATCAAGACACAACCAAGCCCATCCCGAGACACATCACAATAAACGGTGTAACCCAAGCCTCTTTCCGGAATTATCAACACTGGTGCGGTTGTCAGCCTAGTCTTAAGCTCTTGGAACGACTTTTCACAAGCCTCACTCCACACAAACTTAACCCCCTTTCTAGTCAATTTAGTCAAAGGCGTGGCTAGTCTAGAAAAGTTCCTTACAAAACGTCGATAGTACCCCGCCAATAGCAAGAAACTCCAGATCTCAAAAATATTTTTGGGTTGTCCCCAATCCTATACGGCATCAATCTTTGAAGAGTCTATGGTTACCCCTTCCCTTCCCTTGACACTACATGACCAAAAAATTTCACCTCGGTGAGCCAAAACTCGTATTTTTCAAACTTAGCATACAACTGGTTCTCTCTAAGCAAATCAAGCACTACCTTCAAGTGAGCCTCATGTTCCTCCTCCTCGGTTGAATAAATTAGGATGCCGTCCACAAAGACGACCACGAAACGATCCAAGTATTCTCGAAAAATCTGGTTCATCAAATCCATAAAGGAAGCGGCGTATTGGTTAACCCAAAAGGCATCACAAAGAATTCATAATGGCCATAATGCGTCCGAAAGGGCATTTTCTGGATGTCCTCCTCCTGGACTCTTAACTGATGGGAACCCGACCTCAAATATATCTTCGAAAAGCAACATGACCCTTTAAGCTGGTCAAACATGTCATTTATTCAGGGTAAGGGGTACTTGTTCTTGACGGTAACCCGATTCAACTTACGGTAATCAATACACAACCGCAACGACCCATCCTTCTTCTTCGCAAAGAGAACCGACGCTCCCCAAGGCGAGGTGCTAGGGCGATTGAAACCCTTGTCTAAAAGCTCTTGGAGTTGAATCTTTAACTCATGCAGCTCCGCGGGTTCAAATCTATATGGCGCCATGAAAATTGGTGCCGTTCCAGGCACTAAGTCAATAGTAAACTCAACCTCCTGGTGAGGTGGCAAACTAGTAAGGTCCTGGGGAAATACGTCCAGGTATTCACATACTATCCTTGGCAACTCAACACCAGTCCCGTCACTCTCGCTATCCAAGAGAGTAGCAAGAAGGCCACTAAGCTCGTTTCTACTACGAGGGTCAAAAACTGGCGACAAGTCCCTATCAACTCGGTACAAGCTCATTGGACATTACTATTGTATCATGTAGGTACAAGCTCAATGGACATTATTATTTTTTTGTTTACTTCCGCTTTAGGCCCCGATATGATTTTAAATATTTTGAAATTTTGTCTTTGAGGCCAAAGGTAATCTAGGATTATTGGCCGGTTACGACGCTAAACCTTTAGGGGCGGGTTTGGGTCGTGACAGAATAACTGATATATTGTGACTAATAGGTGATGTAATGCCCTCCCCCCCCAAAAAAAGGCAACAGATATCCTCATTACGCTCAACAGATATACGGAAGCTTATCAGTCTTAATTATCCAATATTGAAACCATTTCCAAAATTTTCATTCATTCACTGATTTCCTTGAAAGGTTACAAAAGACGTCGCATGCATTGATACATTCATTAATCCTAAATTATGAATCTATAACATGTGACAAATATACAGGAACAAATAATTACAAGTTCATGCCTTAAAGGCTTATAAGTTTCCAAGATGATACTTGGTTACAACAAATGTGGGTCAAGTTCAACACAAAGAAAGCCTAAGGCTTATACAAGATAATATTTACAAAAAGAAAAAAAGAAGAAGATGAGCATCCCGCTTTATAATCCTCCTAAGCTAACTCCTTGGCAGAGGCATACCATCAACACCTGAAATTTGGTTTCCACATAGGGTGAGGTAATGCCTAGTAGAGTTAAGTTTAATGACCTGTATGATGCTTAACAAAGCCATATGGTGAATGCACATGAATGCCAATACCAAAAATGTGTTTCACCCCTCCTTTCATCAATATAATGCCAAGTTCAATTCACAATTTATAAACCGTTATTTCAAAAAATAAAAAACACACTAAGAATCTCTAGGTACGTGTCTGTAAGTAAGCTATACAAACACTTCCAAAAGCCATTTCACCGGTACTACCCAGAAAGATCGGCACCTAACTGTGCGAGTTTCTGGACTTTTACTAAGGACACACAGACTAACAAAGTAATAATCACAACCACACCCCTAACTAGATTCACCACAATATTCACACATTTTTCTCAAAACGATACATTTCAATGTATAAATGTGAAACTAATGTTCAAATGCAATGCATTAGTGAATAGGTTTCAATTAACCTATTTCTCATGCAATTTCTACAATAATCAATGTTATCCTCCACCCATAGCCAAAACATATATATCTCTATGTTCAAATGCAATGCATGAGCAAATGGGTTTCTATTAATGAAACGCCCCACTTTTTATTTCATGGATAACATTACGAAAACCATTATTATAATACAATTTCAGAGATAATAATCGAAAGTTCTATACATTAACCAGAATAAGTAGAAGAAGGCTTCCTCATTCGAATACATAACGGATGTAACAGGGGATACAATTACAGAAACTGTCCGTAGGCTTACATCATTACATATAAAAGGAAGGGTTCAATCCTTTTACATCAAAGGCATTCCGCCAACAAACAAAAGGCCCCGTGGCCAATAGATAATGAAAATCGTCGATCTTGAACCACTTCTCAACATCTACCCTAAAAGGGATTACCAACGTGGGATGAGCATAAAGTTCAGTAGGGATCCCAACATGATCCTGAACAATAACAACTTACAGATAGCTATGATTCATGGATGCTTCAACTTGTACTATATAAATAATGTGACGATTATACCCAAAGTATATTTACATAATTACTTTTTCCAAAATCATCCAATTTATTCAACAATATAGACTGTTCGCATTTCCTTCTCATTTTCCATTTAAAAAAAAAAATCACGTAGCAACCATTTGCTTTTGAAATGTGTTCACAAAAATCTGATTTCCTTATATTACTTACAAACTCAATACGTAACCTACATCCATCTCCAACACGTTCATCACATTTTTTCGGCCCTTGAACCCAAAGTTAAAGAGATACTTTCAATAATTAATCTAATACGCTCACATGTACACATAGACATCTAATACAAAAAATGAAAACAACAAACACCCAACAACTACTTACTTAACATATAAGACAACTCGGTCCTCCTAAACCTTAACCATCATAACGCATTGTGAGACCCAATAAATCCTCTCACATGGATTGTTGATGAGATCCGATGAAGAGATGAACTTGGTTGCTGTAATCTACAAGGATAAACATAGTCAGTGCCACTTAACCAGGGTTGCCGGCCGGAGACACTCCAATGATAAAGTTAGAATCCATGGATGAAGAGTATAGATGATATAGATTGTTGTGTGTGGAGTGTCGGGAAGAAAGACATACCTCTTGTGTATGGGTCTCCTCCTTTTATAAAGGATAAATGATATTTATTTAGGATATTTCCCCTATAGCTAGGATATTTTTCTGACTCCCATAGTAGCTCCAAAACTTTCGCTTTCTTTGACACAAGAAGCAGAAGTTTTTCGTTATGAGTTTGTGTGGATAATGTGTAGTAGGTGTCAAACTAGACCACATTACCAAGCGATGTGGCTTGAATAAATATTAAATCCCCTAGAATGTATGTATGTATGTATATATGTGTATGTATGTATGACTATATGTATATAAGGGAGAAAAGTGAGCTAAAGTCCAGTGAGTAAAACTATCTCTATAACGATAGGCCACGGTATTATAACCCCAAGGCAAGGGTGTAGGCCGCGTTATTATAACCCCCTAGTGAGGGTGTAGGCTGCAGTATTATAACCCCCAAGCAAGAGTGTAGGCCGTGGTATTATAACCCTCGGGCGAGGGTGTAGTATATTGGCTAGTGCGAAGATTTGCTTCAAAATAAAGACTTTCGCGTTGAGCTAGAGATATTTCTATGTGTCGAGCACAAAAATGATTGCCTCAACACTAGCGCTTGCCTGGAGGTGTGTGAAAAGGAGTTGGAGTTTGTAACTCAAGTAATTTTCTTTGTAATGCTTGGACGAAGTTGGCTGAGTATGCATGCATCATAGAGGTGCCGAGATGATAATCGGCTGATATGCCTCAAGTGGAAAGCGAAAATTTGACTAAGATGTCTCAGTTGGCAATAAATGGCCAAGGTAACAAAATGAATGATTGGTGAGGAAGGAGGAGTTTTTCCTAGCCCCACGATCCTACTACTAAAATTGCATGCCTATCGGATATGATATGACCGTTGAGCAATCTTGTAACGCCTGAACTTTCCAGGCCGTTGATCCCAATATTAGGCATGAAATTTATAGAATTGGACTCCAAAAATGGAGTGTGTAATTCTAGAATTGTTGTCGATACTCAGCCAAAGGGACTATTTGGGGAAGCATGAAATATGTTGAGTACTAGGGAGTTGATCTGTGAATATTGATGCTGCCAAGTTTGTGAATTTGCAAAATTGAGTTGGGTTTGGGAATTAAAATGCCAAGTTGCTGAAGTGAAAGCGCCGAGTGAGTGTAACAGCTTTGTTCAGTGAGTTCAGTGATGAGCTTTAAGCTGATTAAATTATACCATCACCACATTGTGAAGGAATTGTGAAGTGGATTTCTTACCCCAGTGCTTTCGAATGACAGGTGTTATTCGGAAGGACTTTATAATGGATTTGTGCCAAAATTGCTGCAGATTAGTCTACTATGTGTTGGGGAAGGTTCGACTATGGTGACAAATGATGTGAGTTGTGCTATAGGCAGAAAGTTGCAAAATAAGTTGTAGTGGGTGAATGCGGCATTTGAGCAAACTCTAGGCACGACGACACAAATATTTTTTTAGCTGCATATAAGATCTACAAATTTTTGGTATGGAATTTTCAAAATCATACCATATAGCTGTGTTTAGAAGGCTCCAAAGTTGGAAATGACTATGGGATCGCTGTAATCGGACTCCTGATGGCGTAGTTTTAGCCAAAAGAGAACTCATGGCTCAGATCGATTGAGAATGGTGCTCTGCAAAGCACTGGATAATTGCTCCTATAATGCTTGGTGGCTTGGCAAAAAAATAAAATAAAAGGAAGTTGTTGCTAGTGAGAATTGACCTCTTGCTCCCATGGTAAAAGAATATGAAAGAAGGTTTCCATTTTGGTCGAAAAATATTTTTTCCAAAACAGGCCTTTGGATGGTTTAAAACTTGATCCTTAGGCTTCTCGCCGTAGAACTTGTAAGATTGGCACATTTCTTCTTCTGGCACATTTCTTCTTCATCATTGCGGGCTTAAAAAGGAGCTCCTAATTCTTAAGGTTAGTCAAAAATGTGGTGTCTACAACTAATGTCAAAGGTGAAAAGACTCATGGCAGTGAAACGACATGTGATGGGCCAGTGATAGAGTGCCATGTCGCAGGGGTAGTTGGGATGTCAGACCTAGGGTTTGGTAGATTGAAGCGCTTGGGTTCCTTTGATTCGGAAGCCAACGAGTCATGATCTCGATTGGCAGAGTAACATCCAGCATGTTGTTAAGCTGACATATTGGAAGTTTAAACATTATAGGTTCCATCACCTCAGTATGCTGAGGTAATAGAACCTAGGGAGCAGTTGTAGGGACATAATTTTGAGTTGTTCACATGGCCTAGGTGATTAGCTGAGGTGCCACATGGGCGGTCCTGACTAGCTAAGGTGTGGTCAGACCGCACTTGAATCGTAGATGATAGGATGATGACTAAGAGTCCTAGATGATGATAGACTCTTTGTTAGGATAGGTTGGGACTCTTGATAGAGTTAATCGTATTATGAATTAGAGAAGTCCTAGATAAGTGATATCCTTGAATGGGGTGAGAGTCCTACGAAGTAAGAATTGTAAGGGAAGAGGGCACAGTTGACTATATAAAGTAGGCACTCTCATGGGTCTAAGATATGCTTAAGAGTTTTTGTATTTGAGTTGATTATCTTCGAGAGATTTGTTACTAACTTGATCGTTACAGTGCCCCCACGTGGATCAACTACTGATTTTGGTATTGATCTTTGTATGTGCAAGTGTTGGATTCGTCTAGTGCTCTTGCTCTTTGGCTTAGTTCTCAAAATCTCGAGAAAGAGATCCGATCTAATTGTAAGGTCATATTTCAACACCCATAGCTAGACATATATATTTTGTTACGAAGATCACTAAGAACAATGATAATAATAGAATGGCGTCTATGGTGCTAGTACAAGAAGTAAACAAGGAAGAAGATTTTGATGAAAACAACAAACAAAACATGGTTACTTTGGATGACCACAAAGGTAAAAATAAAAAACTAATCTCTATTTTCTCCCTTATCACAAACATGTCATGCAATAGTAGTTTATATTAAGAATTTTTATATTTAAAAGAAAAAATTATGCCTAACATGCAATTTTTCAACTCTCACAAAGGTAACAATAACTTTAACTTGTATTTTCACCTCTCAAAAACAATTTACGTGCAGCACACGTGTACTATTACTAGTTCAATAAAAAAGAAAACGGCAAATTATCAATACTCTTTTAAAATTCGCTTAAAATACAAATTATCTTTATCATTTAAAAAATTACATAGAAAAATTTACACATTCCATGTGAGTTTGTCTATTAACAAGCCTAACAAAAATAATAAAATTACTTTATTACCCTCTCATACCAAGTGAAAAATATCAAATTGATCTCATCTCTTTACTCCATCTCCAAACCTAGTTGGCTTTTGCAGCCACCACACCCCACAACTCCACCCTCAGCCACCAATCCCTATCACTACCACCACATAACCCTCTCTTGATCCCCCCAACAACTGGCATACCTCCACCCTCTCTTCGCCCTTCCACACCCTCAACAACCTATCCAACCATTCCCACCCCTCCTTTTGCCCTTCCCTCTTCCTCCCCTCACAACTCCTCACTCCTCTCCCACCCTCAATAACCTACCCTATCTACTATGGGGTGCTGTCAATGTTGATGGTGTTGATAATAGGCTTCAATCATCAATGATGGAAAAATGAAGTTGCAACCATTGATGATGAGTTGCGATTGGCGTTGACAAGTCATAGCTCATAGTGACTTCATGATAGATTTTCAGATCTGGACACCATTAATTCCTTATCCACCTTAGATGTTGTCAAATTCTATGTATCCTTACTCATGGTGAAGAGTGAATCAACAGCAAAATCCGACCCCAACAACTCAACTCTGTCTTACTCACTCTTCCTATGTTGTTATCTATTGTGGAAAATTGTAGATGGGTATGGCAAATTTGGTGGTGATTGAATTTAGTGGCTGTGGTTGATAGAATTTGAAATTTGGTGTGCAATTCATAGTGTTGATGGGTTGTTCAATGGAGGTGGGTTATGGTCAGAACAGGAGTGTAGGTTGACTGGGTAGTAATTTGTCCAAAAGCCAAAGTTCAAACTCAACTCATTTCTATCCCAGTTATTTGGTTCACCTATATGAAATTGTTTTGTTCAATTGATTCTATTTACAATTGTATTCTCAATTAAGTATAAGATTTTTTTATATTAGGAAAACTACATCAAGATTAAATTAAACTAAGAAGATTTAACACATACCCACCAGCATACAAAAAACTCAACTATCACAAGAAATACCTTTTAGCTCATCTATTCAAATGTCCATTTGATCTCAAATAATTTTTCATTTTATTTCTATCTTTTCTAATAACACCACTCATCCATCTCACTACTCTTGTTTTACTTACAATCATTGTTTGACAATTATTTTTTTTTAACTATCAAACATTTGTACCATACATAGGTCACACAACTCTCCTCCATTTCATCCATCTCACTCTAATTTTATGTGCCACAACCTTTTTCATTCTTTCCATCTTTATGAATAATTGATCTGAGATATCGAAAATGGTCACTCATTTCTCTTACCCAGCAAAGTTTACATTTTTTCATCGAGTACTCTATATATTCTGTTTGAGTCTTAACCTAAAACCTTTTGTGTGCAGCTATTGCTTCAATACGGGATGATGTTGATTGGTCTACTCTTGCTGTCATTTCTTCTAGTTGCACGATTGATTTGCTATGATGAGTAAACTATGTCCGATCTCCCCGTGCCTCTCGCGTTATTCAGCAGTGAAGGATTTGGACCTACGATATCAAAAAAAAGTATAGTAAGAATGCCACAAGAAAACATTCAAATTGCAGCAATCAGGACAGTTCTGGGATGATGAAAGAAACACCCCCACGAAATGGCATGCTTGCCTATACCCTTTCACCCTTGAAAAGAAAGCTTTTATGTTTCCATTATCTAAAAATTCAATTAAAATGAATCCACATTGCTTTCAAAAACAAGAGACTTGGGAATTTTATCAAACCCGAGCTATTACAAAGTTTCTTTTCTAAACGCCAGTGTTTTTGACCTTATTTCCTAAACCCATGTTTTGAAAACATCACTTCTAAAAGTTTTACAATAAAAAATATATATTTTTTATAATTTTCATAATGTAATATGCATGAAAATAAAACCTAAAGCAAATTAATAAAGAGATTCCTATTAAATAAAGAAATACTAACATTAAAGTTCCTAAAATTAAAAATTTGGTAAAGAAATACTTATATTAAAACAGTGTAGGGGGAAAAAGAAAAAATAAATAAATAAAGTAGCCTATTAGAGGAATTAAAAAAGAAAAAAAAAAAAAAAAAGAAAGAATATATTAAAAAAGAAACAGTTGCAGTGACAGTGAGCTGGAAAAAAAATTATATAATTATTTGGCGTATTAAAATATAAAAAAAATTGGATACTTATTTCGCATATCCCTCACATATCCCCACATATCCTGCCGTATCCCTCAAGTATCCTTCACATATCCCTCCCATATCTAAAATTACAAAATAAATAAATAAATAAAAATATCAAATATTTATTTGCCGTATCCAATACGTATCTCGCTATATCAGACGCGCATCCATATCCGATACTCGTACGACACCTTTTGTAGAGTATTCGTGCTTCATAGATTGCCACCTAATGAGGACCCAATTTTCAATAAAATTTTGAAAATAATTTATAGTGTTAGGACTAGATCAAGAAAACCCTCCTAATCCCAAACCAGAACAACAATGATTCACATTGCAACTTGTCCAAAACTACGAGTTTTGACTGTCACAATTGGAAGAATACAAACCAAAGTGAGATTTAACGTAAAGTGACAAGGTGTAAAATGTATTTATTCCTTTATATTTAGCTTCCATTTTCTTGAAACTTGTGCCAACACTCTACGTCTTATGTGTGTCTAGGCAATAATCACATTTGTCCTATGTGTTCAAACTACAAATTATTTTCTATTTAAAAATATACAAAGAAACATAATAAAACATGTTTGGACATGAGTCCGACATGCGTTGGCCCATGTTTGCCGAAAACCAATGTTGAAAATACAACTTTTAGTGCAACTTGGACTTGAATCCAAGAAGCCCCATATTGAACTAGAACCAATTTCCTATAATTTGGTTCTTTCAAACAAAATTCTTCTTCTTGAGCCTCTTATGGATTGCATTAGGTAGGAAACTTCAAATCCAAGTATGACCGAAAAGTTGACATCTCAACTCAATTTAACCCAACAAGTCCAAAACCCAATTACTTGGGTCCACTACATGGATCCATTTTTGTCCAACTTGCTCTATTAATTTTTTTCTTTTTGATAAATAAAGAGTAAATTTATTAGAAAAGGGCATCAAGACAATGCATAGCAAACAAATACAATCAGCAAACCCACACCTACATCTTGACATGCAAAAAATCAATGAAATCCACAAAGGAAAACAAATTCGGATTCACACTATCCGACACCCAACTATGCATAATCAGCAAAAAATTTATTCTGCAAAAGAGGCACCAAAACTTGTACCCCTTGAACAATTTGCCAATTACGCTCCAACCAAACCATCCACATCAAACACAGTGGCGCAAGATCCCAAGCCTTTCAATGCCTCTTCCCCACCCGACCCCTCGACCCAACTACACAGAATGGCCACCACACATCCTAGCTGCACCCAATCCAACCCAAACACCGCGAAAATCAATCCCCAAAGATGAGACACCACAAGACAATGAACCACAAAACGAGAAACAACTTCGACATCCTGACAACACATACAGCACCAGTTGACCAAAAGCTATTAGCGTCGAATTACATTATCCAATGTTAAGATCCAATTTCGTCCAGCTGTCCACAAAAAAAATGTCACGTTGGATAGCACACCAATAGCCCAAACACTCCACCATGGAAAAGAAATATCCATAAGACCCACCTGAGCACAATAACAGCATAACACAAAGAACACCGATTTCACACCTTATGCTATGCATGCGTGCATTCATACATTTGTCTTGCATGCACCAGGCTCGGCACATCATGCTAACTGCATTGTGTTTCAATTCCAAAATTGAATACGTGTTAGTTGTAGCATTTCACATGCTATGTTTAGAATAGCCGAGCCCATTTCTAATTGCATTTCGCATGTGTTGCATTAGCCATCTCAAACTAGGATCATGCATATGATTACTAACTAGTTCCTGTTTTGGCTTGGAGTACTCGGTAAGCATTTATGCTTTAGCATACCGCATGAGTGTGAGTGTTGCCATAACAGCATGATTACCATGAGGCCAGCTGCTTATGTGATATAACTGCTTGAATGCCTGTAGATGGAGGTTGAATTACCTAAATTGGAATAATGCATTAAAACTGTGAGTTTGAAGCCCACTAGATAGTGGCAAAACCATTTTTCTAAAAGCCTACTCGAGGTGGCAAAACCTGTATTTTAGCCTACTTGCGAGTAGCAAACCATCTTCAAAACGAACATGCAATGTTTTGTTCCAATTTAGGTGATTTGATCTATACTTGTTTGCTGTGCATAACATAGTAATTCTAGGCTAATAAATGGAATAAGAACACATAACGTTTTCAAAACTGGATATCACGGTTAGTAGAGGCCGATCTTTTATCGGGCGAGAGGGGGTGCTCATAGCTGACCTTCCCCAATCGTACCCAAGTTCCCGAGCCGAGGCAACTTTGGTGATGACGGACACGTGGCCTTTGGCACCGAGTCAGGGTTTCCTAAATTTCCCCATAAAAAATATTTAGGTGGCGACTCTGTATCTGGCAAAGTAGTCCATGTTTGGCACTTCTTTCAAAAAAATCTGTTTTCTCAAAACGATTTGCCGGATTTGAACTCTTTGGTTCAGATTAAGAACCGTGACAATTTGAGAGTCCTAAACTGTAGTGAACCCAATATGAACAGAACGGGACTCGTCCTCCCGCGGCGTTCGAGGACGTCTACAGTTTCTGGCGACTCTGCTGGGGATAATAGAG
Source organism: Camellia sinensis (assembly GCF_004153795.1). Taxonomy (NCBI): domain Eukaryota; kingdom Viridiplantae; phylum Streptophyta; class Magnoliopsida; order Ericales; family Theaceae; genus Camellia; species Camellia sinensis. Next base: position 387,905 of record NW_021031639.1, read on the forward strand.
GACTTGACTCGAACTCATGATATCTTGTTTTGACTGCACTTATGTGTTTCTTTGCATTGCATTTGCATTGGTGCGCCTAGGACACCGTGTTTGCCATCTGCTATTCCTGAACGGTTTGCCGGAGGCTTGTCTTGTCAAGGCATGACCATAAGGCTGACCGATTATAGGCTCTGACAGTATGGGAACACAAACCCCGGTTTTTACCCGGGCACCCTTTTTGACCATTCAACCTAGTGCATATTCAGAAACCATAGTGACCATTCCAAGCTAGGACAGGTTGCTTACCCGATTATAGGTTGTTTGAAACCGCTGCGTGCGTAGTGAAACCCTAGCTCCTGACAAAATAGGACAAGGAAACCCTCCCCTAACATAGGGGTGTTTTGGCTCTCACTTATCTGCTATGTGCTTTAGAGTTGGCCTCTACAGGATTGCATGTATCAGTTTGCAAGTTTGAGTATCAGGCCTGTGGGCATCAGGATCAGTATTTGGGGAATCAGTTTTACCTGAGGGTATCAGTTTACAGGCAAAATTTTGGGCCAGAATTTAGTAGAGGGCACAGTCATCCTAGTATTCTCATATCTGTTTCGGTGCAATCAGGCTAAGGTGCTGTCTGTTTTCTCTTTTGCTAGGAGGGGTAGTCCTGGAACCATAGCTTCAGAAGGCTCTGATATCTCCCGAGGTTCATCGGACTTGTGCTAATAGACTTTGTCGGGTCAGAGATTCAATTCAAGGGCAATCAGTGTTCCTTTGCCAGAGACAACGTAAAAGGGTCAGTCAGGCACAGATCACCAATTCAGCAGTTCCCAGACCAGTGGCCCTTATCCACCCCACCAGTGAACAGTTAGGCTGAGGCCTCAGTTTTTATCACAGAGATAGATATACCAGTCAATCAGTCGGAATAACAGAACATGGCAGGAATGGAGGAAATGATGCGCCAATTCCAAGAGAGCATGAAAACCATGCAACAGGATGCTGCTCGTCAAGCAGAATTTGCCAAACAGCAGGTTGAGATCATGGCTCAACAGGCAGACTTAATTGCCCGGCTGCAGCAGCAAAGAGAAGTATCTGCTTCACATCAGGCTCCTCCCCCACCCAAAGTTCCAACACTCGGGGAGACAGCTAATGTCCAGGAAGATACGGACATTCCGACAGGGCCACCTCCGCCCCCGATCCTACCCCAGCTATCTAAAGCACCGATCAACCTGTCGGATTCACCCTTTGAGTTCGAGTTAGACCCTACAGCGCTAAGGTGAGCAAGCTAGAAAAAATGTTCAAGAAATCTCAGGGAGTAAAATCCATTCCGGACATTGAGGACGGGTATACCGACGCAGCTGTGACGCTGCCGGACAGATTTAAGATGCCACACATCGACCGATTTGATCGATCTGGCGATCCCATAGTGCACCTCCGGTTGTTTTCGAACATACTAAGGCCGATGGGCCTCACCAGGCTGCAGAAACTTTCATTATTCGGCCTTGTGGGTGGTTTGTCATTGCTTTGCTTATTTTATTGTATTTTTGACATTCACGTTCGTTAGTTGTATTCCTTGTGTTTCTTGGGTTTTATAAGTTATACCAACAATTTGATTGTGCTGTCTCAGGTACAAAAAAAGAAAAAAAGAAAAAAAAAGAGCCTAAGGAGAGTTTTTCTGATTACAAAGAAAAAAAGAAGCCATTTTCTTTTGGATTTCCTATTGTTTTCAAATTAGCTCTTTTAGTTTTAGATGTAATATTTTTTTTCCCATCATCTTGACTACCAGATACACAACTGTTCTATGTGTAGTTCTGTTTCTTGGTTTCTAATGTAGTCCCAATTTATCTATCTGTAAACATTGCTGAAAAACTTCAAGTAGATAGTAGTTTTTAGACCCATTTGGATCTAAGAAAAGCTGTGTATTGTTCTTAAACTTGGGTTCAATATTCTAAGACTGTTGTATATGCCCCACTTGGGGATTTAGAGTTGCAAAGGATGGAGGAGAGTAGCTTTGTTGGTAGACACTACAACTCCCATATTTGCTGTGGACATTGATGGCCACATAAATGGTTAGAATCCTACGGTTGCAGAGTTGACAGGATTATCGGTTGTGGAAGTTATTGGAAAATCTTTGGTTCATGATCTTGTTTTTAAGGAATCAGAACAAACCGTTGACAAGTAATTATTTGACAGATAGTCCTCTTAACTGTAATGTTTATTAATTTTGCTAAATCTAGAAATCTATTGCTGTGGTCTTTTCATACCCCTTGGAAATGCAATATCCTATTTTTTTAAACTCTGAAAAGCATAAATCTCTTTATGATAAGATATCATGAAGAATTGGAGAAGTAACATAAATTCCTTTAGTTATTATCATATATGTATCGCAAAATACATTATACAGAAGATATGTATTGAGAACAGTACCAATTTACCAATACATATATTGAATCGTAAGATACGTATCGTGATTCATAAGTTACTAACAATACTATTTGAAATTGGTCAGATAAATTTCCATTTGCCTTTTTTGACTGAAATGGAAAATATGTGCAAGATCTATTAACAGTAACTAAGAGGGTTAGTATGGATGGCCAAATTATTTGAGCCTTCTATTTCTTGCAGATTCTCAATCCGGAATTGCAGCAGGCTCTGGAAGTTCGACAGGGATACTACTGGTCCACCATGGAGGAGGATTGTATCAGTTTTGTTCGGCGATGCCACAAATGTCAAATCCATGCGAATCGCATCAATATCCCGCCGTCGGAGCTGTACAACATGACTTCACCATGGCCATTTTCAGTTTGGGGAATTGATGTGATCGGGGCTGTTACTCTAAAATAATCGAATGGGCATGAGTTCATCCTAGTCGCGATAGATTACTTTACAAAGTGGGTTGAGGCCCAATTGTACGCCGTGTTGAAGGCGTCGCACGTCGTAAAGTTTATCAGAAACAACATCATCTGTCGCTACGAGGTCCCAAACGAGATTATTTCGGATAATGGTTCCCACTTTAAGAAGGAAGTAATTGACTTGTTGGAAAAATATAACGTGGCTTTTCATAAGTCATCCACATACCGGCCGCAAACCAATGGAGCGGTTGAGGCCGCCAACAAGAACATCAAGCATATACTGCGGAAGATGGTGGAAACCTACCGTGACTGGCCGGATAAGTTGCCGTTTGCTCTGTGGGGTGTAGACGTCCCGGAACGCCCCAGGAGGAACGAGCTCCCGTTCCGTTCATTTGGGGTCACTATAGCTCAGGACTCTCAAATTTGTCACGGTTCTAAGTCTGAACCAAAGAGTCCAAATCTGGCAAATCATTTTGAGAAACAGATTTTTGAAAAGAAGTGCCAAACATGGACTGCTTTTCCAGATACACACCTAAATATTTTATTTTGGGAAATTTAGGAAACCCTGACTCGGTGCCAAAGGCCACGTGTCCGTCATCACCAAAGTTGCCTCGGCTCGGGAACTTGGGTACGATTGGGGAAGGTCACTTCGTGAGCACCCCCGCTCGCCTGGTCAAAGACCGGCCTCTACTAACCATGATATCTATTTTTGAAAACTTTGTGTGTTCTTATTCCGGTTATTAGCCTAGGTTACTATATGATGCACACAGCATATAAGTATAAACTGAGTTGCCTGAATTGGAACAAAACATTTCATGTTTGTTTATATGAAAGATGGTTTGCTACTCGCAAGTAGGCTTAAAATGCAGATTTTGCCACCCTCGGGTGGGCTTAGAAAAGATGGTTTTGCCACTATCTAGTGGGCTTAAAACAAACAGTTGATGATTTGTCCCAATCCAAATAACCCAACCTTCACCCACAGGCAATCATTCAAGGCAGTTAATATCACATAAGCATAGCCCTCATGGTAGCATGCTATCGATGGCATTCACGTCCCACAGATGCAAGGATGCTAAAGCATAGAACTTACCGAGTACTCCAAGCCGAAATAGAAATTACATTAGAATCATGCATGATCCTAAGTATAAGAAATGCCTAATGCAACACATGCAATATGCAACTATAGCAGCTCAGCTATTAAACATGGCATATGGAATGCTACAACTAACATGTATTCAATTTGGAATTGAAAGTACAATGCAGTTAGTATGAATGCACCGAACCCGGTGCATGCAAAACAGATGAATGATGCAAACATGCTGTCATGCTGTATGCTAATTGAAATATGCCCTAATCTAACCATCATAAGGGGATAAATAAAAGGAGAAAGACGTGGGGTTGGAAGACATACAACACAACACACGCACACTTATTACAAACATTGCCCTCGCGCAAGAGGTCCGAATAAATATACAGTCCGAATAAAAGATATTACGTCCAAAATATTACAGTCCAAATATACAAATTCCTAATTAATTAATCAATTACCTAAGAAAGCTGTAAAACTGGCGTGCAAGCCAGGGACTGCCTTGCTTCTGATGAATGATGCATGTCTGGGCTGCCTTGCGCGGAAAATCCACAGGGATGCCCCGATTAGCCTCTGTTAGCAGTTATTCTTGGAAAGCGTGCCAGACTCCGAAAAAGTTGCTGATTTCTCATTTGCTGCACAGAGAGCAGGAAAGGAGCATAGCAATGTATTTCACAAAATATATGCATGCCTCGATCCTCGTGCCACCAATCACGCATATCGATGCATGATGGCAGAGGAGTCGAAATGTGCAACTCAAATTGGAATGAATGCACGTATAAACACAACAAAACCTAACTCCATCGTGGGTAATCGGAGTGTTGGTGACTGGGAATTGAGACACGTTTCGTCACTCGGAATACGAGAACGTACCTCGTTTCCCGTGTCCGGGCTAACTCCTATTCCGAACACGACGCAATATGCATGACATGCATGAATGCAACTAAGATACAGCCTAGCATGCACAATGCTAAGAAAATGGGATGCCTCGAAATGCGTGCACACGGGCATGCAAACCGAAGAAAATGACTGAATGCGATCTAAGACACAACCGAGTATGCACTATGTGTGAAAAATGAGATGCCTCGAAATGTGTGCACACGGGCACGCAAAACCGAGGCAATGGCATACAGAATGCAATATGGCTAGAATGGCATATAGAATCGCAACATGGACTTATACTAACATGAGAAGAAACTCAAGCCACACTCACATAAGAGGCCGATGAATGAAAATGAAGTGCCTCGAAATGCGTGCACATGGGCACGCAAACCCGAGGCAATGACATACGCAATGCAATGGCATGGGAATGTGATATGGGCTTACACTAAAATGAGAGAGCCTCAGCCGCACTCACATAAGAGGCCGATAAGATGAAAATGAAGTGCCTCGAAATGCGTGCACACGGGCACGCAAACCGAGTAATGACATACGCAATGCAATGACATGGAAATGGCATATAGACATGCTAATGGAGTTTAGGCACTGAAATATGGCGGAAAACAGCCCCCGAAAATGAGGCGAAAACGCACCCGATGCGAGGAATAGTCCCCGAAACATGAATTTTGGACCCAAAATGGCCTATAGCTATACCAAACATGCACAATATGGATATGTAATGAAAATACAGAAGCAAGGCAGTACCCAAAATTAGCATTTTTCTATACAAAAACATGGCCAAACAGCAAGCAAGATAGGGCAAAATTAGCATGCGAAATGGCCCTAAACATGAGATTATGAAGCAACTCACAGCTTGCAAACTCCAAATGGGTAGGACCCTTCAAAACATTGAAAGAGGGACTAAAAAATAAGCACTTTCACAGAACTGTAAAAACCTCAAAATAAACATAGATAAGGCTAAGTTCTTACGCAAGAAAATGGACACAAAGGTGGCCAAAGAGGCAAGTGGTATATACAAAGCCCAAACTGAAAAAATTTTCCTTATACAACATTGAAGAGGGACCAAAAAATAAGCACATATTAAGAAACTGTAAAACTTCAAAACAATATACAAACATGCTAGAAATGCAATGCAAAATGAGCCTCAAAGGGGGCTATAAACATGAAGTATGCAAAATATTCCACAAATGGCCAAAGACCCTTAATGAAACATGTTAAGAAGGTCAAAATAAGGCAATCTCTAGGCCTGTAAACGGTCCAAAAATGGAAGCATGATAGGCTGCCAAAGCATGCAAGAAAACGGTATTTAAGGAGGATATTGAAGCAAGGTGCAATGTGGAGGGCTCAAACAGGTTGAGCCCTTAATGAAACAAAGAAAATGAGCTCAAAAAAATGACCTTTTCAGTTTTGGTCGGAGCTCAAATCAATAAGCATGTATGGCTTACAAATGTTGCAAAATATGAGCTAGAAAAAGGGAAAGTGAACTTACCCTTGAAGACAAATGCTTTTGTTGCTTCTTGGCCAACTTGAATGACTCTAAGCTGCTGGAATTCGTCCCCTTGCTGCTGGAATGGAGGGGTGGTGGTAGAGCTTGATGATGATGAGAAATGGAGGCCAAAACTTGGAAGTTTTGGAGAAATGAGAGAGATAGAGGGAGAGTTGTATGTCAGCCTCAAAGCAATTTTGTTCCAACCCCTATAATGCATGTTTGGCAAGCTGATGTTATATGGACAAAAAGAGGGTGTAAAGGTGGGGGAAAAAGGAGGCAAGCTTCCCGCCCCACAAAATATCCCCCGGATTGGGATCTTTTCTGGGGGAAACAGCTGCATAGCTGTAAAGTACCAAGCATGAGGAACATGGCCGGCCCCTTAACTTTTGCTGCAGGTGCCGGCCGGCCACCCCCCCTAGCCGACCGGCTAGGGGTCAAAAAGGTCAGAAAATAATTAGTGGCCGGCCCACACATATTGGTGGCCTCCCAGGTCTCCTCTTCACAACCCTGTGGTTCGAATCGGAACCTCTAAAACAGGAGAGAGAACACCCATTTTCAAGAGGGGTTCAAAAGGGTCAAATGGAATTAGTGGCCGGCCATGAACTTTTAGGGTCCTCCCATGTGTGTACAACACAAATATGTGGTTTCAAAGTCAAGAAAAATGGCCCAAGTTGTTCACTTGGCCCGGAAGGAGGGGTTCAAAAGGGTCAAGCAACATTAGTGGCCGACCATAGAACTTTTAGGGTCCTCCCATGTGTGTAACAACACAAATATGTGGTTTGGGGTTGAAGAAAGTGGCTCCAAGGTGTTCACATTGGCTCGGAAGTGCGAGAAAAACGGGTGTCGGAGGGCGAAAATGGAATATAACTGGTTGCCAGATAATTGCTGGCCTCCCACCCTCCAGTGACCTTCTCGGTGATGAAACCAGAGCCACCTGCCAAAAATGAACGAAAACTGATGCAAAACGAACCCTCGGGGGCCAAAAACACGCAGTTCGGGTCCGAAAATGGGCTGCTAAGCACCAAAGTGGCGTTCGCCACCAGAAGGTGGGTTTCTCAGACCCCAGTGTCCCTTGAAAGGTAGAAAAATAAGAATTATGCCAAAAATCAGAGCAAACGGGTCGGTTAGGCGGTCCCGAACCGAGGCCATCTCGGCCAATAGTCCCGAAAAATTGGAAACGCGGGCTCCGAAATGGGCAGAATGGCCTCACGGCCACCAAATGTAGCCTAACAGACATTGAGAGATGGTCTACGGGAACTCTCCCTTCCCTCAGGAAAAGAAACAGAGAAAATCGAGTCTGGTTCGCAATCGAGACAAGGCACAGAAGAGGGTTCGGAAGTCCGGAGGCGGGGTTCACAGCCGCGCACTCCGAAACCTTCTGAAAGAGCGCGATATGCAACATCACCAAACACTCAACTGGTGACGTCTAAGTCTTAAAGTCGGTCAAAAATGGGGTGTCTACAATGATTAGAATAGAAGCATCATGTTTCAATTAAGCATTTCCCATGTTTGCATCCATTTGTCTTGCATGAATCAAGGCTCGATTCATCATTCTAATGAGCATTGTCGTTTAAATACTTCGTTGAAAATGTGTTTAAACCGTAATGCTATCAAATTGGGTTCACATGTCATAATCAGTAGCTGAGCCCTATTAATTGCATATTAATGTGTTGCATTAGTCATATTACATCGAGTAGGAGCATGCATCTTTTTAATTATTTTGTTTCTTTTGGCTTGCCTTGGAGTACTCGGTGAGGCACTTTATTTGCTTTAGCATAAATTGCATGAGTGTGATTGTTGCCGATGTGTAGCATGCTTTGCCATGGGGCTAAATGCTTAATTTATAAATTTGCTTGGATACCTATGGATGAAGGTTAATTGCATAAACTGGAATGGTGTGATCAAAGTATATGTAGCCCATTTTTTCACACATGGCGTGTTCAAAAATAATTTTCAAACAAACTTGAAATGAAAAAACGTTTTCAATTTTTTGCAAATTAGTTTATACTTGTGTGCGTCACATAGTAATGTTAGTCTAGTAATCGGAACAAGAGCATATAAGGTAAATAAGAATCACATCATGACTAGTAGAGGCCAACTCTTGATCGCGCGAGTGGGGTGCTCAATTCATGACCTTCCCTTTTCGTATCTAAGTTCCCGAGCCGAGACAATCTTGGTGACGACGGACACGTGGCTTTGGCATGAGTCATGGGTTTCCTAAATTTCCAAAAACAAAAACATTTAGGTGGCGAGTCTGTATCTGGCAAAGTAGTCCAATTTTGGCAAATTTGATTCAAAATTGATTTTCAAAAAGATTTGCCGGATTTGGACTCTTTGGTGTTTATCTATTTCACATTGCACTTGTGAGATCAGATTCGTAACTACTTGGAGTCCGAATTGTAGGGCTAGTCATATTCTGAAAGGAGCACGAAAAGTTGAGCAACAAATTCTGGCGCGACTCTGCTGGGGAATTAGAGAACTTGGCTTGAAGTTCATGATGTGAAATTTTATCTACACTTATATGTTCTTTGCATTGCATTTGCATTGGGGGCTTTAAGTCACTGTGATTCCATCTGCTATCCTGGACGATTTGCCAGAGGCTTACCTAAAAGCTTGCCGAAAGGTTGACCGATCGTAAGCTCTACCATGATGGGAACACAAACCCTTGGATCTAGACTACCGATGTACCGTTTGATCCTACTTTCACTTATCGGTGTTAGGGGTGAGAGGTATATTAGGTGGTCTTGCTGAGGTACCCTTTTTGACCATTCAGCCTAGTTGCATATAGTGAAACTATAGTGACTGTTTCGAAACTAGGACAGGATGCTCACCCAAAATCCTAGGATTGAGCATGAAAACCTCTTGATTGTAATAGTGAACCCTTTTACAGTGAAACTATTCAGGAATGTACATATCAGTGGTATAGATGGTACTTGTTTTGGGGCAGAGTTAGTGTTGACTACAGTTCTTATAAGCTTTGATTGTATCTGTGTTGGTAAACATCTTAACTGAGGTGCTGTGCAGTTTCTAATTGCTAGATTCTTTTTACTTTATTTATTTTTACTAGGCAGCCTTAGAATCATATGCTTTCAGAAGTTCAGAATATACCCCAGTACTCTGGACTCGAGTCAGAAGGCTTTGTAAGTTGGGGATCCTGTTTGGAGACAGACCTATGTTTACTGTCAACTCTCATCAGTTACAAGACGGAGGAGAATCAGACAGAAATTCCACCAGTTTTTCGTTTTTACAGTAGTCCGCCTCGTCGCTCAACCTGTGTGTAGTCAGGTTCGGGACAGTTAACCGCACTACCAGTTCGCACGAGCAGCAGTCGCCCTATTCTGATTGCATAGATATAACCCCAACCAATATGGAGGGATTTGATACTTTAACTACAGGGCAAACAGAGAACACTACATGAGTGCGGGCCCGCCAAGCGCGAGGTCACGGGCCGCTCAGGCCGGAGGTTATTAAACCAAGCTACAACAACAGTAACCACAACCGGCCGAAGCCTCTGCATCTCATGTAACGCAATACAGCTATTTCTGTACCCGGTGCTACTGCTAATACTGCTATCGCAGTCTCAGATCCACAAAATTAAGGTTTGTCCCAGTTTTCCAGTTCCAGTGGAACCTATACCCGACACAGGTTTCCAAAGCCCCGACTTATCAAAACTGAGGCACCATTCGAGTTCGAGGTTGACCCAACCTGCAAACTCAAGGTCAATAAACTGGAGAAATTATTCAAGAAAGCACAAAGGGGTCAACTCCATTCCTGATTTGGGAGGAAGGGTATAGCGAATTTGTTGTGTACTTAACCGGAGCAGTTTTAAAATGCCAGCACATTGATGTCACTTTGAGTTTCCAAAAAGGACCGCAATCGTGCATTTGTGAATTTATTCTCAGATATTTTGTGACCTATGGGCTTGACAAGATTGTAGAAGCTATCCCCTTTCGGTCGGCATTTAATGTCGGGCATAGCGGCTTTCTGGTATGGTAAAGTTTGGAGGATCAGTGAAACGAAATTGGGAGGAATTGTCGAAGCGCTTCATGAGTTTAGTAACTCTTGCCATACACAGACTCGACGTCACAACTCAATGATCTCGAGGCAACACATTAAGAGCTGAAGAGGGCTTTCCTCTGATTTTGTGGACAAGGTGGAGAGCTAAAGCATTGTATGATGACCATAAGGCCTTCCGAGAAGGGATCAGATAAGGATAGTTGTCTGAAATCTCCAAGGCAAGCTGCTCGCAGAAGAAATGATTTTTCTCTCAAGCCGTTATCCGCATTTTTCAAATCTCCCATGAAAATTGAACAGGAAACTACATTGAGGTAGTTTGAACGGGAAAGGATTTAAGGATGGCCGGAAGAGCTGTGGAATACAACCAACACCCTGTGGGGGATACTCAGTGATGTAAAGGTTAATACAAGTGAGCCTGATAACTGTTTGTCAGTCGTTGAGGGGCGAATGGTGGGATGACATGAATGCTACATCTGGCCGCAGCAACTGGATGAAGCCTTGGGAATGATGGCCTTCTAGACAATATGTGGTATGGCTAAAGAAAAAGGCATCCTGCAAAAAAGTGGCTGGTATTTTCAAATGCCGCACCTGGATCAAGTTTGAGGCGTTTGAAAGAACAAAGAAGCCGGAGAACAGAAAGAGAAATAATCTAGAAGAAGAGGCAGTATTAAAACAGCTTAAGAAAATTCAAGTTGGATATCTCCATTTGGGGTCTTCTCATGGCCTCATGAAGTAGCAACCGACAAGTAGTGTGTCGGCAATTGGCCAGGCTAACTGTCCATGTGAAACCAACTCATGATGCAGGCTTAATGGGTTTGGTCCTTTCCAGGTGGTGCCAGGACCAAACTCTTACTTTCTCAACAAAGAGCTGCCGCCAGAGAGCTTAGCTCATAATCAAACCGTTGTACATATAAGTGGAATAGGCAAGGAGAAATGGGGTGTCGGTGGTGTTGGTAGATGATCAGTTCGCCCATTAATGTCCTATCCTTCTCGCCTAACCTATGTAATTGGCCTGCAAACTAGCCGGACTTGTTCACACGTCAAAGTAAATTTCGGGACATGATAACACAAGTAGAAGAGGTCATAGGCAGCAGTGCAGTCAACAGTCCGGTGGGGTCTCGGCTGAGCAAGAGGTCGAGTTTCCATGTCTTAGATGTGCCGGCTAGTTTCAAATTTTGTTGCTAGGGAGGCCCCTGGTTGCATCATGTGAAGGTCCCGGGTCTTCTCTACTCTCCACCAAAATGTTGAAAATACCCTCACGGGGGAGGGGTAGCATTTTCTTTGGAAATTCATCCATTCATCTTCGCCTAAAGGTAACACTACGCCAACTGCTAGAGAATCACGATATGGGTGTGGAGGATTAATCTCCTCTCGAGATTTCACCCTGGCTCTGAGCCGCGGGCAGTGCAAACTATTTGACCCGCGATGAACGGCATGTATGTGAGTGTCAATCTATCTATTTCAATGAAACAAACTCAGCATGGTTCCAGGAATGGGGCTTGGATCGAGTGGTTGAAAGGGATTCGCAAGCACTGGTAGAATGTACCACAGCAACCGTATACCTTTGGACTGGCTTTGCACCCACCAAAGAGGACTGGATTAGAAAAAGGCAAGGAAAATGAGGGGTAGAGGCTGAAGCAAAAAGAGCTGGAAGCCATTACAACTTGTCCACAGGCCGATCCAAAAGGAACCGTAAATGGCCGTTTTGTTCGGGAAGGAGAAGGATTTCCCCTTTTGGTGGCTTTCCCGAGCATAGGTACACTCCTACAAGTAAGCGAGTTCCTGGGTTCATGAAATATTCTTTGATCTGGGTAACAAACGACGATGAGGAAAAGGGGCTGAACTAAGCATCAAAAGCTTAATAGAGGCATGGAACAGTAAACTCATGACAGCAGCGGACCTGGAGTAGGAACAGCACTGGCTGGTTTGCTGACGAGATTCCTATGGCCGACTTAGAGAACTTGGTGGATAACCTTACCGTCTCCATGATCGGGGAAGAATTGGGTATGAACCCACGCAACAATAATTTTGGATTGTATCAGGAGGCACCATCTCTTATCTGGCCGCTGAAGGAAGGCTATCTATTGCCAGTTTGAAATGGGTGGAGACTGGATATCTGATTCCCACTAAGTTTGGGGGGGTCGGGATCCAATTCAGGTTCTTCTGAGTCTGAGTCTGGCATTTCTGGGGGTGGTAACTGGAAGTACCAAAGTCCATGTCTAGGTCTTGCATTCAGCTTTTTCTTCGAGTCTGTTTGTAACGCGAGATCTGGTACCTTTTTGAAATGTGAACTTTGTAAAATTCCTGAGTACTTCTTCGTGCCGCTTTTTTTATTGGCATGGACCGGAATTTTCTAAAATTTTTAATGAAAACGAAGAGGAAGAATTCCTTGGCTTTGAAAGAACTTGATTAAATCGAGGGGAGGAGAGGTATGTTAAGCCTGTATGATGAAATCATTGCATTAATGTAGGAATGAGAAGGATCCACGCTTGGTCTAGGATCGGGTCCTACGTTGTCTTCGGAGGAACGTGAGCTTGGTTTAGTCACTTTATTTTAAAAGATTTCAAAATGATGTTTTCCCGGGTGCGTCCTACGAAGACATGCTTGGAATCGAATCGATCCCTGAGTAAAGCAAAAAATGCGCAGGAATTCCCCCGGATTGGGTGCTCAGGATCAAGGAAGAGGTCAACTAAACAGATCGAATGCATGATTCTTTGTTTGGTATCTGAGTATCCAACCTGGTTGCCATATTGTCCTCCAGTGCCCAAAGAGGATGGCAGAATTTCGGGTTTTGTGTTGATTTTTTCGAGACTTGAACAAGCCAGTCTGAAGGATGACTTTTCCTCTGGCTGCATCTAGCGTGATGAGTTTGGTAGACTTCACCGTGGGCCATAGCATTGGTTTTCCTTTATGGAGCGGGTTTTTCCGGGTATATCAGAATTCTGATGGCAAACCCGAGGACAGAGAGAAAGACTGCATTCCTACTAATGCGTGGGGTACGTTTGCTATGGGTTATTGGCTGTTTAGGTTGAAAAAATGTTGGGATGCTTTAACTTAATCATATGGGCTTAACTACAACCTACCATTCCGCACGGCCATGATCACAAACAGGTCGAAGTTGGTATGTGGATGACATGATGGTCACGTTCCAACGAATCGAGAGGTCCAACTACAACCATTGGAAGAAAATTTCTTTCACGGATCAGGGATACAGATTGAGGTTAAAGTCCACAAAAGGCACCTTCGGTTGTAAACGGCAAGAAATTGCTGGTCGTTTCTAATTAACACAGAGGGGATTAAAGTTTGATCCATCCAAGATCAAGGCCAGCCAAGGACTGAAAAGGAGGTGCGTGATTTTCTGGGCAAAGTGAAATTCATATGGTGATTTTATCCTCTAAATTAACCTTTGACTTGGTGAAACCACTATTTGGTCTCCTGATAGAAAGGAAACAAATTCAGTTAGGACGGATCAATGTAATTTGGCCTTTGAACAGATTACAGCAGTAACTCACAAAATTCGCCTGTGTTTATCGGGCACCGAGAGTCGAGGAAGCCTTTGATTCTGTAATTTGTCAGTAATGGACTCTGCTACCATGCAGGGCATACTCGCTGAAGAATCTGAGATGGGTGGATAAAGCCATCTACTACTTGAGGCAAGAAAATACTAGACTATGAGACCCGTTACACTTCCCCCCGGAGAAGACTTGCGCTATAGCCTTTGGGTATGGGCTAACTAGGAGTTAAGGCATTTTTTGTAGACTTATCTCCATCTTTTTGAACAGGTGCGTTCCTCAAGCTTGGCGTCACCGTTTGAACACCGGTGATTATCCATGTTTGTGTTCGTTTGGAGTTCCCGGAGGTCTCGGCTTCGCGTGCCCTTGTCCTCAGGATTCCCCGAACTTCGACCGTTTAAGTGTCTGGTTTTTGCACCAAACACACTTGCTTCTTGCCTTTTGAGGAGCAGAGTGGGGCTTGTAGACTCATCCCCCACTCCTTCACCGGCCGAGTGGCTAGATGCCCACCGCTTGTTTTTTTGCTTGGCCACCGCAAATATAGTTTGCCGGCCGGCACGTCTTTGGGTTTGCCGGTCAGTACAACTATTTTGTGCCGGTCGGCACTTTGTTTGGCCAAGATGGCATTTTTTTGCCGGCCAGATTGCTGTTCATCAACTGCTTTTTGCAGATATTTTTAGAACAGCTGTATGGCTTTTGCTCCCCTCCATACACGTGTATGGGAGGGACTCCCTCTTTGCAAGCTTGTCCCTTGTAAGCTTTACAAGTAGGCATAAGCGAGAGCTCTCTCTAAAGGCAAAAAAGGAGGCTTTGAACATTTTTAGGAAGATAAGAAAAGAGGAGAGCTGCTTGGTTTTTTCTAGGGTTAGGGTTAGATTATCACTCATCTATCTCTCTTTTCCTCTCATTTTGGCAACACTGGTGTTTTTGTGTCTCACTATTGCACCACAACACCTGTGTTTCAACAAATCCTTCCTCTTGGCGAGCTGAGGTTCTAAAGAGTGTGTTTTGAAGTTTTGGTGTTGGATTTCAAAAGCTCAAAGAGGCCATTGGGCACCATTTTCGAAGAGGACTATCAAAGGGTAGAAAACTAGTCCTTTTTTTCCCCATTCTTGCATCAATTTCTACTGTCTTAGAGGTGTTTGTGAATTATTGTATAACATAAAAGTTGCTGTTTTAAGCCCTCTTTGTTGTTTATTAAGAGTGGTTTTGTATGTTTGAGGGTTGTTGACCACTTAGGCCTCAAAAGGCCTCATTTTGAGCATGTTTGTGTTAGCTCCGGGATTTTGGTGTTGAGTCTCTTCAAAAACCCTGAAAATCTGAAGGGATTTCAGTGGTGAAGATGATGCTTTGAAGTCCCAGAAAGGAGAGGAGCCCCCCTCTCCTTGTTGTCCTTGAAAGGGACACTTTTGGCCCTCTAGGTAGCCCTATGCTTGAGTGTGTGTTGAGCATGTTTGATTTTGTTTTTTTCATTGCTTATATATCCATGATGATAACACGATTTCTAAGTTGGTTTTTGGGAAGGCTCCATGCATTGTTTAGCATAGTTGCCATGTTAATGCCTTATTTGGTGCCTTAACATGTCCAGGTTGTTAGCCTTTGTTGGAGCATGTTTTAGGCTTGTACTTGTGAAGTTATGTCTTATTTTGCCCATGTTTTAGCTGCTGTCCATAGTCGGTTTGGGTTGATCTTTGCATGCATTATATAGCTTCTTTGGTATTTGGGCTTGTTGGCCTTCGAGGTAAGTGTCATGTGTAGCATGCCATGCTTGCTTGTTTTTGAATGATTTTGGATCATCCTCATGCCCATTTCAGTCCCCTAGTTTACATGCTTGTTTTGATTGCTCTGCCAATGTCCTTTAATGCTTTGATGAAAGCAAATGTGTTGCCAAAATGCTCCATGTTTTTGGCCATGGTGTATGCTTTTGTATTTGGGCCATTTGATGCCATCTAAGTAGGTCCTTTAGCTTTGTTTTAACATGCGCCTAACCTCTGATTTTGGTCCTCTTTGCATGCCTTGTTTGGTCTTGTTAAGTATAGTTCAATGCCTCATTGATTGTTTTGAACACTTTAGGCCATTTGGTGCATGCTTGGCTTGGATTTGTTGCTTTGGTTTGGGCACCAATGTATTAGCATGTTTCAAAGCTTATAATGCATGCTAATTGGTTCATGTTTGCCCCCTTTCAAAGTGTGGCTTGAATGTTGTTTTGATTTTGTGTTTAAGTGTGGTCTTCATGTGCATGTGGTGTGTGCATGTCATTTAGCCTTCATTTTATAGCACATTTGGCTATTGTTTTAAGGCCTTATTAGAGTTTGTCTAATTCATGTTTAAGTCCATCCTTTGGCCATCCATTTGCATTGCCATATGTAATGCTTGCATGCTGTTGCATAAGTGCGCTTTGCCATGCCAATGTTGCATTCCTAGGCTTGTATGCCTAGGTTGCATTGCATCTTGCTATTGCATTCCTTGTCCCTTGACTTGGGTGATAGGGATTGGGAGTTTTGTTTGATTGGTTTGCATTTGCATTTGAAACCAAAGGTTGCATACTCGGTTCTTTTGGGCCATCATGCATGGAAATGCGTGATTGGTAGTCCGAAGAACCGAGCCACATGTCCTTTGAGTCATTACAATGATAAAGAGACATGGTTGGTGCATACATGCCTTGATTGTGCTTGCCAAATGCTTGTTTTTGCCACATCGTGTTGCTGTGAGTTGCCCAGGTTCTGCAGGAATACTCTGCGCCGGCATGTGTAATGTGCCGACCGGCCCATTTTCTCTGCCGACAGCTTCAACTTTGTGCCGACGGCATACTAACACTGCCGGTGGAAAATTTCAAATCAGCCGTTGGTGATCGCACCCTCTGTCCAAGGATGAGTCGCAGAGCGGTTTTGGGACAAAACCTCCAGAGGAGGGAAAGGGAGGAAAACAGAGGCAGCTTGCGTCATGGTGGCGCGTTTCCGCCGAGACGTTTTTCCTGCTTTAATTAATTTATGTAATTTGTTAAATTTAAATTAGTATTTTGTAATATTATAGCTTGGTGTAGTTAATTTAATTTGGTAATATTTTATTCGTCCTCCGAGTGAGGGCAAATACTGTAATAAGCCGGCGTGAGTGTGTGTATGTCTTTCCCACCGCTCCAAACTTTCTCTTTCTTGGCCCTTTTACTTACCCGCTTTAACTGGTAAGTATTAGGGCACGTTTAAATTAGCATACCTTATGCTATGCATGTGTGCATCCATGCATTTTTAATGCATGCATTAGGCTCGGTACATCACGCCTAAATTGCATCAATGCTTCAAATTCCGCAAAACTGGAATATGTGATAATTGTGCATTTTCAACATGACATGTTTAGGTAGACGAGCCTGCTCTAGTAACATTTGTATGCGTTGCATTAGGTCACTTTCACATGGACTTGGATCATGCATGTTTGCTCAAGTTCTTTGGTTTTGGCAGCCGGAGTCGATGTAAGTATTTCCGCTTTTAAGCATATCGCAATGAGTGTGAATGTGCCAGTGACAGCATGCTTAACATGTGGCGCTAGATGCTTTATGTGTTAAACTGTTTTGAAATGCCTGTGCGGTGAGGTTGGGATTAGTTTGAGTTGGAAGAGAACTTGTTGAAATCCGCGTATTTTGCCTACTTGGCGAGTAGCAAATTCCAAAGCATTTTTCAAAACCAAACGATATGCAATGTTTTTATTTCCAAATTAGACATCTAGTCTAAACTTGTTTTCTTGCGCAGATAACAATAGTAATTCTAGGCTTAATAAATGGAATAAGAACACATAAAGTTTTCAAATACGGATATCAAGGTTAGTTTTAGAGGCCCGGCTCTTTCGGACCGTGGAGGAAAGGGGGTGCTCATAGCTGCCTTTCCTGATCGGTCCCAAGCTGACTCCTGAGCCGAGACATAAACTCCGGTGATGACGGAATGTGGGGCCTTCCGGCATCCGAGTCAGGGTTTCCTAAAATTTCCCCATTTTAATAAATATTTAGGTGGCGACTCTGGTATCTTGGCAAAGCAGTCCATGTTTGGCACTACTTTTTTTCAAAATCTGTTTTCTCGAAAACGATTTGCCAGATTTGGAATAACATCTTTGGTTCGAGATTAAGAACCGGCGACACTGGAACAATTCGGCGAGTCCGAACTGTAACGAGGTCGCCACGCGGCGCTGTTACAAGGGTTAGAGTACATCTCATCTTATATCTGCTCTTTTCCTCTGCATCTCATATTTGCAACCTAGGTGTTTTGTGGTCCTCACTATTGCCACACAAACACCTAGTGTTTCCACCTTCCTCTTTGGAGCTGAGGTTCTAAAAGAGTGGTGTTTTGAAGTTTTGGTGTTGGATTCAAAGCTCAAAGAGGAGGCCATTGGGAGCACCATTTCGAAGAGGAATATACACGGGTGAGAAACTAGTCCTTTTTTTTCCCCATTCTTGCATCATTTTCTTACTAGTCTTAAGCTGTTTTGTGATTATTGTATAGACATAAAAAAAAGGTTTTTCTGTTTTAAGCCCTCTTTGTTGGTTTATTTAGAGTGTTTTGTTGTTTGAAGGGTTTTGTTGACTCACCCTTGGCCTCAAAAAAGGCCTCATTTTGAGCCAGTTTTTTGTGTTAGCTCCGGGATTTTTGGTGTTGAGGTCTCTTCACCAACGGAAATCTTGAGGGATTTCAGTGGTGAAGATGATGCTTTTGAAAGTCCGCAAAGAAGGAGAGGTGCCGACAACCTCTCCTTGGTTGCCTTGAAGGGACACATTTTGGCCTCTTAAGGTAGGCCTATGCTTGAGTTGTGTGTTGAGCATAGTTTTGATTTGTTTTTTCATGCTTTTATATATCCATGATATAACATGAAATTTCAGTTAGTTTTGGAACTCCATGCATGTTAGCATAGTTGCCATGTATGCCTTAAATTTTGTGCCTTAACAATGTCCTAGGTTGTTAGCTCTTTGTTGAGCATGTTTTATGGCTTGTACTTGTGAAGTTTATGTGCTTATTTTGCCATGTTGTTTAGCTCTGTCCTAAGTCGTTTGGGTTGATCTTTGCAATGCATTATATAGCTTCTTTGTATTGTGGCTTGTTTGGCCTTGAGTAAGTGCAATGGTGTAGCAATGCCATCTTTGCATTGTTTTGATGATTTGGAATCATCCTACATCCATTTCAGGTGCCCCATTTACATTGCTTGGTTTGATTGCCTTGCATGGTCTCTTTTAAATGGCTTTGAAGCATGTGTTCAATGCTCCATGTTTTGGCCATGGTGTATTGCTTTGTATTGGGCCATTTAGATGCATGCTAAGTAGTCCTTTTTAGCTTTGTTTTTTACATGCTAACCTCTAATTTTGGTCCCTCTTGCTGCCTTGTTTGGTCTTAGTTAAGTATAGTTTAATGCCTCATTGATTTGCTTTGGAACACTTAGGCATTGGTGCTATGCTTGGGCTTGATTTGTTGCTTTGGTTTGGCACCATGTTCTTAAGCATGATTTCAAAAGCTTATAAATGCATGCTAATTGTTCATGTTTGCCCACCCTTTCAAGGGTGCTTGAATGTTGGTTTGATTTGTGTTTAAGTGTTGGTCCTTAAATGTTGCATGTTGTGTGTGCATGTCATTTAGCCTTCCATTTTAATAGCACTTTGGGCTATTGTTTTTAAGCCTTATTAGAGTTGGTCTAATTCATGGTTTAAGTCCGATCTTTTCCATCCATATTGGCATAGCATATGGATGCTTGCATGCTTGCAGTAAGTGCTTTGCCATGCCACATGTTGCATTTTTCCTAGCTTGTATGCCTAGGTTTGCATTCATCTGCATGCATTCCTTTGTTCCCTTGGACTTGGGTGATAGGCGATGGGGTAGTTTTGTTTGATTGGTTTGCATTGCATTTGAAACAAAGTTGCATACTCGGTTCTTTTGG
>NW_021031639.1:407666-418269 GCF_004153795.1 Camellia sinensis
AATTGTACAAATCCCGTGATTGGGTGTCTTAAGGAACGATGCTTGTGTATTGTCCCATCCTGGTTGGTTTGATGCTATGGGGACTGATGATTTTGGATTGATTTGACTATAAGCAGGGGCATAGCAATGTATTTTCACAGATATATGCATGCCTCGATCCTCGTGCCACCAATCACGCATATCGAGGCATGATGGCCGAGGAGTCGAAATGTGCAACTCAATATAGAATGAATGCACGTATAAACACAACAAGAACCTAACTCCATCATGGGTAATCCGGAGTGTTGGTGACTGGGAATTGAGACACGTTTCGTCACTCGGAATACGAAACGTACCTCGTTTCCCGTGTCCGGGCTAACTCCTATTCCGAACACGACGCAATATGCATGACATGCATGAATGCAACTAAGATACAGCCTAGCATGCACAATGCTACGAAAATGGGATGCCTCGAAATGCGTGCACACGGGCATGCAAACCGAAGAAAATGACTGAATGCGATCTAAGACACAACCGAGTATGCACTATGCTGTGAAAATGAGATGCCTCGAAATGTGTGCACACGGGCACGCAAACCGAGGCAATGGCATACAGAATGCAATATGGCTAGAATGGCATATAGAATGCAACATGGACTTATACTAACATGAGAGAACCTCAGCCACACTCACATAAGAGGCCGATGAATGAAAATGAAGTGCCTCGAAATGCGTGCACATGGGCACGCAAACCGAGGCAATGACATACGCAATGCAATGGCATGGGAATGTGATATGGGCTTACACTAAAATGAGAGAGCCTCAGCCGCACTCACATAAGAGGCCGATAGATGAAAATGAAGTGCCTCGAAATGCGTGCACACGGGCACGCAAACCGAGGTAATGACATACGCAATGCAATGACATGGAAATGGCATATAGACATGCTAATGGAGTTTAGGCACTGAAATATGGCGGAAAACAGCCCCGAAATGAGGCGAAAACGCACCCGATGCGAGGAATAGTCCCGAAACATGAATTTTGGGACCCAAAATGGCCTATAGCTATACCAAACATGCACAATATGGACATGCAATGAATAGACAGTAGTAAGTCAGCCCCAAAATTTTTTGGCACCCGAAATGGCCTATAGCTATACCAAACATGCACAATATGGACATGCAATGAATAGACAGTAGCAAGGCAGCCCCAAAATAAGCATTTTTTCAGTACAAATCATGGCCAAACAGTAAGCAAGGATAAGGCAACAATGGCATGCAAAAATGGCCCTAAACATGAGATTATGAAGCAACTCATAGCTTCTAAATCCAAATGGGTTAGGACCCTTCAACAACATTTAAGAGGGACTAAAAATAAGCACTTTCACAGAACTGTAAAAACCCAAAAACAGTATACAAATATGCTAGAAATGCAATGCAAAATAAGGTGGCCAAAGAGGCAAGTGGTATATACAAAGCCCAAACTGAAAAATTTCCTTATACAACATTGAAGAGGGACCAAAAATAAGCACATATTAAGAACTGTAAAAACTTCAAAACAATATACAAACATGCTAGAAATGCAATGCAAAATGAGCCTCAAAGGGGGCTATAACATGAAGTATGCAAAATATTCCACAAATGGCCAAAGACCCTTAATGAAACATGTTAAGAAGGTCAAAATAAGGCAATCTCTAGGCCTGTAAATCGTCCAAAAATGGAAGCATGATAGGCTGCCAAAGCATGCAAGAAAACGGTATTTAAGGAGGATATTGAAGCAAGTGCAATGTGGAGGGCTCAAACAGGGTTGAGCCCTTAATGAAACAAGAAAATGAGCTCAAAAAAATGACCTTTTCAGTTTTGGTCGGAGCTCAAATCAATAAGCATGTATGGCTTACAAATGTTGCAAAAATGAGCTAGAAAAGAGGGAAAGTGAACTTACCCTTGAAGACCAATGCTTTTGTTGCTTCTTGGACCAACTTTGATGACTCTAAGCTGCTGGAATTCGTCCCCTTGCTGCTGGAATGGAGGGGTGGTGGTAGAGCTTGAGGATGATGAAGAAATGAGGCCAAAACTTGAAAGTTTTTGAGAAAATGAGAGAGATAGAGGGAGAGTTGTATGTAAAGCCTCAAAGAAATTTTGTTCCAACCCCTATAATGCATGTTGGCAGCTGGTTATATGGAACAAAAAAGGGTGTAAAGGTGGGGGAAAAAGGAGGCAAGCTTTCCCCCACAAAATATCCCCCGGATTGGGATATTTTATGGAGGAAAGGGCTACACAGCTGTAAAGTTCCTGGCACAAGGAAAATGGCCGGCTGGTTTTTGGGCTTGAAAGTGGCCGGCCGGCCACCCCCCCTAGCCGGCCAGCTAGGGGTCAAAAAGGTCAACTTGAAATAGTGGCCGGCCACCACATATTGGTGGCCTCCCAGGTCTCCTCTTCACAACCCTGTGGTTCGAATTCGGAACCTCTAAAACAGGAGAGAGAACAACCCATTTTCAAGAGGGGTTCAAAAGGGTCAAATGGAATTAGTGGCCGGCCATGAACTTTTAGGGTCCTCCCATGTGTGTACAACACAAATATGTGGTTCAAAGTTCAAGAAAAATGGCCCAGGTTGTTCAACATTGGTCCGGAAGGAGGGGTTCAAAAGGGTCAAGCAACATTAGTGGCCGGCCATGAACTTTTAGGGTCCTCCCATGTGTGTACAACACAAATATGTGGTTCAAAGTTCAAGAAAAATGGCCCAGGTTGTTCAACATTGGTCCGGAAGGAGGGGTTCAAAAGGGTCAAGCAACATTAGTGGCCGGCCATGAACTTTTAGGGTCCTCCCATGTGTGTACAACACAAATATGTGGTTCAAAGTTCAAGAAAAAAGGTCCAAGAGGCTCAACATTAGAAAACTGATGCAAAACGAACCCTCGGGGGCCAAAACACGCAGTTCGGGGTCCCGAAAATGGGCTGCTAAGCACCAAAAGTGGCGTTCGGCCACGAAGTGGGTTTCTCAGACCCCAGTGTCCCTTGAAAGGTAGAAAATAAGAATTATGCCAAAAATCAGAGCAAACGGAGTCGGTTAGGCGGTCCCGAACCGAGGCACTCGGCCAATAGTCCCGAAAAATTGGAAACCGGGCTCCGAAATGGGCAGAATGGCCTACGGCCACCAAATGTAGCCTACAGACATTGAGAGATGGTCTACGGGACCTCTCCCTTCCCTCAGGAAAAGAAACAGAGAAAATCGAGTCTGGTTCGCAAATCGAGACAAGGCACAGAAGAGGGTTCGGAAGTCCGGAGGCGGGGTTCACAGCCGCGACTCCGAAACTTCTGAAAGAGCGCGATATGCAACATCACCAAACACTCAACTGGTGACGTCTAAGTCTTAAAGTCGGTCAAAAATGGGGTGTCTACAATGATTAGAATAGAGCATCATGTTTCAATTAAGCATTTCCCATGTTTGCATCCATTTGTCTTGCATGAATCAAGGCTCGATTCATCATTCTAATGAGCATTGTCGTTTAAATACTTCGTTGAAAATGTGTTTAAACCGTATGCTATCAAATTGGTTCACATGTCATAATCAGTAGCTGAGCCTATTAATTGCATATTGTATGTGTTGCATTAGTCATATTACATCGAGTAGGAGCATGCATCTTTTTAATTATTTTGTTTCTTTTGGCTTGCCTTGGAGTACTCGGTGAGCACTTTATTTGCTTTAGCATAATTGCATGAGTGTGATTGTTGCCATGTGTAGCATGCTTGCCATGGGGCTAAATGCTTAATTTATAAATTGCTTGGATACCTATGGATGAAGGTTAATTGCATAAACTGGAATGGTGTGATCAAAGTATATGTAAGCCCAATTTTTCACATGGCGTGTTCAAAAATAATTTTTCAAACAAACTTGAAATGAAAACGTTTCAATTTTTGCAAATTAGTTTATACTTGTGTGCGTCACATAGTAATGTTAGTCTAGTAATCGGAACAAGAGCATATAAGGTAAATAAGAATCACATCATGACTAGTAGAGGCCAATCTTTGATCGGGCGAGTGGGGTGCTCAATTCATGACCTTCCCTTTTCGTATCTAAGTTCCCGAGCCGAGACAATCTTGGTGACGACGGACACGTGGCCTTTGGCATGAGTCATGGGTTTCCTAAATTTTCCAAAAACAAAACATTTAGGTGGCGAGTCTGTATCTGGCAAAGTAGTCCAATTTTGGCAATTTGATTCAAAATTGATTTTCAAAAAGATTTGCCGGATTTGGACTCTTTGGTGTTTATCTATTTCACATTGCACTTGTGAGATCAGATTCGTAACTACTGGAGTCCGAATTGTAGGGCTAGTCATATTCTGAAAGGAGCACGAAAAGTTGAGCAACAAATTCTGGCGACTCTGCTGGGGAATTAGAGAACTTGGCTTGAAGTTCATGATGTGAAATTTTATCTACACTTATATGTTCTTTGCATTGCATTTGCATTGGTGCGTTTAAGTCACTGTGATTTCCATCTGCTATCCTGGACGATTTGCCAGAGGCTTACCTAAAAGCTTGCCGAAAGGTTGACCGATCGTAAGCTCTACCATGATGGGAACACAACCCTTGGATCTAGACTACCGATGTACCGTTTGATCCTACTTTCACTTATCGGTGTTAGGGGTGAGAGGTATATTAGGTGGTCTTGCTGAGGTACCCTTTTTGACCATTCAGCCTAGTTGCATATAGTGAAACTATAGTGACTGTTCCAAACTAGGACATGATGCTCACCCAAAATCTTGGATTGCATGAAAACCTCTTGATTGTAATAGTGAATCCTTTTACAGTGAAACTGTTCAGGAATGTACATATCAGTGGTATAGATGGTACTTGTTTTGGGGCAGAGTTTAGTGTTGAATACAGTCTTATAGCTTTGATTGTATCTGTGTTGGTAAACATCTTAGCTGAGGTGCTGTGCAGTTTCTAATTGCTGATCTTTTACTTTATTTATTTTTACTAGGCAGCTTAGAATCATAGCTTCAAAAAGTTCAGATATCCCCCAAGTACTCTGGACTCGAGTCAGAAGGCTTTGTAAAGTTGGGGATCTTGTTTGGAGACAGACCGTGTTTACTTCACTCCCATCAGCTACAAGACGGAGGAGAATCAGACAGAATTCACCAGTTTCATTTTTACAGTAGTCGCCTCTCAGCTCACCTGTGTCTAGTCAGGTTCGGGAACAGTTACCCACTACCAGTTCAGCACGAGCATAGTCGCCTATTCTGATTGCATAGTATACCCCAACCAATATGGAGGATTTGATACTTTAACTATAGCAAACAGTAGAAACACTACAGCATGATGCGGCCCGCTAAGCCGAGGTCACGGCCCGTCAGGCCGAGGTTATAACCAAGCTACAACAACAGTAACCACAACCGGCCGAAGCCTCTGCATCTCATGTACCCACTACAGCTATTTCTATACCCGGTGCTACTGCTAATACTGCTGTCGCAGCTCAAGATCCACAAAATTAGGTTGTCCCAGTTTTCCCAGTTCCAGTGGAACCTATCCTGACACAGGCTTCCAAAGCCCTGACTTGTCAAACTGAGGCACCATTCGAGTTCGAGGTTGACCCAACTGCACTCAAGGTCAATAAACTGGAGAAATTATTCAAGAAAGCACAAGGGGTCAACTGCATTCCTGATTTGGAGGAAGGGTATAGCGAATTTGTTGTTACCTTATAGGAGCAGTTTAAAATGCCACACATTGATCACTTTGATGGTTCCAAGGACCCAATCGTGCATTTGTGATTATTCTCAGATATTTTGTGACCTATGGGCTTGACAAGATTGTAGAAGCTATCCCTTTTCGGTCGCATTATGTCGGGCATAGCGGCTTTCTGGTATGCTAAGTTGGAGGATTCAGTGAAACGAAATTGGGAGGAATTGGTCGAAGCCTTCATGGTTTAGTACTCTTGCCATACACAGATCGACGTCACAACTCATGATCTCGAGGCAACACATTAAGAGCTGAAGGAGGGCTTCTCTGATTTTGTGACAAGGTGGAGAGCTAAAGCATTGATGATGACCATAAGGCCTTCCGAGAAGGATCAGATAAGGATAGTTGTCTGAAATCTCCAAGGCAAGCTGCTGCAGAAGATGATTTTTCTCCCGTTATCCGCATTTTCAAATCTCCATGAAATTGAACAGGAAACTACATTGAGGTAGTTTGAACGGGAAAGGATTAAGGATGGCCGGAAAGCTGTGAATACACCACACCCTGTGGGGGATACCAGTGATGTAAAGGTTATACAAGTAGAGCCTGATAACTGTTTGTCAGTCGTTGAGGGCGAATGGTGGGATGACAATGATCTACATCTGGCCCACACTGATGAAGCCTGGGATGATGGCCTTCTAGACAATATGTGGTATGCTAAAGAAAAAGGCCATCTGACAAAAAGTGGCTGGTATTTCAAACTGCCGCACCTGGATCAAGTTGAGGCGTTTGGAAAAGACAAAGAAGCCGAGAAACAGAAAGAGAAACAACTAGAAGAAGAGGCAGTATTAAAACAGCTTAAGAAAATTCAAGTTGATATCTCCATTTGGGGTCTTCTCATGGCCTCATGAGTACACCGACAAGTAGTGTTGTCGGCAATGGCCAAGGCTAAACTGTCCATTGACACCACTCATGAGCAGCTTATGGGTTTGGTCTTTCCAGGTGGTGCCAGGCCAACTCTTACCTTCTCTAACAAAGAGCTGCCGCCAGAGAGCTTAGCTCATAATAAACCGTTGTACATATAAGTGGAATGCAAGGAGAAATGGGTGTCGGTGGTGTTGGTAGATATCAGTTCGGCCATTAATGTCTATCCTTCTCGCACTACCTATGTAATTGGCCTCAAACTAGCGGACTTTGTTCCCACAGTCAAAGTAATTTCGGGTACATGATAACACAAGTAGAGAGGTCATAGGCACAGTGCAAGTCAAAGTCCAGGTGGGCTCGGCTGAGCAAGAGGTCGAGTTCCATGTCTTAGATGTGCCGGCTAGTTTCAATTTGTTGCTAGGGAGGCCCTGGTTGCATCATGTGAAGGTCGTCTTCTCTACTCTCCACCAAATGTTGAAATACCCTCACGGGGGAGGGGTAGCAATTGTCTTTGGAAATTCATCCATTCATCTGTCGCCAAAGGTAACTACGCCACTGCTAGAGATCAACCATGGTGTGGAGGATTAATTCCTCTCGAGATTCACCCTGGCTGAAGCCCGGGCAGTGCAAACTATTTTGACCGCAGATGAAGGCATGTATGTGAGTGTCCAATCTATCTATTTCATGAACAAACTGCAGCATGTTCCAGGAATGGGGCTTGGATCGAGTGGTTGAAAAGGGATCGCAGCACTGGTAGATGTACCACACAACCCGTATACCTTTGGACTAGGCTTTGCACCCACCAAAGAGGACTGGATTAGAAAAGGCAAGGAAATGAGGGGTAGAGCTGAAGCAAAAAGAGCTGGAAAGCATTACAAACTTGTCCACAGGCCGATCCAAGGAACCGTAAATGGCCGTTTTGTTCGGGAAGGAGAGGATTTCCCCTTTTGTGGCTTTCCCGAGCCATAGGTAAACTCCTACAAGTAGCGAGTTCCTGGGTTCATGATATTCTTTGATCTGTAACAACGACGATGAGGAAAGGGCTGAACTAAGCATCAAAGCTTAATAGAGCATGGAAAGTAACTCAGACAGCAGCGGACCTGGAGTAGGGACAGCACTGGCTGGTTTGCTGACAGATCCTATGGCCGACTTAGAGAACTTGGTGGATAACCTTACCGTCTCCATGATCGGGGAAGAATTGGGTATGAACCCAACCAACAATAATTTGGATGTATCAGGGGCACCATCTCTTATCTGGCCGCTGAAGGAAGGCTATCTATCCAGTTCTGAAATGGGTGACGAGCTGGAATCTGATTCCACTAAGTTTGGGGGGTCGGGATCCAATTCAGGTTCTTCTGAGTCTGAGTCTGGCATTTCTGGGGGTGGTAACCTGGATACCAAAGTCCTGTCTAGGTCTTCATTCAGCTTTTCCTTCGAGTCTGTTGTAACCGAAGATCTGGACCTTTTGAATGTGAACTTTGTAAATTCTGAGTACTTCTTCGTGCCGCTTTTTTATTGCATGGACCGAGATTTTCAAAATTTTAATGAAAACGAAGAGGAAGAAATTCCTCTGGCTTTGAAAAACTTGATTAATCGAGGGGAGGAGAGGTATGTTAAGCCCTGTATTGATGAAATCATTGCCATTAATGTAGGAATTGAGAAGGATCCACGCTTGGTCTAGATCGGGTCCACGTTGTCTTCGGAGGAACGTGAGTGTTTAGTCACTTTATTAAAAGATTTCAAAGATGTTTTCGCGTGGTCCTACGAAGACATGCTTGGAATCGACCCTGAGTAAAGCAAAAAATGCGCAGAATTCACCCGGATTGGGTGCTAAAGATCAAGGAAGAGGTCACTAAACAGATCGATGCATGATTCTTGTTGGTATCTGAGTATCCAACCTGGTTGCCAATATTGTCCCCGTGCCAAAGAAGGATGGCAGAATTCGGGTTTGTGTTGATTTTTCGAGACTTGAACAAAGCCAGTCTGAAGGATGACTTTCCTCTGCTGCATACTGATGAGTTGGTAGACTTCACCGTGGGCCATGCATTGTTTTCCTTTATGGACGGGTTTTCCGGGTATAATCAGATTCTGATGGCACCCGAGGACAGAGAGAAAACTGCATTCACAATGCCGTGGGGTACGTATTGCTATCGGGTTATGCTGTTTAGGTTGAAAAATGTTGGAGCTACTTATCATAGGGCTACAACCACCATTCCGCACGCCATGATCCACAAACAGGTCGAAGTGTATGTGGATGACATGATGGTCAAGTCCAAAGATCGAGAGGTCCACTACACCATTGAAGAAAATTTCTTTCAACGGATCAGGGAATACAGATTGAGGTTAAACCCACAAAAGTGCACCTTCGGTGTAACGGCAAGGAAAATGCTGGGCTTTCTAATTACACAGAGGGGAATTAAAGTTGATCCATCCAAGATCAAGGCCACCAAGGACTGAAAAGGAGGTGCGTGATTTTCTGGGCAAAGTGAAATTCATATGGTGATTTATCTCTAAATTAACCTTGACTTGTGAACCACTATTTGGTCTCCTGAAGAAAGGAAACAAATTCAGTTAGGACGATCAATGTTAATTTGCCTTTGAACAGATTAAGCAGTAACTCCAAAATTCGCCTGTGTTATCGGCACCAGAGTCGAGGAAGCCTTTGATTCTGTATCTGTCAGTAATGGACTCTACCATGCAGGGCATACTCGCTGAAGAATCTGAAGATAGGGTGGATAAAGCCATCTACTACTTGAGCAAGAAAATACTAGACTATGAGACCCGTTACACTTCCCCCCGAGAAGACTTGCTTAGCCTTGGTATGGGCTACTAGGAAGTTAAGGCATTTTGTAGACACTCCATTTTTGACCGTCCTCAGGATATATAAGCATGAAAAACAAATCAAACATGCTCAACACACACTCAAGCATAGGCTACCTTAAGAGGCCAAAATGTGTCCTTTCAAGGACAACAAGGAGAGGGGGTGGCCCTCTCCTTCTTGGGACTTCAAAGCATCATCTTCACCACTGAAATCCCTCAAGATTTCAGGGGTGAAGAGACTTCAACACCAAAATCCCGGAGCTAACACAAAATGGCTCAAAATGAGGCCTTTTGAGGCCTAAGGGTGGTCAACAACCCTCAAACAACAAAACACTCTTAATAAACAACAAAGAGGGCTTAAAACAGAACTTTTTTATGTTATACAATAATCACAAAAAACCCTCTAAGACTAGTAGAAAATTGATGCAAGAATGGGGAAAAAAAGGACTAGTTTCTCACCCTTGTAGTCCTCTTCGAAAATGGTGCTCCAATGGCCTCTTTGAGCTTGAATCCAACACCAAAACTTCAAAACACACTCTTTAGAACCTCAGCTCCAAGAGGAAGGTGAAACACTAGGTGTTTGTGTGCAATAGTGAGACACAAAACACCTAGTGTGCAAAATGAGAGGAAAAGAGAGATAGATGAGTGTATCTAACCCTAACCCTAGAAAAACCAGAGCTCTCCTCTTTCTTATCTTCTCTAAAATGTCTAAAGCCTCCTTTTTTTGCCTTAGAGAGAGCTTCTCTCCTATATGCCTCTTGTAAAGCTTACAAGACAAGCTTTGCAAGAGGGAGATCCCTCCATACACGTGTATGGAGGGGAGCAAAAGCCATACAGCTGCTCTAAAAATATCTGCAAAAGCAGATGAACAGCAATCGGCCGGCAAAAAATGCCATCTTGGCCAAACAAAGTGCCGACCGGCACAAAATAGTGCTGACCGGCAACAAAGAGTGCCGGCCGGCAAACTATATTGCCGGTGGCAGCAAAAAACAGCCGGTGGCATCTAGCCACTGCCGGTGAAGGGTGGGGATGGTCTACAAGCCCCACTCTGCCTCTCAAAGGCAAGAAGCAAGTGTTTGGTGCAAAACCAGACACTAAACGGTCGAGTTCGGGGATCCTGAGGCAAGGCACGCGAGCCGAGACCTCCGGGAACTCCAAACGAACACAACATGGATAATCACCGAGTGTTCAAACGGTACGTCAAGTCTT
>NW_021031642.1:0-17694 GCF_004153795.1 Camellia sinensis
TTCTAAAAATCTGCTTTCTCAAAGTGATTTGTCGGATTTGGACTCTTTGGTGATTTATCAATCTCACATTGCACATTGTGAGATCAGATTAAGAACTGACATAAATCGAGTCCGAACTGTAGCATGAGGCCCAAGACAGACATTCGAGAAAGGCAACATGACGGGAGAGACATAAAGGCGACGAGAGACAGGATCGTAACAACGGTAGCCTTTTTGAGTAAGACTGTAACCCAAAAAGACACAGAGGACTGACCGAGCACTAAGTTTGGTCCTATCTTTGCGGGAAAGAAGGACAAAACAGGTAGACCCAAACACACGAAGAAGGGAGTAGTTAGGAATTTGGAAGAACAAAGTCTTATAAGGAGACCGACCAGAAAGAAGGGGAGTAGGCATGCAGTTGAGAAAAAAAGCAGCAATAAGAACTGCCTCCCCCCAGAATGGAGCCGGAACTGAGGCAGAGAGAAGAAGAGACCTAGCTGTCTCAAGGAGATGACGATGTTTACGCTCGGCTCAACCATTTTGGGCAGGTGTATCTGTACAGGAAGTTTGATGAATGGTACCCAAATTGGCCAAATACTCACAAAACGCATTTTTAAAATATTCCCCACCTAAGTCAGACCGTAACACTTTAATAGTAGACCCAAACTGAGTAGTAATCATAGACTGAAAGGTACGGTATATTTGATAGAAATCGGACTTATGAGTCATAAGATAAACCCAAGTGTAACGGGTGCAATTATCAACAAATGACACATAGTATGCAGAACCCCCCTTGGTGAGAACAGGAGAAGGACCCCAGACATCAGTATGAACTAAAGAAAACGGTGTAGTAGATATAGAAGTACTGTTACGGAAAGGTAAGGCTGTCATTTTGGCAAGTTTACACCCCCGACACTCGGTAAGTTGACTAGGAGAAACTTTACCCAATATACCTGACTGAGCTAAAGACCGTAAGCGGTCAGTAGACAAATTCCCTAATCTGGAATGCCACAAATAGAAAGGACTGGACAGAGAATCTAATTGAAAAGAAGAAAAGGCAAATGGAGAGGTAGTCATAGGCAGATGCAAGCTCTCCACCACATAAAGGGCTCCAACTCTACGGCCAGTTCCAATCTGCTGCTTGGACATCCGATCTTGCACAGAACAGATAGAAAAAGAAAAGATAACATCAAAACCAGAGGCATTAAGTTAACTAATAGATAATAAACTGACAGATAACTGAGGAACATATAAGACAAATGGAATAGAGACTGCAGACATAGAAGACGGTAGGACAGACCCAACAGATATAACTGACATACCAGACCCATTAGCAGCATTAACAGTAATAAGAAATGGAGGGGGAGTACAATTTTGAAGTAAAGAGAGATGAGGAGTCATATGATGAGAGGCACCAGAGTCAAAAAGCCAAACAGACGAAAAAATACCTGAAGAAGACCCAAGCAAACCTTAATGAAGAGAGGAAACAACTGAAGCAGATGGGGATGGCTGGGAGGTAGACAGTATATGCTGAAGCTGGCTAATTTGAGCACTCAAAGAAGCCAAGTCAGGATCAGGAGCCAGGGCAGAGACAGTGTATGCAATCGGAGACTGAGAAGAACTTAGAGGTGGAGCTCAGAACTGTGTCGGAGACTGCTGAGAAGATGGAGCATGCATACGTCTCTTCTTAGGACACTGATACTTCCAATGTCCCATCTAATGGCAGAAGGCACACTCATTCGAAGCCAAAGACATCATAATAATAAATAGAAAACTGAGGGGTTTAAAATAGAGCAAAATAGGGGTCAAAGGATGATAAATAGATAATTAAAAGGTTTAAATGTAATAAACCCAAAATATAACCAAAGTATAACCAGAGATCAAATTCATGAACATACTGAAGAAGAACCAAAGAGAGAAGATCAGCTATCGAAGCATAGTGACCACTTCGAACCGATGGGTCGACCAGATGGGTCACCCAAGACGACCAACTATCGTCGGAGAAGAGAAGATCAGCTATCGTGAACGAGAGCAGACCTTCATGTGAGGCACGAAAGAGGCAGAGACAGACTACCAGAGTCCTCTCGACTCAGAGGAACTGCGACGAGGGTACGGGTTACAAGGATGGTTCACAACCTGCACCCAGATCCCAGATGTGTCGTGATGAAAAAGACAAATCAAGAACCCAAAGAACCAGAGAGAGGAGAACCCGATTCTCGAATCAGATGACCTTCGATGAACCAAATGGGTCTCGCGAGCCTAACAAAGCATTGGCTTGACTTGATGATAACTAGGGAGTTCGATCAAGTCTAGAAAACAGAGTCGAACTAGAGATCAGAACTAGAAAGGATTTCACGATGGTTGCTGGGGTTTGAAACCTAGCTCTGATACCATGTAAGATTCCAGAAACCTTGCTCTGTATATTCAATTATGTATACATTACAATCAAACCTTAGAATATATATAGCCCTAACTCTTAAACCAAAAAGGAAATACAAATACAATATGATCATGACTCCAATAGGACTCTAATACAATCATGCCTCTAATAGGACTCTAATACAATCATGCTTCTAATAGGACTCTAAGTGAATTTATAAGACTCACAATATATTTCACAATATATTCTCACAGATCCTTCACCAGCACCTTCGATAGTTCTAATCTTGAAAACTTCCTGATTTCGACAGATTTCATCGAGTCTGTTCTTCAATTCTTTGATCTCCTTACCTATCCCATACATGCTTGCTTGTTTGTAAATGCAAAAGTACTTTCTGAGGCAAGCTTTGAACCCAACCTTTTTGTTGGGAATCCCTCCCTCTTCAACTTTGATAATAAACTTGTCAATAATATCCTCGGCCTCGTAAGCAGCATCTCTAATATTGGATACCCATTTGCGTATCCTACTGCCTTGATCTTGTTTTTCTTCTGCATCTTTCAAGAAACACAAGATGTATTCCAGTTTGTTTTTCAGAGAGTTGACTTCATCTCTCACTCCTCGCAAAAAATTAACTTGTTCGGTGAGAAGGTTACCAAGTCTTTGCACTACGGAGGAGACAACAGCATCAACCATCCTAGGCAATTATGTTCCTCAAGACTCTCTCACTAATTTGAGAAGGCTAACAGATGTAGGAGTATTGAATTTGGGTGATTGATTTTAGGAAGAAGGGAAATTCAAGAGATTAGTTACTTCAAACAAGAAAGAATGAACACTAGTATAATAGAATATGATGTGTTGTTGCCTCCAAAAAGGAAGAGGAATTTAAGCAATACCTCATGGATGCTTTCATCTGAATAATGGCGTATAAGAGTTATACATAACTTTGGGTGATTGTTTAAGAACTCAATACTTTCCTTTCACTATGATAATTTGATTTCGAAAGGACACTCAAAGGGACTTGATATCCTTTAACTTGAAGGCTTTCATTTCATGGACATCAAAAACCCTTGCTCAACTATATACATATATAATTTTACTATACATAATTTTAAAAATGTGCATATTTTATACTATTTCATAACTATACCATAATGATTTGCAACAAAAAGAAGAAAAAACAACTCTTGTGGTCGATTTTGTCATTTAATTTGTTGAGTTATGTCAATTCAGTGAGAAATTATTCAATACTTCTGGAGTAAGTGTAGGCAGTGCTCCAAATGAGTTGTTATTGGTATAAATCATGGAGGGAAACACTATGGGACACACTCCTCAAAGGTCTGCACCTTATAACTAAAAAAAAAAAAAAAAAAAAAAGAACAAAAAGGCCTTGCCTAGTTGGCCACCATGCCTTCCTTATGGCTTAGTCCCAAAGAGGTCATGGGTTCAATTCCCCCCTTGGGGGAGTTGAATTAAGGGAGTGCAATCACTTAGGTGCTTTGCCAAGGGTGGGGAGATTTTCTCCCATAGGTGCTAATAACAAAACATCAGATATAACTAAAGATCTCATGAGTCATAATATTAGAATTTTTCAATTATGAAGTCCACAACTTTTGTGTTGAAATTTTAAGAAACAAATATTAAGTGACAATTTGTAAATAAAATGAAATATTACTCTAAAAATATTGAATAATTTTCTCAATGTAATTCAATGGATAACATGCAATAACGACATTAAATGAGTTAGTGTTGGGACAAAGGCTCCTATGTTACCTTATGGGCTTATTTTGGGGTCTATTTTGATGATTCGAACCGTTCACATTTTAGAGTACATCGAGTAGAATATATCTACAAAACATCAATTTAATCAGATATCGTTAACTCTTTCATCCACTCACATTTGTATTCATTTTAATACTTTAAATCACAATGTCATTTATTTTTAAAGATACAAATGTGAGTGGATGAAAGGGTTAACGATATCCGATTAACTTGTTTTTTTGCAAGTATGTTCTACTCGATATACTCTAAATATGAATAGTTCGGATCATTAAAACGGACCCCGAAATGAGCCCATAGGACAGCATAGCAGACACCCCAAATCCTAAATATGATACTAATGAAAATTCTATGATATGTTCCACGTTTGTGACCTCCGATTATATCTTATTGTGGTGTTATTTATAAGAGAAAATTAGTCTAAGGTCCCTATCCCATTTTTAGTAATGGATAGAGTCCACAATATTATTTTATGATGTCTAAGATCCCTCAATCCTGACCCTATATATCACAGAGAAATTTGACAAATGTCGAACGAATCGAGCATGAAAGCTTCGGCTTCATCATCATCATTTCCACCCCCACCACCACCACCACCATCACCATCACCATCACCATCGTGGTCTTCATCTTCATCTTCGATAGATTCATACATAGGAAGCTTCATCAATTTAACCTCTAAGTACGAGATTCGGTATGAGGGCACTCTTTATAGGGAACCCTTTAGCCTCTCCATCATCTCCAAAGAGACCAGACCATTGCTCGATTCTTGCAACGCTCTCCTTTCCCGTTTCTCTCTCTAAAATCTCAACCAAGGAAAATCACAACTCTGGTAAAGAAGATAGAGATAGAGATAGCTATGAAGTCGTTTCAATCTATTGCCTGTGTCAATGGCGTCAGCGGCAATCTCGGAGAGAGTCTAACTCACGAAGCTCTGCTGTTCGACTTTCAATAATCGCGCCTTTTGCTATAGTCAATTAGAGCTCCGCAAGCACGTCACCAAGGACTGCGATAAGGTGCTACTGGTCTACCCCAAGCATCTTCCAGCTTACATTCTTAAAGATTTTTTAGTCATATATTCAACTTTTGTGTTATAAGTAGCTATTCAATTTTTTTTTTTATTCAATTGAATTATTAGTGGTGCCCATGGTGAGCACATCAGATTTTAACTTATGGGTTGGTTTTTATGAGGCAAGAAACAATTTTTTGGCATCTTGTATGGAGACATCCTATCCTACTAGTGCCATTTACGAATTCATTTATGTGGGCCTGGCATCATAAACTAGCAAAACTTCAGTTGGGTTGTGTCTGGATATAGGTTGTTCTTGGCATTATAAACTAGCAAAATTGAGGCAAATTAAGCACTGAAATGGAAGAAACACATCCTAATTGCCCAGCATAAAGTCCAGAGAAAATGTCTTACATTCCATAGAAAATTGGTCAAAATGAAAATGGTGGTTGTTCAATTTTCTCTGATTTGTTGTTGTCTTACAGTCCAGAGAAAATTAGTCAAAATGAAAATGGTGATTGTTCAATTTTCTTTGGTTTGTTGTTGTCTAAATATCTTACAGTCCATAGAAAATTGGTCAAAATCAAAATGGTGGTTGGTCAATTTTCTCTGGTTTGTTGTTGTCTGAATGTCCAAAGAAAATTGGTCAAATTGAAAATGGTGGTTGTTCATTTTCTCTGGTTTGTTGTTGTCTGAATGTCTAACAAAAATTGGTCAAAATGAAAATGATGGTTATTCAATTTTCTCTGGTTTGTTATTGTCTTACAGTCCAAAGAAAATTAGTGTAGTGACCCTGATTTTTCGTACGTCTTTATTTATTTATTTATTTATTTATTTCATTTTTTATTATTATTAATTATTAATTAATTATTATATTATTATATTATTATTATTATTATTATTTTACTTTATTTTTGCTTTATTAACTGTGTGGTTACATAAGAATTTTAATGTGATATTTAATTAATTTAATGTGAAATAGTTAATTATATATAATTAATTTTGAATATTTATATATTTATATTTAAAAAGTGTTTTATATTGATAAAATATATAGATATATTTATAATATGTTGTTTATTAATAAATATAAATATATATCAATATTTTATTTATATTGATTTGTATTAATTAATATAATACCATTTAGTTATATAATAGTATATTAGGTTAGGTTGTGCTACCATTAGGAAGAAAAACAAAAGAAAGAGAGAAGCAGGCCACACAAAAGAAGAGAGAGGAGAGAGAGAGATGAGAAGAGAGAGAGAGAGAGTTAGAATCAGAAAAGAAAAAGAAAGAGGGCTCTATTGTGTCAATCATGTGAGAAGCCAAGACAGAGAGAAGCGGCGGGAGAGAAAAGAGGAAAAGGAGAAAAAATTACGATTTTGTTTTGGTGGCTTTATTAATTCTTTAAGTGATTCTTTGATCTTTAAAAAAATATTGTGAGTACAAAACTCACTTTCTTTGATTTATGTTTAATTTGTTGTTTTTATTTATTTATTTTTATTTATTTGATGTTGGTTTGATTTTGTATTTGCATGTAGATAATGGTTTGATTTTAATTATTTTAGTTAGTTGTGTATGTAAGGTTTAAGATTTTGTATGTATTTATTTTATGGTTATAATCATACTCATAAATATATGAAATTAAAATAAATTGGGAACCTATAGATAAATTTATCAACCCACTTGCACACTTTTTTTAGGATCATAGAATTCTTCCTGAAACAACGTGTACACAAACTCCCAAACAAAATGGGGTGGCTAAGAGGAAAAATCGACATATCCTTGAGATTGCTCGAGCTCTTCTTTTTGGCAGTTTTGTACCACAACGGTATTGGGCTGATGTTGTGACCTATGCCGTGTATTTGTTAAATCAAATGCCATCTCGGGTACTTGATTTTCAAACACCATTGGCAATATTAGCTACTCATGTCTCTGTCACATCGTCTTTGAATCTTCGATTTTTGGGTGTGTCACTTACGTGCATCACCATAAAAATCAACGGAGTATATTGGATCCATGTGCTCTGCGTTGTGTGTTTCTAGGTTTTTCTCCACATAAAAAGGGTTTCATACTCCACCATAATTCCATGGATTGTTGTTTTATTTGACTGTTGGTGAGAAAGAGTATATATATAAAAAAAAAGAAGTGAGGATTATGAGATTTATTTGAATGCCTTAGACTTGGCATTGTTATGTTTGTTCTCATGAGTAGATAAGAGATTGTATACATATATTGTTGCCTCGTTCTCATGAGTAGACAAGTACTTTGATTTACGCGCGTACGTATATGCTAACCATCCGGGGAGTGTGGGTCAAACTCGGGACGATATCCCCATGCAAGTTTGGCTTCGGAGTGGTGTTAAGTATACGGGAAGCACATAGGATATATGTGTAGACTGGAAGTGAAGGGTCGAAGTGGTGGAGTTAAGGTACAAAGAATTTAATTATGAGTTTATTGATATAGTGTGAATTGTATTGATTTGTACATGTTGAAAAATAGTAAACAACTTCGATAAGTTATGAAATTTGGGCAGAGGCATGTATATATAATTCTTGACAACTTTTGTATTTTAACTTTGTGCAAAAAAGATCGATTGAAACTTGTAATCGGATGATCTTGGTTACAATAGTTGTTATTCGTTTTACCAATGCAGAATGGTGAGCCTTACTAACGTTTT
This sequence comes from Camellia sinensis, assembly GCF_004153795.1. Classification (NCBI taxonomy): domain Eukaryota; kingdom Viridiplantae; phylum Streptophyta; class Magnoliopsida; order Ericales; family Theaceae; genus Camellia; species Camellia sinensis. Next base: position 7,828 of record NW_021031642.1, read on the forward strand.
ATGCAAAGCTGACCCACCATATTATTTATATTTCTCGTTTGGGAACATACTTTTTTAGTAACTTTTTGGCTAAATATGATGTAAAAAAAAAAAAAAAAAACTAGTATGTTTGTGATGACTTTTTGACTTTTTACGAAAAGATGTGCAAAAAGTAGAGAGAAAATGGAATATTTGACTTTTTGGTATAGGTTGTTGGCTTTTTGTCTTTTTTTAGTAACTTTTTGGCTTTTTGGCTAAAAAAGCCACTTGCCAAACGAGGCCGAATTTATATTTAGTTATGTACGGGCAAGAAACTAAATGCCATCGTATCTCGGGAAACTACTCATTCGTCTCGATGCAGGTGGAACTACTTGTCTTGTCCCGTAAGAGAAAGTAAATGTATTTTTGTTTGTGTCTGGTGGACACGTGGGTGTCAAGTATTTGTACTTATACCAGTATACCTGTATACTAGCCCGTTTTGTCTCTTGGCATCTCGGGTGCATTTTATTTGAGCGCAGCCAAGCTTTCTTTGCAGGATTAGTTGGGGCTACAGTGGTGACGTGAAATAACTATAGTTGTTGGACATGTCTTTTGGATCTCTTTTGTTTTCTTGAGCTTAGTGTTGATATTAGTTTATGTATTTATTATTTTTTTTATGACCTTAGTATTTTGATAATTTGGCATGGTTTGTGACTTTACATTATTTAAGTTATTTTGACTATTTGTTGATACTTTAATTATAGCGATCCCGGATTTTTCCCTTTTATGTACAGTGTTCCGGACTTATGTTCCGTAGTATTGGTAGTTGTTATATCTTGTTGTTATCCTTTAATTCCTTATTTATGAGTTATAGGACGTGTTGGACAGGTTTGTTACAGGTTGGGTGTGATTGGGAGCAAATGGTTGCTGCCCAGATTTTGGTGTCTTCGCTCGAGCGAGGACTTTGTCGCTCGAGCGAGCTCTTTGTTTTAGATCCTTCGCTTGAGCCAGGGTTTGTTCGCTCGAGCCAGAGTTGAGTTTTGTGCCTAGTGGCTCGAGCGAGAAGTCCTTCGCTCGAGCTTGCGTCTGCGTCTGATTCTGGACCTGAGAGCTGTGTTTCTTGGCTCGAGCGAGCGAGGTGTATGTTTTGAGTTTCTTCGCTCGAGCGAGCATTCTGTCGCTCGAGCGTGCTTCTGGATTGCAAGCCTAAAGCTTCGCATTCTTGGCTCGAGCGAGGCTTTCTACGCTCGAGCAAGAATTCTTTGTGTCTGGTCGCTCGAGCGACCAATTCTTCGCTCGAGTGAGCCTGTGTTATATCAGTAGGCAGCAACGGGTAAACACTTCACTTTTTCATCTCTTTCATTTTCAAAACCCTAGAACCGACTCTCCCTCTCTCTCTACATATCTTCTCTCTAGGGATTGATCTACATAGAGTGTGTTTCTACCCTAAGTTCTTTGTAAGAAAGGTAGAGGGTTGTGTGGGCTACATTCTAATTTGAAAAATCTTGGATTTGGAGCACTTTGAGTTTTCATCATCTTCTCCTTTGAGCTTCTAATTTCGAGGTAGGGATATCCTACTCCATCTTATGAGATTTGTCTTTAAATTTTAGCATTTTGATATGTTGGGGTTGTTGGGTAATTTTTGGAAAAGTTAGGGTTTGTTTTGTAATTTCTAAAAGAGGGATTTTCCATGTGTGAGTCATATTTGTGTTATAGGCTTGAAATGGAGGTTGTTTGTGGATTATGGGTGAAAAAAAAAAGCCTTAGGGCTATTATTGGAAAAATTGGGTAAATGCCCTAATTGTAATAAATAATTAATTTGTATAATTAATTTGGGGAAATGTGAAATTGAGTTGAGAATAATGAAATTGGGAAATTCTGTGATTAAATGGTGTAGTTGGATTAATTTATCACTCACCTATGGTAAACGTTGATATTATATCTGTTGTTGCATTTATGTTCTGTTTAGAAATATCTGCTTTGGGCTATCGGTGGAGGATAGTCTTGAATGTTGTAAACACTGCATGTCGATTAGGGAAAGCTGAAACTAATCACATTGAGTATGTCATCGAATATGACCGTTGGTATAATACGTCAAACTTATGTATTGATTAACCTTGTATATGATACGTGTGTATATACATTGTGTTGTGCGGGAGAAGATAGGGGATGTACTCCACGGTTTAGGGGAAGATAGAGGATGGACTCCTAAACCGGACATTGTTTGGGAGGAGATAGGGGATGTACTCCATTGATACAGCAAATATGTGTATCTATTGAAGTATTGATATAGCAAATCTGTATATCATATATGACATATGGAAGTGTTGTTTGAGATTGATACAACAATTATGTGTATCTATTGTGAAGTAAGAAGCGTTTAATACGAGTTGTTATTAAATTATCTGGCCAGGTTCTGAGCCACATTTATGAAATGAATTGATAAGTGAAGGAAAATGGAATGTTACATGGACACAAGTGTCATGGAACTGTATTGCGATATAATTGGTTTAGAGTTTAACCATCTATCAAATGCTATTGTTTTAGTCATTGCTTATATTTGGTAGTATATCTCTACTGGGCTGTGGCTCACCCTATATGGGACATCATTTTCAGGTCCAGGTGATATGCCACCTCCAAGGACATAGCTTGGAAGGTCTTAGAGTTGAAGACTCTTTTTGTTATTTTGTTATCTTTTGTGGTATTACATGTAAATTCAGGCCAAGGGCTTAATATGATGTGAGTTAGTACTCTCTTTTGTGTAACCAAGTATTGACTTGGAAAGTTGTAAGCCGCTGGGCATTTACTTTTGTTGTCAACATTAATACATCTATAAGGACTACTCTGATAAATGGAAAGTGTTTATTTCTCTTATATCAATGTTTGTCAAGAATGTGGGGTTTTATGTATTTTTTTGAGGGCGTTACATTAATGTTAGAGGTATTGGACAGTTATGAAATTATGGTGGATGGTTTGGTTTGGTGTTTTGTTTTATTTTTTTTCCCTTGTAATCTTTAAGCATGGAAATTTACTTAAACCCTTTGGAGACTTGAACGTTTAGATTTGTTTCACCCTAGGATTTGGATGATGGAATATTGGTTGAGATTAGTCCAATTTAATATTTAATTGTCCAAATTTTAGGGAGTCAATTGGTCAAATGAAATAGATTTAGCCACTGTGTGAATTTTTCTCTGGTTGTTCACTGTGAATTTTTTCTAGAAAATCTCAGGGATGTGTTGGTTCCTTTTTTATATTTGGTTGCTTTAGTTTCTCTATTAATTTGTTTACTTGCTCAGATATTGGAAGGGAAAAAAAATGAAAATGTTATTTTGAATAGATTTTCTCATGGTTTGATAGATGATGTGTTATATGTTGATTTTGAGGTTCCTTTTTAATCAATTTTCTCTAGTTGAGTCAAAACACAATTTTCTCTGATTTGATCAAAACACAGAGAAAACTATAAGCAAACCAGAGAATTTGGAAAGATGAGGAATGAAGTTGGACGAGAGGAGAGAACTGCCAGTTAACACTCTTGTGTGTTATTTTCTTTGCCTTGTTTAATTTTCTCTATGATGTTCAATTTTCTCTGCATTTCTCTTATTTGATGAGGTAATCTTCATTTGCTCTATTTGTATGTGCAAAATTTGATGGCGTACACTAGAAGCAAGATCGTTTTTGATCGACATTAGTACACCTGTTGTTCGAATGTCTTACAATCTAGAGAAAATTGGTCAAAATGGTAGTTGTTCAAATTTCTCTGGTTTGTTGTTGTCTTATATGGCCTTACAGTCTGGTTTGATAAAAAAACACAGAGAAAATATGAGTAAACTAGAGAAAATTAGTCAAAAACACAGAGAAATTCTCTGAAAAGCCCTGGGAATTTTCTGGAAAGAAAATCTCTGGGAGGTCCAGAGAAATTCTCTAGGAATCTAAAGAAATTCTCTAGGTCGAATTTTCTCTGGATCGATGTTGAGGGATTTTAGATATTATGAAAATATCGGATGTCTTTATGCTATAAAATCTTAATACCATTGACCTTTAAAAAAAAATCCCTATTTATAATTTATTGTGATATTGATTATCATATTATTTTAATTATGATTTAAAAAGTTTTTTTTGTTAATACCTCATTTTATATTAAGTTATGACTCATTGTATTTTTTTATATTTACAATTATGAACACGAAAAACCATTTAATTATGACATACCATGACCCTAAATATTTTATGAATTGAGGAAAATATTTAAAGCAATTAATGCTATATAAACAATTCATTTATAAAGATTTTACAAAATAATATGTCTCATTTATAGTCTTTCATTAGAAGTCAAAATGTCCACAGGTAGGGTTGGATTACTTTTTAACTTGTCTAGAAACTTGACAATTTTATTTTAAAAAAAAAAATCATATTCACGTTGTAGGAAATATATTTATTAAAACATATTCAATTATTTCTAAAAGTTTCATAAAAATTTTCCTCATATTAATCCTGTTTCTTTCATGAAGTGTAACATTTTGCATGGAACAAATACAAGACATACCGATTTAAATCATGGGAAGAACTTCTTTCATAAAAAATAAAAATTTACTACCTCTCTCACAAATGTTTATCTTCACTTAAATCCATTGATAAATTTTTTTTGATGCTATTGTACCAAGATGGAGTTTACAATTCATTCAAGAACCTTGGATCACCAAACTAAAAAGAAAAAGTTCCTTCTTTTTTGTCATTCTCTCTCCCTCTTTACCAAAAGCTTGCTTGAAAATACCAGTTCATCCCTTGGGACAAAAAAGGAAGATTCCAAAGTTCGCATTGTCCTTTTTTTTTTTTTTTTGAAACAGCAAAACAAAACTTTGTTGATGGGATCGAACAAAAGAGAGAGACATCAATAAAGAGGAACTCATAGCTAGAAGAAGCTCAAAGTTCCGGTTGGTGAGAAACCAACAAAAGGAGAAAAACAAACAAAAGCAAAGAAAACAAGAAGAAACAGCAGGCACACAACTTAGAGCAATGCCTAAGGAAGATAGTAGAACCAGCAGTGGCACAAAATCAGCATATACGGGCACCCCAGACAGTGGCAAAACTCAGCAGAGGCAAACAGCAGACAGTGGCAAAACACACAGCAGTGGCAAAACTCCAGAACACACAGCAGTGGCACATCAGACAGGGGCAAAACTCAGCAGTGGCAAACATCAGACAGTGGCAAAATACACAGCAGTGGCAAAACTCCAAAGCATCCATTCCTACGCAGCAGACACCCCAGAATCCAAAGCTGGTCAACAGACAGCACCCTAGCTTAACCTTCGTTGATGCAATGCCTAATAGCTGAGATGTTGTGCAGAAAATCATTGATCGAAAAGTGGAGCTTCGTGGACGTAGCTTTCAACCAAATGGCAATCCTGGTGACAATGAGCTCTTGCAGCTCCTGCAGATTTGGCGAAGATGCTTGGAAGAGACACTCGTTCCTATGTTTCCAGATGGACCATAGAGTTACAAGAGGAATAGCATTCCATATTCGACGTTCGGACTTTCTGCAATCAAAACCTGACCACCAAAGTAGCAGGTTTGAGACAGAATTTGGGACAACCCAAGTAGTCCCCCACCACTGTAACAACCCAGTCCAAACTTTCCATACCAGATGGCAGGAGATGAGTACATGTTCTGCTGTTTCCTGCTGTTCTTGACAGAATATGCATAGGGTAGAGGCAGACCCATCTAAGATACCAATTCGCTGAAGGAAGACAGAGGTTTTTAACTTGTATTTCCAAGCGAGCCAACTGAAAAATTGCACTTTGGGTGGGAGTTGCTTGTTCCACACCAGATGGATTGGATGATTACATGTTCCATGGACAGTGCTGATAAACTTATAGAATACCGAGACAAGAGACTGCCCTTGCAAGTGCTTCTGACCATACTGCATTGTCTTGTACTTCCAGGTTAAGTATGGGAGTTGGACATAGGGTGGTATTGAGTCTAAGTAGTTCATTTTTCTCCCAGTCAAAAAGGGGCCTCCTGAATGTGAACACCCAATGCTTAGTAGGGCCAGAGTCATCCACATAGTCCTTGAGTAATCCATCCTTATTGAGTGACAGCTTGTATATCCGAGGAAACTCATCTTTTAGACGAATATTTCCACACCAATAATCATTCCAAAACCTGATTCTACAACCATTACCTACCTTTAATTTTAGGTTATTGGTATAGTATTGGAAGAGGGACTCGTTCAGCTCCACTGCTGATACAATACCATTCCAGATGTTTGATAACTTGTTGCTTGGGCTGAGGTTTGGGAACCATCTCCCACCAAGGAATTTGTATTTGCTACAGATGATTCTCTTCCATAATGAGTCATTTTCAGATGCAAATCTCCACCACCACTTCAGGAGTAAGCACACATTTACATCCTTCACTCTTCTAATGCCCAACCCACCCTGCTTTAAACTCTTGGTAACCTCTGACCATTTCACTAGGTGGATTTTTCGCCTTGAATCTGAGCCTCCCCATAAGAATGAGGCTTGAATTTTATCTAGCTCCTTAGCAACTCCTTCAGGTAATCTATAAAGAGACAAGAAGTATACAGGTAAGCTTGATAGTACTGCTTTCACCAATATTAATCGACCTGCGAAAGAGAGGAGTCTCCTTTTCCAACCAGCAAGTCTCAACTTAAACTTATCAATAACCGGTTGCCATGTTTTCTTTCTCCTTGGATTCGCTCCCAAAGGCAATCCTAGGTACTTAAGTGGGAGAGTTTGGGTCTTGCAATTTAGTAGGGATGCAAAAACTGCAAGTTCAGAGATTGAGACACCAACACCACACACCACACTTTTGTGGTAATTGATTTTGAGGCCTGAAGCCATTTCAAAGCATCGGAGTAGTCTTTTCAAAGCAAGGACTTCTGATAGCTTAGCTTCGCAAAATAGTAGTGAATCATCTGCGAATTGTAGGTGGGAGAGTCGCACTTGGTTGAAACCAATAGATACCCCTTTTAGTAAATTCAACTCCATAGCTCTCTGAAAAAGTATGTTCAGTGCCTCCACAACCAAGTTGAATAGGAGTGGTGATAAGGGATCACCTTGCCGAAGACCTTTTTGGGGACTGAACTCCTTAGTTGGAGAGCCATTGATAAGAACTGAAATTCTAGCAGTGGAGACACATTCCCGCATCCATGAGATCCATTTTTGTCCAAACCCAAAATTTGTAAGCATTGAGAATAGAAAATTCCAATTGATGGAATCAAATGCCTTTTCAAAGTCTAGTTTAAAGAGCAACCCTGTTTTCTTGGATTTGTGCCAGCCATCCACCACTTCATTTGCGATCAAGACTCCATCAAGAATGCTTCTACCCCTCAGAAAAGCTAATTGTGAGTCTCCGATTACCGTAGGCAGGACTTGTTGCTTCGTTTGCGATCAAGACTCCATCAAGAATGCTTCTACCCCTCAGAAAAGCTGATTGTGAGTCTCCAATCAAACCTAGCTGTGAGTACTTTTGAGAGAATTTTGTAAGTACTTTTGAGAGAATTTTGTAAGCAGAGCCAATCAAACAGATGGGTCTGTATTCATTTAAAGACACAACTTTCTCCTTTTTTGGGATAAGAGTAATAAAGGAACTGCTTAAACCCGGAGCCAGTTTGCCATTCGCATAGAAGTCTTTCATAAAGTTAAGAATATCAACTTTGAGTAGGTTCCAAAATTTCTGAAAGAACAACAAGTTGAAGCCATCTGGACCTGGGGCTTTGTTCCCATTGCAGTCTTTGATTGCTGCCCAAATTTCTTCTTCAGAAAATTCAGCTTCTAACAAGTGAAAAGAAGGACTGGATCTAACACTCTTGAAGTCCCCAGTTAAGACAGGTTTGTTCTTCCAATCATCTGTGAACATATTTACTGGATCTAACACTCTTGAAGTCCCCAGTTAAGACAGGTCTGATCTTCCAATCATCTGTGAATATAGTTGAGAAATGATTCCATACCTCTTGCTTGACAGCATTTGGCTCCTCAAAAGACGCATTCCCTACTGTAATGGAATTGATGGTGTTTCTAGCTTGCCTACTACTTGCCATTGCATGGAAAAATTTGGTGTTCCTGTCGCCTTTTAATGTCTAGTCCATCCTCGACTTTTGGAGCCACTCCCATTCCAGCTTCCTGTTTAGTGACCACTTTTCATTTCTTTTCTCTCTTAGTAGCGTCAACTCTGACTCTACCAAGGGCCTTATTTCAGCTAATAAATCAAGTTCATGTATGACAGATTCTGTATCTTTTAGCTTGTTCGCAACATTACCATAGACTTCTTTGCTCCACTTTTTTAATGCCATTTTCAGAGCTTGCAGCTTCTTTTTCAGGAGGAATCCATCTGACCCCTGCAACTGTGTTTCCCTCCAAGTGGTCTCCACTATAGAAGCTAGGTTTGGGTGTAAGAGCCAAGAATTTAGAAACTTGTATGGTTTAGGCCCCCAATCCCTACTATCCTCTATAAGTACAAGTGGGCAGTGGTCAGAGACCGTTTTGGGGAGGCCCCAGAGAATGAGTTTGAACCTCACCAACCACTCAGAGCTAATGAGAAACCTGTCAATTCTACTCCATTTATTCCCATCCAAAGCATTGCACCAAGTGAATTTTCTACCTATGTTCGCATTGTCCTTTCGCGTTAAATTTTCTTAATAACCAAACAAAGAATATTACTTGTCAACCTGTCAAGAAACTTGAAATCATAAATGCATGATAATATTGGTTATCATGGGTATAGTGTAAATTTCTTTACATTAATTGGTTCATTTTGAACTTTTGGTGGGAATGAAATCTTTTGGATTGTGAACAAATTTCCAATCGTCTAATTTATATGTTGCAATTATAGATGTGGATAGTTGAGGCTTTAAGTGCATTCTTGATTAAGGGAAAATGAGTTAACTAATCACTAATCGGTTAATGATTAGTGGTGGTGATAGTTGTTATGACATTGATAAGACTCTAATTCGAAAAATATTAAAAATGTCCGTCCATGAAAAATGTTTGCTATTAACTTTGGTGTATTTTTTCATAAATCACCTAGTACTTATGTTCTAATTACTCCAAACTAATTTGTTATGTTTCAATTAGTCCTATATGTAACAAAGTTTCAAAAATAACTCTCTATGTGGAGGCATGTATTCAGTATTCAAATGGAGTTGTGCATTTTTTGGCTAAGCGAGCAATGGGAGGGAGTGAAGTTTCTCGTTCGTCAATTGTTTATAAATTTTCACCACAATGTGAATATTCTCATCATACATGTGAATTATGTATATTGTTCACATTTATATTTTGTGACGTGAATCTTCTTATTGTTAATGTGAAAAAGAGTGGTTCATACAATATGAAAGTGAAAACGTAAATGTAAAAAATGTTTGCAATATCTATATTGTGTAAAATATAGATGTGGATATTCACAACACAGAATAATTTGACTCGTAAAATATAGATTTTAAAAAATTGATTTTATTAACAATACAAAGGTACGTATGTACTATTAATAACATCTGTCATTTTTCTTGCAGACTTTATTGCACAGTTGTAGTTTGTTACATAATGAAGAACACATTAATCATGAACATTCATACTGTGAAATTTTTATTTTTATTTTTTTTACATAATTACATATTCAAGTGAATCTTATTTGATAGATCTCGTTAAATAAGTTTCAAAGATATAAATTTCATCAAAAACAAATATGTACAACAACCACTACAAGAAATGTCACTTTTGGCTACCAAAATATTGGTCGCCAAAAGTCACTTATTTAGTCGCCGAAGGTGTTTAGCGACCAAAATTTTTTGTCGCTAAGTTCGTCGCCTTTACCCTGTCGGCGATAGTATTGGCGACTAAAATTTGTTTGGTCGCCGAAAGTGTACACATTTGGCTACTAATCTTAGTTTAGTCG
>NW_021031646.1:9203-49363 GCF_004153795.1 Camellia sinensis
CGGTGACTGGGGAATTGAGACACGTTCCGTCAGCTGGAGTACGAACGTACTCGTTTCCCGTGGCCTGGCTAACCTCTATCCCGAACACGATGCAATATGCAATGACATGCAATGAATGCACTAAGATCAGCCTAAGCATGCACAATGCTATGAAAATGAGATGAGTCATCAGAAATCCGGGGGAGTGACACAGGGACGCAAACCGATGGAAAATGACAGCATGCGATCTAAGAGTACAAACTAGTTATGCGACTAACTGCCATAGTTAAATAGGGATGCTGAATGCGTGCACACCGGGCAAAGTAATCGAGAAATGCATAGCAATGCAATGGCATGGAGATGGCGTATAGAATGCAAATGGATATACTAAATGAAGAGAGAGCCCTCAGCACACAATCAATATAAAGAGGCGGTAGGATGAAAATGAAGTGCCTTGAGAAATGCGTGCCACGGGGCACGCAACCGAGGCAATGGCATACGCCATGCAACTGCATGGATGGCATGCAAACATGTTTAATAGGATTTCAGCACTTGAAAGTGGGGAGAAACAGCCGCGAAATAGGCGAAACACCCCGATGAAGCAGGAATAGTCCTGAACATGAATTTTGGGACCCGAATGGCACTATAAGTACCAACAGCCAAAATGCAAATAAGCCCAGATATGCAATGAGAACAGAGCAGAGCTCAAAATAAGTATTCGTTCTAAAAGTACAAATAATGGCCAAAAGAAGAAGATAGGGCAATAATGGGCATGCAGAATGGCCCCTAAACATGAGGTTTGAAGCCAACTCACCAGCTGCTAACCTCTCAAAGGTTAGGGCTTCAACAACATTGATAGGAGGCAAAATAAGCACTTTAAGAACTGTAAAACTCAAAAACAAACATAGATAGGCTTAAGCTCTTACCAAACAGAGCTTAAACATGTCAAAACATGGATAAGAGCTTCATGAAGTCAAGCAAAAGACATGCAAGTATGGATGGTCAAAAGCATGATACATGTTATGACGGACATGTGGCCTTCAGCACCCGAGTCAGGGTTTCCTAAATTTCCCATTTAAAATATTTAGGTGGCGACTCTGTATCTGGCAAAGCAGTCCATGTTTGGCACTTCTTTCAAAATCTTTTTTCTCAAAACGATTTGCCGGATTTGGACTCTTTGGTTCAGACTTAGAACCGTGACAAATTTGAGAGTCCTGAGCTGTAGTGACCCCAATATGAACGGAACGGGAGCTCGTTCCTCCCGGGGCGTTCGGGGACGTCTACAGGGCTTGATATCGTAGGACAACTGCCGAGGGCCCCAGGGAACAAGCGATACTTGATCGTCGCAACAAATTACTTCACAAAATGGGTCGAAGCGGAGGCATTAACACACATTCGAGATGTTGATGTTAAGCGCTAGCTCCCTAAGCTCGCATTCGGCTTTCTCCGCCTGAGCCTCCGAACTGCGGATCCGTTGGTCCATCCTCTCTATCTCCCCCCACTTTACAGAGAACTTTGCAACAAGTATGGTATCCGGCCGTATTTTCTACGCCGGCTTATCCCCAAAGCAATGGTCAAGTCGAAGCCTCTAACAAATCCATCTTGGACGGCATCAAGAAAAGGCTGGAGAAAGCCAAAGGCAAATGGGTCGAGGAATTACTGAGTGTGTTGTGGGCTCATCGGACAACGCTAAGGAGATCAACTGGAGAAACGCCATTTGTGTTTTGCTTTGGAAACCAGGCGATCTTACCCGTGGAGACCGGCCACCCGACTCTCAAGTAGCAAGTTTTTGATACGGGCCGAAATGACATGATGCTGGCTTTGGATTTGATTCTAATGGAGGAACGAAGAGACCGTACCCTTGTGTCCATGGCATGGTACCAGCAACAACTGACAAAGTCGTACAATCAGCGAGTTCAGCTCTACCGCTACACACTAGGAGAATTGGTCCTGAAGAAGGTGCTTCCAGCTGACAGAAAGTCGGCTGATGGAAAACTTGGTCCAAACTAGGATGGCCCCTATCAAATAGATTCTATCGTAAGAGCAGGGGCGTATCGGCTAAAAGATATGTCAGGAAGGAGTCTTCCATGGCCTTGGAACTCGACTCACTTGCAAAAGTTTTATCATTAAACCCGACCTGTGGGGAATGATTTCAGTTTTAAAACGATTCACCATATACAAATTCCACTTTTGTAATACGAGGATTCTTGTTGAAAAGTGTTCTGATAAAGTGTTCTGATAAAGCGTCCTGATAAAGCCTCCGGATTCGGAGCGCCCTTTGTAGATATCACGATTGCCCAATAAAAGTCTCCGAATTCGGAGCCCTTCGGCGCATGACATCGTTGGGCCGATAAAGCCTTCGGATTCGGAGCGCCCATCGTGGATGTCACGATTGGCCAATGAAAGTCTCCGGATTCGGAGCCCCTTCGGCTCATGACGTCGTTGGGCCGATAAAGCCTCCAGATTCGGAGTGCCCTTCGTGGATGTCACGATTGGCCAATGAAAGTCTCCGAATTCGGAGCCCCTTCAGCGCATGATGTCGTCGGGCCGATAAAGCCTCCGGATTCGGAGCGCCCTTCATGGATATCACGATTGGCCAATGAAAGTCTCCGGATTCGAAGCGCCCTTTGTGGATATCACGATTAGCCAATGAAAGTCTCTGGATTCGGAGCCCCTTCGGCGCATGACGTCGTTGGGCCGATAAAGCCTCCAGATTCGAAGCGCCCTTCGTGGATGTCACAATTGCCCTATGAAAGTCTCCGGATTCGCAGCCCCATCAGCGCATGACGTCGTTGGGCTGATAAAACCTCCGGATTCAGAGCGCCCTTCGTGGATATCACGATCGGCCAATCAAAGTCTCCAGATTCGAAGCGCCCTTCGTGGATATCACCCGGTTTCGAAACCTGAACCTGGAACTGAATAAATACTTCAAGAAAAGTGCTCCATTATGACGAGCTGGCAAAACACCATTCATTCGAACAATGCTTCTCCAATAAAGCACAAAATATGCAAATATAAGTACACCAAAGAAAAAATTATAATGCAACAGGAATATTAAAAACGGAGCATTTTATTCATTCGACAAGTAATTACATAATTTTCGACGCAATCCGTGCTTGAACATTACAACGACTATTTTTATATGGCGTCTCCCGCATCGTCGCTCTTTTCGACTTCAAAGGCAGAAAAGGGCAAATGATTATGTCAATACCGCGGCAACGCCGAATCGACACCTTTTGCTCGAAGGGCCTCTGCAGCCTGAAGTGCCGTGATCCAATCGTGCTTAAATCCCCGATTCTCGCAGCGGCAGACCTTCTCTGCAAGTTTCTCTTTCGTTTTGTCGATCCCAACCTTCCAGCCCGCATGAAAGCCTTGCTTATAACCCTTGGACCTTGCATTTTCTATGGCAAACATGCTTGTCGTATCTCGATCGGCGATGGCATGATTCAATAGCCGTTGGGTCACCCTCTCGTCCACGATCGGGTTAGATTGACCCGCTGCATGCAGCTCGGCAAATTTCACCGTCCTAAGCTCCCTAAGCTCGCATTCGGCTTTCTCCGCCTGAGCCTCCGAACTGCGGATCCGTTGGTCCATCCTCTCTATCTCCCCCCACGCGGCGCGCAGGCGCATGCCGACATCGTAGGCGGTGTACAGTCCCTTCACCGCTCCATGGATGCCCTCTCAAAATACGTCGAAATCCTGTCGTCCAACCATCGACTGCTGGACCTTCGGTGGAAAAATCTATCGAGCAAACTCGGTCGCCACCCCTGGGTCCTAGTTAATGGAGTCCACCTCCGTTATCGGTTTATTCCCCACGAAAACTGCAAAACTCAACGGTCGCGGAGAGCTTTCCCGTTGCTGTTTCCCCTTTCGGGGTGATCTGCTTTGACGACTTGGAGGTTGACGTTTTTCCCGTTCTTTGGATGCCCCACTTCCTGCACGGGTGGTTTTTCTACCACGATTCATTGCAGTATCAAGCTCAGCCAAAGTTCGACCTTCACCCCTGCTGTTGAAGAAAACTCTATTCGACATTCGCAACAAGTCCTGAATTAAGTCTGAACACAGTAAGCGAAGTTACTGGCGCGAAGAGCCCATCCCATTTATTTATAATGCTTGCAGCGACCCCGAGGCAATTTCATTAACGCTACTCTCCAAACGACGGATACTAATTTTTGGCTTTTAAAACGGCCTAGTTATCTAAACGGCAATTATAGATGAATGCCTTGGAGTTCATGCACTGGCTAGGGTAAGGGCGGATTTATTAATCTAACCAGCCGAACACCTTGGCCCCGTGCCGATTGATATGTGCCACAGCCACTTCATGCACTGATTTTTGGCTTTTAAAATGGCCTAGTTATCTAAACGGCAATTATAGATGAATACCTTGGCCTCATGCCGATTGATATGTGCCACAACCACTTCATGCACTGATTTTTTGGCTTTTAAAACGGCCTAGTTATCTAAACGACAATTATAGATGAATGCCTTGGAGTTCATGCACTGGCTGGAGCAAGGGCAGATTTATTAATCTAACCGGCCGAACACCTTGGCCTCATGCCAATTGACATGTGCCACAGCCACTTCATGCACTGATTTTTTGGCTTTTTAAACGACTTAACTTTTTAAATGGCCTAATCATCTAGTTGGCAAGTATACAAAACGTTTTTATGCAAAACAGCAACCAAACAATTCCATTCATTCGTAATAGCAAAGTACAAAATGAAATTTCATCAAGTAAATTAGGCACAAATTGTAACCACTTTACATATGAAAATTACTAAACAAAAAGTTGTAAAAAGATGAAAATTACACGCAAATCCTAAAACAAAAACAAAAGCCGCCCAAATTAGCCATTGGAGTCAGACTCCAATGGCTCAACATCCACTTGCTCGTATGGAATTGGTGTAGCCAATGTAATATCAGCAGCAGCAAAGGCTTTGAGTCAACTGTGTTTAAATTCCCGATTCTCAAATTTGGGGACTTCGTCTATATATTCATCATAAGCAGATTTTTTCCCAGCAGCGAATGCGCTAGAAACCTTCAGGTCGGCTGTTTGCTTCGCCGCCTTCATCTCTTCCAACTCAGCCTTCAATTTAGAGACCACCTCCTGGGCCAATTTAAGCGCCTCGTCGTTCGCATCCGCCCTCTTCTCAGCCACCGTGCTCAATTCTTCAGCATTGCGGGTTCTCTCCATCTCGGCCTCGGCACGGGCGCCCTCCGTCTGCGCCCTACTCCTTTGGCCCTCAACCTCCGCTTCTAAACGGCCAATTAGCTCGATAGCTTCGTGATAACGACGGCCTATGTCGACTATTCTCCCGACGGCCTATAAGACAGGAAGTTAAGAACAAAATAATATTTGCATAAAGAAAAAAGACAAAGTCCAGATATATACCAAAAGAGCCGATTGCGCGGCCAACGCAATTGCAACCAGATCAGTCTCTGCCCGAAAAGCCGCCTTGTCAGCTGGCGGTGAAACGGACGTCGCCAAGCTGAGTGCAACCGCTGGATCTCTGATCACCGAAGCATCGGAGGAGATCGGCATATTTTTTATCTTAGGCTGAACAACAAAGGGTACAATCACATCCGACTCCTCCAAATGAGGTTGTTTGTCGGCGCGATCTTCTTCTGAGCCGGTCTCGACATCGGAAGGGCGCTTCTCCACCATTTGCCCAGCTTCTACACTTGCCTGCGCAAAAGGTTCCGCCTCTGTCCTTCCATTTTTTGACATCCCCTCAATAACAGGAAAGGAGGACTGGGACTGAGATTCGGCAGCCCGAATCTCCTCCGCCCTTCTCCGCGCGGCCATCCTTTCCACGTTCGCCTTCTTGGCAAGTTTAGTGAGGCTCAACCCAGCCATATCTTCTAGGTGCGCGCCGGGAAAATCCTCCAGACCGTGAAAAATATCATCAAGTCAACAGTCCTCTCGACCCGAAGTGGACGGAGGATCAGCCGAATTGAGGCCAGCTTCTTCAAATGTAATTTCAAAGCCTCGTCAACCTCAGTTTCAGATTCTTCTGATTCGTCGGCCTCAGCTACTTCCGGTCGCTCCGAATTTGATCCCTCGCAACCGACTTGTCTCAAATTTCTGAAATCAGTGAAGATAAGGGCGATAAGAAACTCCTCACCCTTCGGAATTGGGATATTTTCTGCCATCAAAAAGGTCGTATAAGTCGGCTCATAGCGGAGCAGAACATGGGCTGCCCTCCCCTGCTTCTGAAGACTCAGTCGGCCGAAATACTTGAGCGCAGCCTTGATTTCTGAAAGGACGACGTCGTCGGTCGAGGTCAAGACTTTCTTCAAACCGTTTCCTGCAAAAGCAAAACTATGAGGTCCCGAAAATGAAGTTTTATAAATATAACAAGTAAATAAATAATAACAGATATTCGGCCACCTAGTTCGCCCCTCCGTCTAGGAATACGATCAAGACGATCCTCGCCTTCGTTGAATTCCCAGTTTCCTTGGACGATGACCACAACATCATCGACTCGCTTCCCAGAGCTGGAAAGCATAGTCACTAGTTGATGGTCGGTGTCTTTGGCCCTAAGGAAATAACGCCCGTGCCGACCAGAAGACTTGGCCAAGGCGTAGCAATGCCGAATAGCCAGAATGCCAAGGTTAAGCCCAAGGCAGCGGTTTAGAGCAATAATCCCCATCACGATCCTAAAGAAGTTGACGTTGGGTTAGGAAGGGATTAACCCCCAATGGCAAAGCACGGCCCTAAGGAGTGGGTGAAGGGGGAAACGGATCCCACCCTCCGTGATTGATAGAAGAGGGAAGCCAATCGTGGTTTCATCAGCCCTCTCCATATCGAGGGTTCCGTCTGCCACAAATGACAGACGGACGTCGTCAGGAATGGAAAAATGGCGTCGGAAGCTAGAAATTCGATTCGGTGAGAGGAGATCTTTCAAATGTTTCGACATTCCCCCCAGCCAATAGGATTATGCTAAGCCAAAAAATAAAGCAAGGAAAGAGATTCAAAGCAGAAAAAGAGAGAACTTACAAGAGGCGAAGGAGATAGAGAAGAGTAGGAAGTTGCAAATGTAGCTCGGAAGGCAGTCTAGCGACGGGCGTCTAAAAGCGTGTATGCATTTGAAAATACGTCAAAATTTTAAATCACAATAAATAGAAGTGTACAAAGAGGCGGGAAGTTGAAATGATAATCGAGAAGCATGAGCACAGACATTTGCGTTGGAATACGGTCAGCCGCCAAATTTCGGCTCTAACTCTTTGAGTTCGAACCCAAACACTCAAACCAACTATTGTTAGTGGAGCGTTTGGGGGGCAATTGTGGGGGCCGAGTATTGGAAGTCGTAGTGATTCCGGATAGTCAAATCTAGGAGAGTCGAGATTCGAAGCCCTCGGCAATTGGCTCGCAAGCTCAAATCCAACCCTATTCGGCCAAATAATCGATTAGGAAAGGGGCCGAATGAAGATCGGTCTATTATAAAATGTGCCGAATATGAGTTGGAAATGGACCTAATCCTGAGGCCCGTGGAAGAAAAGATATAATTAGAAGAACATCAGCCAGAAAGAGGCATGTGAGAATTGTTGTGCTTACCTTAGAATACAAGCATTCTTGAGTGTGGATTTTGACTTGTCCGTCGGAGTGCTAATTTTAGCACCTCCGACCGGAGTGTTTATTCCTTTTCAGGTGACTAGAAGAGGATCACGAGCATTCTCCAGGATCAAAAGAGTATTTCCAAACCACTTCTCCACTTGCAGCAAATTGTAGTTCAGCAGCAACAACTGGCCGGCTAGCCAGAAAAACTAGCTAGTCGACCACTTTTCTGGTTTTTTAACAACCAAAAGTGGTCGGCAAGTGTCTGGAGAGACTAGAAGTGTACAAAGAGGCGGAAATAGAAGTGTACAAAGAGGCGGGAAGTTGAAATGATAATCGAGAAGCATGAGCACAGACATTTGCGTTGGAATACGGTCAGCCGCCAAATTTCGGCTCTGACTCTTTGAGTTCGAACCCAAACACTCAAACCAACTATCGTTAGTGGAGCGTTTGGAGGGCAATTGTGGGGGCCGAGTATTGGAAGTCGTAGTGATTCCGGATAGTCGAATCTGGGAGATTCGAGATTCGAAGCACTTGGCAATCGGCTCGAATATTCAAATCCAACCCTACTCGCCCAAATAGCCGATTAAGCAAGGAGCCGAGTGAAGATTGGTCTATTATAAAATGTGCTGATTAGGAGGTTGGAAATGGATCTAATCCCAAGGCTCAAAGAGGAAAGGATATAAATAGAAGAGACATCAGCCAGGAGGAGGTATGTGAAAATTATTGTGCTTAACTTAGAATACAAGCAATCTTGAGTGTGAGACTGACTTGCCCGTCGGAGTGCTAATTTCGGCACCCCCGACCGGAGTGTTCATTCTTTTTCAGGTGACTAGAAGACGATCAAGAGTGTCCCCCAGGATCAGAAGAGTATTTCCAAAACCACTTCTCCACAGCGCGCGACCTACACAAACACATAGCGGATACACATTAAAACATATGCCCGGAAAACACTTAATTCATTCTTTTTTTTATCTAGGTGTGTTTCTAATCTTTATCCTTAATATTATGAATTAATTAAGGCTTAGGAATGCCTAAGATGCAATGAGGATGCCAAAATATAAGTTGAAACACTTAATCAAATTTACTAAAAACGGGGTCTTTGCTTGAGCGCAACATTGGTCGCTCGAGCGGCCTACAAAACTTCTGGGAGCTCTCATTTTATACTCGAGCGCAACTTCCTATGCTCAAGCTAAGGATCAAAAATAAGGGTGGTCGCTCGAGCGCAGGTTCTACCGCTCGAGCCAACCCCCAAACTCTATAAAAGTACTTGGAGCTTGCATTCTTCGCTCAAGCGTAGGCTCCACTGCTCGAGCGAAGTCTACGAATTCTGGAATTTCCAAATTGCACTCCTGACTTTAAAACTCAACTTCAAAGCATGAAAACACATCCTTTGGGCTCAAAACTTAAGAAAACGTGTCTAAACTTGTAATATACCAACAATTAAAGATCATTTCACAAAATCAAAGCCCAAAGGTAAGTCAAATATGCAAAACCAAACTTGAGTTAAAACACATGCAAGAATTGGCATGCTTTCATTTCTTCCAAAACATGATCAATTGATATAAAATGTCATGAACTATGATGAATTCACAAAATAAAGTCATGATGAACACATGCAAGTGAGAATTCTTTGAGAACAACTTCAAAACTTCATGAAATGCACTTGCATGCATGGTTAATTCTTCTTTCCTACTTCTTTAGCTCATTTCATACATCTCATAGCTTAATTCCCTTGAATTCATGCATTAACCAACTCAATTACAAAACTAGAGGCTTGAATTGGTACCTTAGATGCTTAATTGTGTTCTAGATGTTCAATTGCTTGAGTTTCCAAGTCAAATCCTTCAATTCGCTACAACTCTTCTTCCTTTCCTTAAATCCAAACTCTTTCTAGGCTTCTCTGTCTCTCTCATGTTTTTTATAAGCTCAAGGAAGATAAGGGAGTGTAAAACATGAGTGAGTTCAAAATCAATTAGCCTTATATAGGCTCAATTAGTGGAGTCTAATTAGACTTTAGGCCTCATTTGGAAATAGACTATTTTAGTAACTTTTTGACTTTTTTGCTAAAATATGAGATAAAAAAAAATTGTATGTTTGGAATGACTCTTTAGTTTTTTACGAAACGATGTGCAAAAAGTAGAGAGAAAAGAGAATCTTTGACTTTTTGGTATAGGTTATAGGCTTTTTAATTTTTTTAGTAACTTTTTGACTTTTAGGCTAAAACTACTACGTCACAAACGAGGCTTAGCTTAAGACTAGTCAATTACAATTATTTTATTCTAATTATTTGGTTTCGAATCAGATTTCAATTAAACCTACAATAAAATCCTAAAAATTCTAAATAACACATAAACCGAGCCAATTTCGTGATCGGGTGTCGACAAGGCCTTCAATTAGCATACCGAATCAGAAATACGAACAAATATTTCTACATCAAACAAATATAAGCACAAATAACACAATACACATGCAATTAATTTAGAATTTCCTCTTAATTACATATTAGGCATTCTTAATCATGTTTTAGTGACTAATCACAGTTCGAGGTTGTTACACTCACCGTGCCTTTTTCTAACTTGGTCATATAATTCTTCTCCAACTGTGTATATTTCATCTGACCGACCCATTTTTACTAGGTCGTAAGACCGTGGTGATGTTGGGAACAATTTTGTATTTTCGCTCTTTTGAATCACTTAAACACTTCATTTCTACCATTTTCTTCACTTGTACCATTCTAAAACATCTCTCTCTCTCTCTCTCTCTCTCTCTCTCTCTCTAGATTTTCTCTTTCCTCAACCCTCACCATTTTTTCCTTGAAAACCCTTGCCGCCCTCTACATTTTGAATTTAATGAAATTCGATTTCATCGAGTTTGGTTTTTCTCAGGTTTTTCATCAATTTTTTATAGGTTTCCTTAGGGTTTCAACCTCTCTTTCAAGTTTTCACTGTTTCACTCTTGGTTTTCCCTCCTGGATGACCTAGGGTTTTAATTTTTCTTCACTTTTTGATTTTCTCTCACTCATTCACTTCAATGGCTAACAAGGGTATTTCACCTCCAACATTACCCCTTTGTGATAGTTCTGACAATATTGACGCTTTAATGGAGCATTTTGACCCCTCAGGTTTAGATGAGGATTATTTTGCTTACTTTTAGCTTTCCCATAACTTTCCCCTATTCTTGCGCTTGGTTGAGGTCGGGGCTGAAGTCGGGGCCGAGTTTGAGGTACGACGATGGAGGTTCTTCCAAATGTCCCTGATGAGGTTTTCTTTTGATTCTCTCTTTTACCCCTTTTACTATTATCTCTTTGAATTGTTATCTCTTGTGCTATTCCGCATATCTCTATTATACTTTTCCCACATGTGATGTTCTTACACTCTTATTTCCATTATACTATTTGTTTACCTCCTTTTTTATCATTCTGATGCTCTAATCACGACAGTCTGTGCATGCAGGCTCTCGTAGTTCATCAACCTTTCATCATGTGACTGTTAGGGAGGAGACTCCTTCAGTCGATAATAAGGAGGATAATGATAATGAGGATGATGGTGATGATGCGGGGGATAGTGGGAACAAGCCCGCCTTTGATGTACTGAGCTCTTCCACTGTGCCAGCAGAGAAAAGCGATTTGAAACGATTTTCTCTTTTGTAATTCTTTCTATTCTTTGCTCAATAGAAATGTTTTGAAGACCAGATCGGTGAGCAAACCAGAAAAGTAACTGGGTGGACAGGACACTAGTTCAACCATGGGTGAATCGAAATTGAACCGTGGTGTCATAAATAATTTTATAATATATTTGTAAAACAAAAAATAAGTTAAAAGGAAAGAAAATCTATATATATAATAAACGAAATGAAAATACTAAAAAAAAGATATAATAGAATTATTTTTTGCATAATTAGCAACAAGTGCATGAATGGTTTGGTGGATTAAATGTTACAACACTACCTGAAGGTCAAAGGTTCAAATCGTTTCACCGTCATAATACTTTAGCATTGCTTCTTTCAAACCCACCAGTTCACTAGTGCAAGTAGGTCAAGTGGGTCGTCGATTGAACTGGGGCCGTCAAACAAGCCAAAATGAATTTACATGCAAAACGGTTAATTGGGTTACCTAGACCAAAAATTGAGTACGTTGGCGGGCCAACTGGTCGAATCGGCCAGGCCGATTCATTTTCAAAACCTTGCTTAGTATAGTAGATTAACAAGAACGTCTAAATAGCTTTCCCTTTTATTTTGTAAACTCTTGTACAGAACTGATCAGGCATTCAAACCCTCTGCTTATAAATAAAGAATTTTTTTTGCACATGATTGCGTGGATGGCACATCACTTTATATGAGCGCAAAAACACTTTTATTAATTAGAAAAGTGAAAATAGTTGTATTTCTTTTAGTTTCTGAGTCAGACATTGAGCCTACAACTAATCAAAATGAAAAATACAACTTGATTAAAGAAAAATAAAAATAAAACTAAAACAAACTAACGACACCTAACTGCACTCGCTAGAAAGGAAAAAGCACTTCATCAGGCCCAAAACACTCTCGAGCCAAATCCACCGTGATTTAGCTTCTTCTGTACTGTTTTCGACATTAACCATAGCTTTTTTGTCCTGTCGGGCCTTATTTTTGTATGATCGTGGGTTTATTTCTTGAGTCATACCTTTTCTAAGGATTGCAGGTATTTGCCATGGGTGAAGTTGAAGGTTTCATACGAGTGGAAATCTATTGTCCGGCCAAGCACATTTTTGAGTGGCTAGAGCAAATGTTGTACGTATAGCAATCTTGATTTAGACCCTACCCATTTATTGCTTTTGAATTTGGGAAACCATATCCATAGCAGTTGTCCTTCCCTCTTTTCTTGTTGGGTTCTGGCTTCGAGGGTCGACACCATCCTTGGTGGTCTTGACACTGCCTTTTTTTCTTGGTGGTCTTGACACTGCCTTTTTTTCTTGGTTTTGTTATGCTCCTAGGGTCGACACCAATCTTGGTGGTGTCAACGCCACCTCCTTCCAGTGCTCTTGGTGTGGCTACTAAAATTTGGGGTTGACACCAGCCTTGGTGGTGTCGGCACTTGTTCTATTATTGGCCTCTTGGGTTGACACCAAGCTGGGGGTGTCGACACTGTCTTGTTGCTCAATCCTAGAAATCACTACTGAAACAAAGGGTCGACACCATGGGCTCTGAGGGTCGACCCTTCTCTTGCTGTTTTGTTTTGGATTGCCTATTGAAAAATAGGGTCGACACCACTGATTTCGATGGTCGACCCTCGTCTGCTACAAAACATTAGTGTCTTAGCTTTTCTTCTTGAGGGTCGACACCACTATCTCGAGGGTCGACCCCTGTGAGTTATTTCCAGATTTTTGTTCAATTTGGGCCCTACCTTTTTACGGATTTTTGACTTATTCTTTCATTTGACTTTGGAGCTACTATCTAATTAATACCTAGTCACCATAAATTGACCCAAAAACACCTTTCCCTCATTGTATTACTTCCCTTTTCCCTCCTCACCCATGACTTCTCTCTCTTTCTCTCAAAACTGAACTTTTCTCACTTAAATCTTCAGATCTACTCACCTAGAGGTACCTTCTCATCTTGGTCCTTTGAAATAGAGTGTAGATCACGTCAAGAGCTTTCATTGAGCATTGTTGCATAGTTATTTCAGTGAAAATGTATCTTGTGTTGAAAAAGGGGTGAATCTTGGAAGAAGTTGTTACATCAAATAAGTTCGCATGTCTGTCCATGGTGAAAGTCCTAAAAACTGCGCGTATATATAGGTGCCGATCCTGGTGACGAAATATCTATAAAATGGCAATAGTAGTGTTTGTGTAGCCTGCGTTTACATGGGTGCCAGTTTACGATTTCCTGCGAACAAAATTTTCATGAAATATGATACTTGTCTTGAGATTCCCAGAGTTGTGATTCACTCCCCTATTTTCTAATGTAAAAGAAATGATTCATGAATTGTGGTATGAACATGGCATTGCTTGGTTTCGGAAAGGGTTATAAAATGTTTTGTTATGAGCATTGCATTTGTATTTCACCTTATATCTTTGTTAAGATTCATATATTGTGTTAGATTATTTCTACTGGGCTTTGGCTCATCCTATGTGGGAAAACCATTTTGAGGTGCTGATGATATGCCTTTGCCAAGGCAATAGATTAGGAGGACTTGGAAGCAAGGGCTTCATTTTGTTTATTTTGTTGTATTTATTTGTACAAGCCTAGGGCTTTAACTATAATGGGTTTAAATCCATTTTGTTGTAACCGAGCACTGTCTTGGAAAACTGTTAGCCCTTAGGGAATTTCTTATTTGTTTGATGTTCATTATATTATGTAACATATGCTATAGATTTAGGAATAGGCTTTTGACTGTATATCCGCATATGTTATTTTTTTGTAAACTTAATTGGAAACTAATGGTAGATAATTACTCACATGTATGTCGTTATTTAATGAATATGATGGATGGTATATTGTCTTTTATTTCAGGGCATTACAAAGTCTATCAATATCAACGCACCACACTCAGAAAAATTTCGCTGGTAATAGATACATGACCCGCAGATTAATTTCTATCAATATAATAATTCTAACAATTGAAATAGAAGATCTCAATCAATGCTTGCATTTGGGTTTTATACCTCATATTGCATTAACTGGACAACATAAATGAATATTTCATGTAGCAAGTTAGCTATTAGGACTTGCAGGTTACCGAACTTGTGATGTTTAAATACAATTTATATATATACAAATATAATGTTTTGTTGTAGTTAATTGTACAAGCCTAAGGCTTTAACTGTATTGGATTTAAGTCCATTTTGTTGTAACCAAGACTGTCTTGGAAAGCTATAAGCCTTTAAGGCACTTCTTACTTGTTCAACTCTCATTCCATTTCTTTACCATGTAACATATAGTATAGATTCAGGGTTAGGCTTTTGAATATATATCTGAATATGTTACTCTTTCGTACAAGAAATTGGAATTAATTGAAGATAATTACTTTATCATTGTTGTCATTTATTAATGTTGTGGATGGGTTATTGTATTATTTCGGGGTGTTACAGTACGACCAGGTATTTATTCTAGCTAGCTGAGCTAGAAGTAGCTGGCATGCATTTTGAGTCATCTCAACTGCTTTAAAACACGATCTTTCATAGTTTCTGAGCCAAAACATAGATTCCTGTTCTTTCTTCATAAAACATGGATGCTCCACTTATCTCACAGCTTGAAGATTGAAAGGCTAATATGGATGGCGCAGACGGGATAAATTTTACTAGCTGTGGCTTGAATGCCATATTTCCTTTGAGTCGTACTCCTCTGTACCTTCCTTTCCTTCGCACTGCTATCGTGTAACATCCTAACTTCTAGGTTGTTAATAAATCAAATTAATCTCAAATTACAATTTTAGATAAACAATAACTTCAAATATATAAATAGTCTCCAAAATAAAATTTATATAATTGTCTCTAAAAAATAATATATAGTGGTGGGCCCCAAATATCTAACTCAATCAATCCTTTAAATGCTTAAACTCCGATCGCTACTAAATTGCTTCGCACCTAAAAAATAAATTAACTTAGGAAGTATACAATACGACAGGAATAACAAAACTCGGATAGAGAATAAATAAACAGGGATCCAGCAATTTACAAGATTGCATAAACAATTCGATTTGAGATATCAAGCAATTTATCAAATTGCACAAATAGATCAACTCAACATATGATAATTTGTCCAGGATCAAATACACGATTCTACTCAGTATATGACCAGCAACTGTCCTCACCCACTTCACCCAAACACAACCGCTTATCCGAACATATTGGTGCAAGCTATTGGCAAGGTCCACTCAATTCATGTACATACTATTTTCACGTCACTTAATTAGACAAATCAACATTTCTACATAGAATAACTACTCAAAATTTTATCAAATGAACAGAGTAATCAAACGTATCAACACAGAATAATTTAACAGAATTTATCAAATGATCAATCTAACAAATGCAGTACAAATTGAAAGTAACTAAAATAAAAAAAATTTGCAAAAAGATTAGAGAGAGCATATTGTATACCACCTGAATCACCTCAAATCAATTTCTTCCGTCATCAAAACTTTAATTATTTGCAATTTCTCCGTATATCACCAAAATTGTGGATTAAAATTCTAAAGTATAAGATATATAACGTTTCACAAAATCTGCAACTCTCCTCTCAGTTCAAATTACTAACTCTCACTCTAATAATTCTCAATCTAAACTCAAAATCTATTTAACAAATATATATATATATATATATAGAAAGAGAGAGAGAGAGAGAGAGAGAGAGAGAGAAGTTAAGAATGAGTGTTCAATATATACTGTAGATTGTCTTGGTGACCAAGGAAACGAAAATGAAAAGAAGAAAAAGAAAGTGAAGATCGTAATCAAAGGCATGGTATGTCATGCTCCCTCAATCAAAAAAAGGAGGATGGGTTTGCCGGTCATGCTTGTACTTTTTATTTATTTATTTATTTATTTTTTATAAGAAAGGAAAATGGTAGACGAGAAAAACCTGTTTTTAGAAAGAGATGGGGAATAATGAGGTAGAAAGAAAAAAAAAAGTTTTCATCTAAAAATTTCATTACCAAATCACTATAATAAATTACCAATTTAAAAACTCAAAAAATATGAGATTTCACAATCTACACCCTTCAAACAATATTTTTTTTTTCAAAATTCACAATCTCTAATATTACAAAATTTAATAACAACCTACTCCTTAAATCACACATTTTTATTGCACACTCTGATATAAGCAACAATTTTTTTTTTTTTTTAAACTTCAAATGTTGATATATATTTTTTTAACCTGAAATATCAACCATTTTTTTTTAAACCTCAAATATCAACCAAATTTTGTTTTAACCTCTTTTTTGGGTGGATATTTTTTAACCTCAAACATCAACCATCGAACAGATCCCATGTAAAACTTAATCCCTTCATTCTGATGCTATTCTGTAACGCTCCAACTTCCGAACTGTTAATAAATCAAATCCATCTCAAATTACAATTTTAGATAATTAATAACATCAAATATACAAATTGTCTCCAAAATAATCTACACAAATGTCTCCAAAATAAATTCATACATTTGTCTCTAAAAATAATATATAGTGGTGGCCCCCAAATATCTAACTCAATTAATCGGTTAAATGCTTAAACTCCCACTAAATTGTTTCGTACCTGGAAAATAAATTAACTCGGAAAGTATACAATACGATAGGAATAACAAAACTCGGATAGAGAATAAATCAATAGGGATCCAACAAATTACAAGATTGCATAAACAATTCAATTTGAGATATCAAGCAATTTACCAAATTGCACAAACAGATCAACTCAACATATGATAATTTGTCCCAGACCAAATACACAATTCTACTCTGTACATGACCAATGACCGTTCTCACCCACATCAGCCAAGCACTTTGGGCATATTGGTGCAAGTTATTGGCAGGGTTCACTCGATTCATGTACAGAGTATTTTTCTGGTAACTTAGTCAAACAAATCAACATTTCTACACAACATCACTTCGCGGAATTTTATCAGATAAACAAAGTAATCAAACGTATCAACACAAAATAATTTCACAGAATTTATCAAATGATCAATATAATAAACAGAGTACAAATTGAAAATAATTAAAATAAAAACTCTTTACAAAGAGATTTAAAGATAACATATTGTATACCACCCAAATTATCACAAATTAATTTTCTCTGTCACTAACACTTTAATTATCTGCTATTTCTCAATAAATCTCTAAAAATAATGGATTAAAATTCTAAGACATAAGGTATGTAAGGTTTCAAAAAATCTACAACTCTCATTTTAGATCAAATTACTAATTCCCACCATAATTATTCTCAATCTAAACTCAAAATCTATGTATATATATATATATATATATAGAGAGAGAGAGAGAGAGAGACGAAGGCAGAGAAACAAAAGAGGTGGAAAAATAGAAAAGTTGAGAATGAGTGTTCAATTTATATAGTGGATTGCCTTGGTGACCAAGGAAACGAAAATGAAAAGAAGAAAAAGTAAGGGAAGTAAAGATGATAATCAAAGGCATGGTATGGCATGGTGAATCAATCAAGAGAAGGGGTATGGGTTGGCCGGCCATGCTTGTACTTTTCTTTTTTTCTTTTCTTTCTTGTTTTTTTTTCCCCCTTGATAAGGAGGGATAACAGTAAATGGCAAAAATCTGTTTTTAAAAGATGAGCAATAATGAAGTGGAGATATAAAAAAAAAAGATAAAAAAATATAAGTAATTAAGTTAAATTTTTATTCAAAAATCTCACTATCAAACCACTATAATAAATCACCAATGCCTCTCACAAAAATATTTAAAACCTCAAAAATATCGGGAATTCTCAATCTATTCCCCTCAAACAAATTTTTTCTCGAAATTTATAATCTCTAATACTCCAAAATATAACAACGACCTACATTTCCACTGCACACTCTGGTATAAACAACGAATTTTCTTTTTTTAATCAAATATTGATCATCTCTTTTTTTTTTCCCTTAACCTAAAATATTAACCTTTTTTTTACCCAAAATATAGAAAAATATTTTTTTTTTTCAAAAAATATAATCTAAAAAAAAGTTGTTCCACGTAGGAACATTGGATCAGAGTTTTAGTGGTGTGACACAATCAAATTGTGACAACAGAAAAAATCTTTATTTGTATAAATTTAATCCACGTAGAAACATTGGATCTGTTTGGTCATCATTTCATTTTTAGTTTTCAATTTATATTTATAAAAATTTTAAAAATTATCATAAAAACTTGTTTGATAATTTTTTTTGTTTATAAATAGTTGTCTCAGTTTATAAATTTGAGAAAAAAACGTAAACTCAAAAATAAGTTTACGCTGGTTCTTAAAATTATTATTTTTCAATTAATTTTTTTTTCAAATATTTTTTTTCCAATTAAAATTTTTTTTCAAATAATTTTGTTTTTCAATTTTTTTTCACATTAATTTTTTTCAATTATAATGTGTATGATCCCATTGTCATAAATATTAAAAAAAATAAATATAAATATTGTAGGCTTGAACAAATATATTTTTTAGTTTATATTTTTAAAATTTTTCAAACATTTTGTTCAAACTAAACACGTTTGTAGTTTATATTTTTTTGAAAATAAACAAAAATCAATATATAAAATTTTTATAAATATAAACCAAAAATGTAAACACTTTAAGGTTTTACTTTCCCCAAAATGGTGGCCACCAAATGCAACAACCCCCAACTTGTAAAATGACATGAAGTTCATAGTTAAAACTCCAATATTCTTTTCTATAAATTAAAGTTCAATGAAAAAAATATTAAACAGAATTTGGATATTACAATTTTTGGAATGTTTAACTACCTAAGAACACTTGCCTAATTGATACAGGCAAGTGATAAACCATATATCGCTTACTCTTGTTTTTACTAGGGGTAATTACAATTAAATGGTTTTTGGATAAAATTTTAAATTTTTTTATGATTTTAATTATTAATATTTATAATTTTTACCACATATGTGCAATTTTTTATTCTAAATTTAACTAAATTGTGATTTCCCTTTTTTAATACTCATGCAAGTTCATCAGAGCCTTTATGAATTAATTAGTGTTACCCAAAAGACAACTTAAGAGGGAGGTGAATTAGGTTTTTACAATTAAAAATTAATAATACCCTAATAAAAATTATGACTAGCACAATAGATAAATATAGTTAATGAAATAAAAATAATTAAAACAAGTGTTCTAACAACTATGTCAGTTAATGATTTTAGCACAGTGAAAATGTGAAATATAGTTACAGCAATTTAAATAAAATAAAGAGATAAGGGAGAGAGACAAACAAATTTATAGTGGTTCGGTTTCAACTCGGCCTACATCCACTCCTCAAGCTTCACTTGAGATTTTCCACTATGCTCTTGCTTCACGGTAGTGCTAGCAACCTCTTTACAAGTGGAGCAATCCTCCACGGATTTTACACAAACTTCACAAGCCCAAAGCTTTGCAAATCTTAGGTGATTCACAATCACTCTCAAGATTTCAAGAACACAATGTTTGCAACACTTTTACAAGATGAAATGGTATTTTTTTCTTTCAAAGAAAGCTTATAATAAATATCTCTCAAAGATGGATATACAAAATGAAGCTCTAGTTTTTCTGTAAACCTCACACAAGAAAGATAGGCTTAAAGCTATAAGGCTCAGTATATAATTTCTAAAAAAGGATGTAAGCAAAAATTGAAGAACACTTCTCAGAGAATTTTTCAAAGAATAGCTGTGAGTGATTATAGATCAAAGAATATTTTCTGATTTTTTTGTCACTTGTTTACATTAGAGGCTTTGGTATATATAATGAAACTTATAGACGTTTATAGCCGTTGTATTGATTTGAATTTATAACCGTTTATAGCCGTTGTATTCATTTGAATTTATAGTCGTTTATAACCGTTGTACTCCATCATTACTAATTTGAATATCTTCCACTCCATCATTACAAATTTGAATATCTTTCACTTGAACCTTTTGAACCTTTTGGGACAAAATAAATTTTGATTCTATTTTTCTCTTTCAAATTAATCATCAAAATAAATTTTGATTATATTTTTCTCTTCCAAATAAATTAAAAATATAATTAAATAAATCATCAAAATAAATAAGTCTAACAATTTGGCATTCAACGAACTACTAGAGCACAAAGTTCAACCCTAAGGGGTTGGTCTCTTGAACACAACTTGACACTTGGGGGTGTGCTCTCTCTAGGTCTCAAGTTCAATACTTATTAACTACAATAATCTTTTTAGGGTCAGTCTATACAGGGTGTTTGTTCTAGCTTGAAATAGGTCCCTCACAATTGGGCAGTATGTTTGGTCTTCTATACTTACTAATAGGTAAACGGGGCCCTCACAAGTGGGCAGGGTGTTTGCTCTGACTTTAAATGGGGCCCTCACAAGTGGGCAGTAGGATTGGTCTTCTGTACTTACTAATAAGTAAATGGGGTTCTCACAAGTGGGCAATAGGATTGGTCTACTGGAAATGGGGCTCTCACAAGTGGGCAGTAGGATTGATCTTTTGGAAATAGTTGAGGTACACGTAAACTGGGCAATAGGATTGGTCTTCTATACTTACTAATTGGTAAATGGGGCCCTCACTAGTGGGCAATAAGATTGGTCTTCTGGAAATGGGGCCTTTACAAGTGGGCAGTAGGATTGATCTTATGGAAATAGTTAAAGTGCGTGTAAACTGATTTGGACATTCAATTATTAAAAAATGGTGTTTGCACTGACTTTAAATGGGATCCAATTATTAAAAAATGATATTTGCTCTGATTTTAAATGGGACCCTCACAAGTGGGCAGTGGGATTGGTCTTCAAGAAATAGTTGAGATGAACATAAACTGATTTGGATATCCAGTTATTAAAAAAAAAAAAAAAAAGCACAAATCTTAACACATGGCGCTGGATGTTTATTTATTTCTTATAATAATTACACATTATACCTATTGTTTGTAAATAATTCAAAGTTCTCCATATCTATTGTAGACCTATCAAAACAAAGAAAATATTCATTGCAAAACGACCACTGATGTTATGTAGCTACTAGCATCAATGAGAAAACGATTCAGATTCGGAAATTTCTTCTAACTCACTATCTAACGGCCTTCCCCTCATTTTTCCCCTTGTCGTCATTGGATTTGCAGAGGCAAATGGATTGGAAGGCATGGTCAGACTACCTCCATCTCCTTCCAACATTTGCACCACAACTTTCATCGATGGTCGGTCCATAGGATACCAATGTATACACCACAGTCCCACAATAGTTAGTTTCTTTGCAATTTGTGCATCTCCATCTTCATCAATCTGGATTTCTAGATCTTCTCCATGATCCAAACGGTTGTAAATCCATTCAGGAAAGTACACTTCACTTTTGTTTTGTGTGACATTATTATTCCTTACTCCAACCATTTCTAGCAGCAGCATTCCAAAACTATATACATCTGATTTGCATGACACCTTTCCAAAATTTCGAGAGAACACTTCGGGTGCAATATAGCCCACTGTGCCCCTTGCAGCAGTCATAGATACCACACTTTGTTCCTTGGAACACAACTTTGCTAGGCCAAAATCAGAGATTTTTGGGTTGAAATTGTGGTCCAACAAGATGTTATGAGGTTTAATGTCAAAGTGAAGGATTTGTTGATTGCAACCTTGGTGAAGATAGTCAATTCCTTTAGCTATGCCAAGAGCAATATCATGCAGCTTCTCCCAACCTAGTGAATTCTTTTTGCGTTTAGACAATATGAACTTTTCTAGGGAATGGTTTGATAAGAACTCATAAACAAGAGCTCTTTTAAATCCATCCGCACAATATCCGACCAAACGTACGACATTGATGTGGTGGATTGTACCTATTGTTCCCACTTCATTGATGAACTCATCCCCATTTCCCTTGACATTGTCGAGGATTTTGACTGCAACATGAACATCATTGGATAGTTTTCCCTTGTACACTGTTCCATAGCCACCTTGGCCTATTTTGTCCTTAAATTTATTGGTAATGTTCCTGATGTCAGCAAAAGAGTATCTTGCAGGCTTGAGGGCTTTGTAATCCTCCAAAAATCTTTCAATCTTTTCCTGATCCTCTTTCTTTTTTATTATTAATTGAAGGACACAACATATTGCAATAAGGACACAAATTGCAAAAATGACTGCTGCAACAAGAAACTTGTGTCGGAGTATACCTGAAATTTAAAACAGTCAAACTAAGAAAATGCTAACAACATAAATAAGGTGGATGGATAAATTCACCAACAAATGCTAGGTTTTTATTTATTTATTTATTTATTTTTAAAGACCTATAAACACTAGGTTGAGAAATAAATTGCTAAATTACACTCTCTTTTTTTTTATCAATTTCATTTTTTTGGGGGGGAATAATTGAAAATCAATGGTATTAAAGCTCTGTTCTCAGAGATATTAAATTGAAATGTTGGAGTATGTGTTTATTTTCCTTTGTTGTTATGTAAACTATTCTTGATGTATTTATTAATTAAAAGGAAAATAGTATTCTTATAGAAGTTTAATACATTATTTTTTACCATAATAATATGACTGTGGTATTATGTAATTAAATGTCATTTTAATGGACATTTTAATTTAATATAATAAGTCCCAATGTAGCTGCATCAATCTATATAAAATTTTGAAATAATTACAAAAATAAATAAATAAATAAAATAAAATAAAAAATTTTCAAAGTTTGACCTTTGTAACAAAATAAATCTTGAGCTTTTAATTTTGTCAATTTGAACCCTAGTCTTTTACTTTGTTTTGAATCTACACGATCAGCCTATTTTCGTTAAGTAAAACCAACAAAAAAAGTAGTATTTTAGTCATTAAACACAACTAAGTTTAACCTCTCCTTATATCAGTCACTATCAAAAAATCATATGGCAACTAAAGAGAGAACTAAAGGAGGATGGCAACTAGTTATGTATGGTAAATACAGACAAACTCAAAGGTATGAAGCTATGAAGGATGGTAAGGATATCTTCACTCTATTTGTTGATAACATACCAATGTCCATGAATCCAAAAGGACTGTATTCTTGGTTTATGAAGTTTGGGGTAATTAAGGATGTTTTTCTCCCAAACAAAACAAGGAAAGCAACAAAGTCCAGGTTTGGATTTCTCAAATTTGATTGTCCAGTGGCACTGGATGTTGCGACTTAAAAAACAAATAGTATCTGGTGTGATGACATGGTTCTCAAAGTAAAGAAAACAACTTTTGGAAAAGGATCTAGAACTGAAAAGACAATAGCCATAAGCAAGGTTGGTGGAAAGTTCAATGAAGATGGAGTGGATATGACTAGGAGGATGATCACAGGGAAAAAATCATACGCAGAGGTGTCAAGAAATGGAATCGAAGAGAGAATCAAGACTTAACTATCATGGCATACGAGGTGGGAAATGGGTGGTTATATGATAGTGTTATTGTTAAGCTGAAAAGCTACCATGCCTTATCTAAGTTTCAAAATGTGGTTCCATAAAAAAGGGTCTAAGGACATTTTGGCAAGGAAGAGTGGAGGAAGAATGGTTGTTTAATCTTTCGATTCAAATGCAATTATGAAGGAAATGCTAGTACTAATTTATGATTACCTTAAGGAACGGTGTGATTATGTCACTCAATGGAAGAAATGGATGTATTTGTAGCAAGAAAGAATGGTTTGGCTAACCTGCTATGGTGTGCCACTAAACCTATGGAGCACTGATGTGTTCAACAAAATTGGAATTTTATGGAGAGAGATGGTGGTCTTAGATGAAGAAACCTCAAACTCTTTATCCTTCAAGTGTAGGCAGGTGAAAATTGCTACAAAAACTATGAAGTTTATCAACACAGTTGTGCAAGTGAAGTGTAGAGATAATTTCTATCCAGTAAGAATTTGTGAAGAGCAAGTCATGCTAACCAAAGTTACGGAATCATGTAATCATGTTGTGCATCTAAGAAGAGAGGAATTGTATAGCTCCAATGAAGTTAATGAGCATAATCTTGACAATGGAGATAGCAAGGAAGGAAAAGATGAGGGCATGGACGGCAGGGTGCATGATGATGTGGACAAATGCGATGAAGTGGCACCTACCCAAAAGAATGAGCTGGAGTTTTAGCAGAACAAGTGTAAAAGGAAAAAGGAAGGATGGTTCATCTTCCTCAAAAGTGGAAGAGACACAGTGTGAGCTCATGAGAAACCTAAATGTTAGAGAAGCATGCAATGAAATCACTACAGGGACAAATTTGAATGCCAATCAGATTCTTAATAAAGCAAATAAGGAAGGGTAGTCAGAGGCCAACCCAACTGGGTTCATGATAAGCCTTAGTGGATCTGGGGGAATTGAGCCTGGAATAAATCTTGAGGTGGCTTTAAATGAAGTCCAAAAGGTAGGGGATTTTCTTGGGCCTAGAGGAGTTACTGATGGCTATACCATCGTTCCCACTTACTATACCTTAGTGGATCTGGGGGAATTGAGCCTGGAATAATAATGAAGTTCAAGCCCAAATGGCTATACCATCGTTCCCACTTACTATCCAGCCCATACCTAACTCAA
Source organism: Camellia sinensis (assembly GCF_004153795.1). NCBI lineage: Eukaryota > Viridiplantae > Streptophyta > Magnoliopsida > Ericales > Theaceae > Camellia > Camellia sinensis. The sequence goes on from NW_021031646.1 coordinate 33,900, forward strand.
TGAAAGTAGTTAGGGAGAAAAGAAGCTCCATAGCCTGTAGTAGTCCGTTATTTGCAAGGAGGCTCACTACCAGAAAAGGAAGTAAGCATACATAGAAGGATGGCTAAAGGAGAAAGAAGGCAAGAAAAGGTGGATCAATGGTAATGGGAAGTTGGAGCAAAGGTGCAATCTTCAGAGCAACAGTTACAACTCAGTCATCTTATGGGTCGAATCATCTGGGTTGATCTGACATCGCACAAGCGCACACACACACACAGTGCTTCTAAATGAAGCGCAAGCTACGGTACAATTAGGCAAAGCTCTGGGAATTTGTTTTCAAAGAAAAGAAAAGGAATCCATTCATAAAATCATAGAGTTAAAAGAAGATGATATGGAAATAGTGGCTTAGAAGGATGTGGTTGCTCAAGATTAAGCAATTGCATCAGGTGAAATAAGGAGATTTGTTGTTGTTTTAATGAAGCTACTATCTTGGAATGTTAGGGGTTTGGGCAGAGCAGAGAAAAGGGGAAAGATAAGGAAGCAACTTAAAGAGAGATATTGATTTTGCCTTTATTCAAGAAATCAAGAAATCAGGTTTGTCAGCTGATTTTGTGAAGTCTTTATGGCCTACGGATGATTTGGATTTCATGATTGTTGACTCGGATGGGTTAGCTAGTGGGCTGCTATGCATCTAGAATCCAAATGTTTTCAAGCTTTCTCAATGTTGTAGCACAAGGAACTTCATCTTACTTCCAGGTGCTTTACTTCCAAATTTTGATTGTGTGCAAGTGAATGTGTATGCACCTAAAAAGGATAAAAGTACCTCCCAATGGATGAAAAGAATTATTTGGCTTACCCATGAATGGCGTAGAGGCCATGTATATATAATAGATTCATTATACAATCTAGGAAATGATATAAATAAGGAAACAATACTAAATAAGTGATTGATACAATCACAGATTATATACATAATACTAAAAATAAAAAGATTCTATGTAATCTAATTTTTGTACTCAACACTCCCCCTCAAGCTGGTGTGAAGATATTTAACAATCGCAGCTTGCTAATGGATGACTGGAAGAAGCTGGAAAAAACTCAACGGCTAGTCTAAATAAATGCTATAGAACAAATCTAGTAGTCCACTAAATAAAAAAGGTCAAAAAGTGCTTAATACATCAGCACCACACCCTAGAAAAGGAAAAAAAATAGAGACTAAACTGTCCTAGAAGAGTTGCCGAAGCATCTATGGCCAGGAAACACCCTAGTCGACAGCCAATAAGACACTAGTCAGCATCAAAGACTGAAGCTAATGCTGGGAGATAGTTTATGGTCGTGCCGGACTGTTGTAAAAACTGGTCGGAACTAATGTCGAAATAGTTTAAGGGGTCATGCTGGAGCGTTGTAGGAACTAACCGGAATCAATGTCGAGACAGTTTAAAGGAGTCATGCCAGACCGATGTAGAGAACTGGATATTGAACCAGCATATGACACACACATAACTTATGATGTGATGCTGAACGATGATGGCAATAGATGGTTGAGTGCGCCAAGGGGCGACTTATTAGAAAGTGCACTAAGGGGCGACTTTGGTGGTGCGCAAGAGGGGGCGACTTTAGTTGTACCCCAGAGAGAGCAGCTTGGGTTGTGCGCTAGATGGTGCGGCTTAGGTGGTTCACATAGTATATCACCATGCTCACCATGATATAGGTATAATACCCTCCATCAAACTCAAATAGCTTTGAAGATAGAAACCTAATTGAGATTGAAATAAAGTGAAAGACAAAGTAGAACAGAAACACACAACAACAACAAAAAAAAAATGGATTGCGAGTAAAAAAAATATGATAGAGATAATTGGGATAGTAATAAACTAGTGGATAGAGGAAGTGATCTCCACGAAGTGATACAAAAACAAAATATAACAGTAGAATGGGTTGAGGTCTGGTAGGCGGCCAAGGCAAGGTTGTCGCCCGCCGATGAAGCAAAATTACTAGGTACTTAACCTAGCTTTGATACCAAAAATGATGAAAAGAATTATTTGGCTTACTCATAAATGAGGTAGAGGAGCAGCTTGGGTTGTGCGCTAGATGGTGTGGCTTAGGTGGTTCACATAGTATATCACCATGCTCACCATGATATAGGTATAATACCCTCCATCAAACTCAAATAGCCTCGAAGATAGAAACCTAATTGAGATTGAAATAAAAGGAAAGACAAAGTGGAACAGAAACACACAACAACAAAAAAAAAAAAAGAAAAAGGATTGCGAGTAAAAAAAATATGATAGAGATAATTGGGATAGTAATAAGCTAGTGGATAAAGGAAGTGATCTCCACGAAGTGATACAAAAACAAAATATAACAGTAGAATGGGTTGAGGTCTGGTAGGCGGCCAAGGCAAGGTTGTCGCCCGCCGATGAAGCAAAATTACTAGGTACTTAACCTAGCTTTGATACCAAAAATGATGAAAAGAATTATTTGGCTTACTCATAAATGAGGTAGAGGCCATGTATATATAATAAATTCATGATATAATTTAGGAAACGATATAAATAAGGAAACGATACTAAATCAGTGATTGACACAATCACAAATCATATCCATAATACTAAAAATAAAATGATTCTATGTACTTTCAACACTTTCTAGATTAAAATCTAGGTTTGAGAAGCCTTGGTGTCTAAGGGGGATTTTAATGAAATCAAGAATTTAGGGGAGGGAAAAGAGTGTTCTAGAAGTGATAGGGGAATGAAGGAATTCAATGATTTCATTGAGCTTATGGAATTATTTGATTTGCCTATGCTTGGAAGGCAATTTACATGGTGCAATTCTTGTGAAGGGGGAAAATGAAGTAGAATTGATAGGATCTTGATGTCAATAGAATGGCTGAGGAGGTTTGAATTTAAGTTATGGGGTCTTCCAAGGGGAATCTCTGACCATTGTCCATTACTTTAGATGGAGGATGGGAGGGATTGGGGTTGTCACGGCCCAAACGGCCCCTATAGGTTTGGCATCATGATTGGCTGATAATTTGAGATTACCAAAAGCCTACTTAACAGTAATACAATAATAGGGGCTACGGAAGCCAATAATTAATAAAATATAATATCCAATGATCTATGCAGACTTAAATGGAATAAAACAAACCAGTATATAGACATATGTACATATGTCCATGTCAAGAGGGATTGGGGTGGAGGATGGGAGGGATTGGGGTTGTCACGACCCAAACGGCCCCTATAGGTTTAGCACCATGATTGGCTGATAATTTGAGATTACCAAAAGCCTACTTAACAGTAATACAATAATAGGGGCTACGAAAGCCAATAATTAATAAAATATAATATCCAATGAGCTATGCAGACTTAAATGGAATAAAACAAACCAGTATATAGACATATATACATACGTCCATGTCAAGCTTAGGTACACAAAACATAATCATGACTTAGGAATTAAATCCCATTAACAAAATAAAACTAGTCATAAACAATTTCTAAAGGGTGAACTCTGAACCACCCAAAAAGCCTTGACGCTTGACAGTTTGGAACCTCGCGGTGAGGCACGGTATTTGGCTTTAAAAAACAGAGTTTAGGTTGACGTCATTCAGTCCGCTCTTGCACTTGATCACCTACATACATATATAAATCAATGAGCTAGAGCCCAGTGAATAACGTTAGTGTAAAGAGATTAAATGAATGAGGTCTATAACTTATAAAAATCAAAACAATGTTCTTAACATGATCAAAGTATTTTCCAGATACTTGTAATCAGAAATAAAGTTCCTCGAACCTTTAACCCTTTCATAGTTTAAGACATACCGCGGTACATTTCCAAAAACTTTAATAAACCTTTGACAAAATTCCATACAGAATGTTTGCACCAAAACAAAGCATTTATTATATATACACATTTAGAATTCATAAAGTTCATCAACCATATAGAGTTACTTACATTCCGGTGTACAATTATACTAAACAGAATATTAGCAAAATGACCATAAAGGACCAAGGACATAGGCATAATGACCACTACGGATTGACATATACATCATGATCGCAATAGATCAACGTATACATAACGATCGCAATTGATCGACTTAGACATAACAACCACAACAGGTCGACGTATACATAACGATCACTATGGATCGACTTAGACATAATGGAGATTTCCGAAAATCAAACCACATGTGCATGGTGTCACTTTCGATGATCAAATAGGGAATCTCATTCATTCTTATCAAACATAAGTTTTTAGAAAACCTATCATATCATAATTATTTCAAAATTCCATAGAAAAACTTAACACTGTCTAAGTCGATCAATTGCGATCGTTATATATATGTTGATCCGCTACGATCGTTATATAAATGTCGATTCATTACGATCATTATGTATATGTCAATCCGTTATGATCGTTATGCCTATGTCCTCGGTCTTTTGTGGTCGTTTTGCTAATATTCTGTTTAGTATTATTGTACCCCGAAATGTAAGTAACTCTGAACAGTTGATAAACTTTATGAATTCTAAATGTGTATATATGATAAATGCTTCGTTTCGGTGCAAACGTTCTGTATGGAATTTTGTCAAATGTTTAATAAAGCTTTTGGAACTGTACCGCGCTATGTCTTAAACTACGAAAGGGTTAAAGGTTTGAGGAACTTTTTTCTGATTACAAGTATCCGGAAAATACTTTGATCATGTTAAGAACATTGTTTTGATTTTATAAATTATGGGCCTCATTCATTTAATCTCTTCAGACTGACGTTATTTACTGGGCTCTAACTCATTGATTTATATATGTATGTAGGTGATCAAGTGCAAGAGCAGACCTAATGGCGTCAACCTACCCTCTGTTTTATGAAGCTAATTGATGTGCCTCACTTCGAGGTTCCTACTGGTCAAGCTCTAAGGCTTTTGGGTGGTGCGGAATTCACCCTTTTGACATTGTGATTAAGTGTAATAGTTTTGGTTTAAGATCTTTTGTTTTGTTTAATTATGCGAATGTGTTTGTACTTATGTATGAGATGGTGTATATAAATATCTATCTACTGTATATCTGCTGTGTTGTTCCATGTAAGTCCCACAGCTCATCGGACGATTTATTTTAATATTGGCTTTCGCCAATCCCTATTACTGTTTACTGTTAAGTAGGCATTTGGTAATCCCAGATTGTTGGCCGGTTACGATACTAAACCTACATGGGCGGGTTTGGGTCGTGACAAGAAGGAAATTCACATTCTCATATTTGGTTATACCTATTAAACTCATGGAATGAAATAAATTTTTATTATTTATTTATAATTTTAACAAGTTAGTAACAAATAAATTAAATTTTTTATATAAATCATGATAATATTAATAGTTATGAAAGTGATGGTGTAAGTTATAGTAGTGGTGGTACCGGCAGCAGCAGCATCAATGGTGGTGATAACAATGATAATAAGATAGTGGTAGTAGATTATAGTGGCCTTAGTGGTAGTGGTAAGGTGGTGTTGTGGTTGCGATGTTTGTGGCGGCCAACGACAATAGTGGTGGTTGTAGTGGCAACATCGGTAGTATGGCAGTGGTAGTATGGTGATGTGGTGGTTGTGGCGGTGATTGTGGTAGTGGTGGTTGTGGTGGCAATAGGGTGGTGGTGACGGTGGGGAGGCGATAGGGTGGTAAGAGAATGGAATGGTAGTAGTAGTTAAATAATAATAATAATAATAGTAAAATTTTATCGTAATTCCACGTTGGAATGGAATGGCCATTCCTTAGATTAAATAAAGGAATAAATGTTCACACATTTTGTTAGAATAGCCATTCCAATGGAATGACTATTCCCACTTAAATAAGACGTACCAAACAAGGGAAAGTGGATGAAAAGTTAGAATGGGTATTTCATTTCAACCCATTCTATCGTACCAAATAGGCTCTACAAGCTACAAGATCCACTTAGTTTTTGTATTTTATATTTAATATATGGGTTCGTTTGGGAAGTGAATTGGCTTTTTGGCTTTATAATTTTTTTGGTTATTTTAGCCTGAGGCTAAAAAGTCTTGTTTGTGAAGGACTTTTGGTTGTTTTTGGCTTTTTTAGGTTTTTGTGAGAAAAAAATGTAATGATTATGGGTTTGATGTGATATTTTATCTTATTGGATTAAAAAGCTTATTTTATTTTTTGTGATTAAAATAGCCAAAAAAACCCCAACTTTTGCTTCCCCAACGAAGCCATAATGTTACCATAAAACTTAGAATCTGTTTGGCATCATTTAAATAAGAGTTTGTTTGGCATGATCTATATTAGTACATTTTTTTTAAATCTTTTTATTTTTTTTAGATTACATCACCTCTCTACTTTTTGTATATTTTTTTATAAAAATCAAAAAGTGTACTTATTTAAATCATCCCAAACAATCTCTAAGTACACTTATTTAGGTAAATGCATTTATTTGGGTCATATCACATCTCTATTTTTCTACACATCTTTTCACAAAAAGTCAAAAAAATATATTTATTTAAATCATTCTAAACAAGCCCTTAATAAATTATAATTATAATAAAAATAAAATACAACCCATAATTGATATAATGAAACTTCAAATAAATATACGAGAAATATAACTAAAACATATATAGAGAAATTCAAACCAATGATCCCCTAATGAAACGTAAAGGTCATGACGGGCACTATTCCCATTGATTACCTTTGTCCAATCCTAATCATAAGAATCAAAGAATAAAATCAGCAATTATGCAAGGAGAGAAAATTATAACTAGTAACTCATTTTATTTATTTATTTATTTGTAAATACACTTTTAATTCCTATAATTTCATCCAAATATTTTAATTTAAATAATTTAGTTTTTTATATTTTTAATTTAGTTTCAATTTGGTCATTTCATTAAACTTTAACATTAAAATTAACGATTTTGTGACACGTGTAGCTCTCCTAAGACATGTGCGTAAAAGAAATTGATAGTTATTTGTAGTGACGGGCACAAAAATTGTGCAAAGGGGAAGCTAAGCAAAATTATTTAAATTTTAGAGGAATTGAAGTAAGATTATATAAATTTTGAAAATCAAAATTTTAATTTATTTTACAAAATCTCAAAATGACATGAAAGTAATAGGATTTTTCAAAGGTTTGGGGTGACTAAAATACTAATTTATTTTATAATTACTAAAAATTCATGAAAATAATAAAAATTTTAAAAATTTAGGATAGTAAAAGTAAAAGTAAAATTATTTAGATTTTAGAGGAGTAAGAGTAAAATCATATATATATGGAACGGATCAAAATGCAAATTTCTTTTATAAATATTCAAAATTGTATGGTGAAAGTGCAATTTTTGAAAAGTTTTTTTTTTTTTTTGGGGGGGGGGGGGCACCCGTATAGCAAGTATATCTACTCAAGTGGGAGGTGGCTTCCTCGTCAAGACTGTGGAGTGACATTCTTACATTCCGTTTGGATCGTGAGGTGAGGTGAGAAAAAAAATGATTGTAGTTTTTCACCAAAAAAAGAAAAGAAATGATTATGGTTTCTCACCATTATGTTTGGATGAATAAAAGAGAAGAGTATTTGATTTCTCACCTATCTTGTTTGGATAGAGTAAATAAGATAAAAGAAAGGAAAATGTTGTATTTCATTTTACCAAAATAACCTTTCATATTAATAAGCTATGTTTTTTCATAAGGGTAATTTTAATATTTTAGAAAACTTTCATTAATCCAATTCCTTTCTCACCAAATCTCACCACTTTTGGTGAGAAACAAAACATCGGTTTGGTGAGAATCCTTTTCTCACCACCTCTCATCATTTCTCACTATTTTTCACTTACTTAACCATCCAATCAAGTAAAGGGGTTTCCTATTCTCACCATTTCTTTTATTTTCTTACCAAAGCCCTCCATCCAAACGGAATGTTAGTGTTGCTCAGTCCAATCCCAATTTGCTAAACTTCTTCTTGGATAACTCTGAAATTGTTATTGGTAATGGAAATAGAGTCAAGTTCTGGGAAGACAAATGGGCTGGTAATTGGTGAGTGAAAGATAAATTCCCTAGACTGTTTTCACTATCACTAGAGAAGGATGCATCTCTGAGAAGTATGGTGGATGGGAGAGAAGGTTTAGAAGTGTTAGGATCAAAGACACCCAGAGAATTATCTCACACACACAGAGAACACAATATTTACGTGGTTCGGCCCAATGCCTACATCCACGGACAGAAATGAGAATTATCACTAAAATGGAGCAAAAATACAAATACAGAGGAGGAGATGAAACTCACTCAACTCACAGCTCTCACTCTCAATTTCTGATGATACAAACCCCTCCTCACTCATCTCAATTTATAACCAAGAGAGGAGGAGTAGGTGAAGTGCTAGCCATAATTGGCCAAGGTGGTGCCACCCCCACTATCTTCCTTTAGTGAGTTAGTGTTGCCCTCCACCACCTGGTGCCATCCACACTATGTGGATGGTGGGCTCCTTACCATGTGGGTAGTGGATGGAGCCAACAATTCTCCCCCTCCACGCCCATATGGACAACTGACTTTTCAGCTTGGACTGCCAAGACACAGCTCCCCCTAATTGGATGCCCTGTACCCCCTGCTCGGGATACCCTTGCATTACCGTGCAACTCCTTGCATGATGAACACGGGAGCAACTAGAAAACTTCAGAGTGTGACACATCAACATCCTCAATTTTCCTTGCTCGGAGCTTATTTCTGAACAACCAGCCTTTGCATTCTGCACTTCAGAACAACTTCCCAGCGATCTCATACGCCCGTTGTCTGTGCTGCAATCCCTGATGTTCGGTTCAGTCTCACTTGTACGTCCGTACTGATGTTTGACAGTTAGCCCTTCTGCCAAGACAACTTCCACCGGTCTGTACAAGTTACCACTATGCAACTCCGTGCATAGTGCTCGCACCCATGGCTTCTGGTCTCCCTGCGTCAAGCTTGCTTGAGAGATCTGCATCAACTCTATCATCTGCTGCCATGGAACTAAAGAAACCACCATAGAGAAATAAGACTTGCCACTCCTTGGCACGCACTCTTGCGTTTTACCTGTCTCAATTTCTCAGTCTGGAAGTTCCTGTGAACTGTCAACAACCCGCTGCTGCACACTCTTCTCGCGCCTCTGTACGACACTCTAGCGTACCCTTGCACTGTTGCACGTCTGCAATTGTACTTCTGCGCTTAGTATGCTCCTCTACAACTATTGTTCTACATGTCCACATACCATTAGTACCTACTCGTATACAGGAGCTCCAACAGCCACAGCATTTCCCTAAGCCTGAACTAGTTGCCAAATCATCTATCTGTCGATGAATGGTCTTCTCTTTTGATTGAACCAGATCCTCCAACGAACTCAACAACCAGGAAAGTTCCCAGGAAAGACTGGTGGGGTCACAACCGGTCCCACTTAAGAACCAGTCTCCTTAGACAGTGTCTTTTTGACAGAACTTTCCTAGACCTTTGAGATAATCATGTCTGCAATCCTCTGATCGCCCCTGACCAATCCTGATCTCCCTCGATCTGCCATTTGATCAAGCCTGATCTCCTCTGGTCTTCAATGATCTATCTCAATCTATATCTGGTTGTCCAATCTGGTCAGAATCTGCCCATTCTAACCTCTTCAGTGAATCCGCAACATTCCATAATATCCGGCAACCTTCCTTCGACTATTGAAGATGACAAACACCCATGTTTTGACAATCTTTCAAAACCGTTAGGAATTTCACTATTCTGACCTCGCGGTTGCGTCCGGAGCGGTCCGTTTAGCTAGGACCAACCTTCGCTGCACTTCCAGGGACCTCACTGAAAAACTATCCCCGAAAGCTGGGCCACACCACAATTTTCTGAAAATTCTGGGCCAAATTGCAATTTTCAGAAGTTCAGGGAATATTCCGTGTACCAACAGAATATTCCGTCCACTGCCCCTGACGCCGTCTGCCACTTTAATCTGCCTTCTTTTTACAGAAACTCCATCTCCAAAATCTGACCGTACGGATGTGTCCGAAATATTCCAAATAGTTTGAAAACACTATTGGCTCACCCAAATCGGACCTCAAATGGCTTAGATGTAGCCAAAACAATTTTAACGGTTCAGATCGGCAGAATCTGGTGCGCCTGCGAAGCACCAGATTACTCCTCCGGTTATGCTGACGTCAGGCTGACGTCATCGGCTCAGTCAGCGGCTCGGTCAGCGGCTCGGGCTCGGTCAACGCGGCTCCTGCTCGAGCGGCTTGGTGCGCGCGCGTGCGGCGCGTGTCGCGCGTCAACTCACGCGTCGTCTACCTTCGTCTGCGCGTGTAGCGCGTGTCTGAGACTGGGACCACGCGCCGGGAGCCTGCACGGCGCTTGTAGGCGCGTGACACGACTGGGATTCACGCGCCAACTTCCAGAGGCGCGTGAGGGCGCGTCCGGCCTCCGTTGGGTGTCTGCTTTATATTTCTGGACCCCTCTCGTCGAGCCCTTGCTCCTGGTATGCTCAAAATCTGATTTCGAGCAATTCGATTTCTGGGCAGTTTCGGAACAACACTCTGTTTTTCCGCAAAACGTACAACACCGGCTCTGATACCACTTTGTTAGGATCAAAGACACCCAGAGAATTATCTCACACACACAGAGAACACAATATTTACGTGGTTCGGCCCAATGCCTACATCCACGGACAGAAATGAGAATTATCACTAAAATGGAGCAAAAATACAAATACAGAGGAGGAGATGAAACTCACTCAACTCACAGCTCTCACTCTCAATTTCTGATGATACAAACCCCTCCTCACTCATCTCAATTTATAACCAAGAGAGGAGGAGTAGGTGAAGTGCTAGCCATAATTGGCCAAGGTGGTGCCACCCCCACTATCTTCCTTTAGTGAGGTAGTGTTGCCCTCCACCACCTTCTTTTACCACCTGGTGCCATCCACACTATGTGGATGGTGGGCTCCTTACCATGTGGGTAGTGGATGGAGCCAACAAGAAGGACGGTGTCTTAGTTTCAGAAGAGCCTTATTTGCTTGGGAAGATGATGAAATTGGAAGACTTAATTCATTGCTATCACCTATACAGCCTTCCTTTTCAACTAGAGATGATTGCATCATGTGGCAGGCTTCTCCTTCAGGTATGGTTAGTGTGTTATCATTATATAGTAGAAATGTCCATATGCATACTATGGAGGTCACTAATCTTATTTGAAATAGCATCTTCAATTCTTTGGGTGGCTAGCCTGGAAGGGTAGAATCAAAACCACAGATTAAATTCAAAGATTAGGTGTTCTGGACCCTAATGCTAGAAATGAATGTGCCTTTTGCAACTCTGATCTGGAAAGAGTTAACCATGTTCTAATGTTATGTCTTGTCATTTGGAGGGTGTGGTCAAATTTGATGAGATGGTGGGGAATACAATGGGTGATACCTGAAAGGGTGTGTTTGTTTGGACGGACTGGATAAGGAGGGATTGTAATCCATCGGACTGTTAGTTCTGGGATACATTGTCCCGGAACTATTTGGTTGGATTGGATTTGTATCCTATGTTTGTTTAGTCATGGGATTAGATGTCTGGATTGGACTATTTTTAGTAAATCCAATGTTTGGTTAGACAGACTGGATAATGATAAATATTCAAAAGACTATTTTACCCTTATAATCTATAATTTATAATTTAACAACACTAAAAAAATTTAATTTATAAGGCCACAATTTTTAATTTATTATTTTCAATTAAATTAAATTTATATTTTACATTTTATATTTTTATTTAATATATAATTTTAAATAACGACAATAAAAAAATAATTTTATTTAATATATAAATTAAATTTTCAACAACACTAAAAAAATTTAATTTATAAGGCCATAATTTATAATTTATTATTTATTATTTTTAAATAAATTTAATTTATAACTTAATTTATAAGGCCATAATTTATTATTTATTGTTATTCGATACTTCAATTTTTTAACCAAACATCGGATTAATAACTTGATTAGACTATTAGTCCAATCTTATGCACATGTCTGCCCAAACAAGCATGGCCTTTGTGTCTTCTCAAACTTGGTGCAGCCGAAGCATCAAGCTGATGTGGTTAACCCAAACACAGGAGCTTCCATTTCTACATCACAAAATTTCTCACTTCACACCATTTTCTTATTCAAATATCAAGTACCGGACAAAAATTAATAGTTCAAATATCAACTACCAAATGGAAAATCCCAATTTAATACTTGATATCCGAATAATTGATTTTCTGTTATGTAGTTGATATTTGATTTATTAATTTTTATTCAATAATTGACATATGAACATAAAAAATTAGTATTAGTTGAAAAAAAAATGGGTGCACAAATGGAAGTTTCCCCCAAGCCTAGTCCTAAGGACATCGTAATTCCCAAGTCCTATAAATATGTGATGTAATAAAATAAAATAATAAAAAAGGAGGAAATTGATTCCATCTATAAGCCACTCATCAAATTTGAGATTGAGGTCACTATAAATAACAGCATAGGCCTTTTGTGAAATGAGCAAAAAGGAAAAAAAAATAACAATAATAACGGTCATCATACAAAGGGAAAAACAAAGGGATAAGCGGCAACACAAAAGAGAAACAAAGTTAGCTTAAATAATTAATTGTTAAAAATTGGGTAATAAATTCAACAGCATAATATAAGCTTTCAAGCTAAAAAATTCTTGGAAGAATGGAACTATAAATAATTAATTTCTAATACTTTTATATAAATAATACATTTAAAATTATAGAAATATTTTATTAGTAGAGTAGGCTAGAAATCTACATTCCAAGTCCAACCCAAAAATTAAACAAGCCTAAAAAACTGACCCTGCTTGACTTGTGAACTGATATATCAACCATAAACCTATGTCTATCCGTAGTCACAAATGAAATAGTGCTTACAAAATAAATAAAGATGTGAGGACTGTCTTGAGAAATAAATAAATAAAGTCACACTCTCCTGATTAATTAAACATTCCAAATAATTTGTGAACTAATATGATCTTAAAGTTCTGTCTCCAAGAAACATTGAATTTAAATCTCATAGTGGTTCATGAATTCCAAAGCTAAGGCTGTCCGTTTTGATAGAAATTATATGTTTTCTATATTTTTTGGTGATTGATTTGATTGAAAATGAAAATTAATGAAAAATACTTTTATAGTCAACCAAAAAAAAAAAAATGGTAGAAATTATATCTTAGAAGGTGCACATTGTAAATTTTTTTTTTTTTTTTTTTGGTTATTATTATATATTATATTTTTTTGGTTATTAGTATATATTATATAAAGTCTAGACTTGATTTGGTATAAACTATCACATTTTTTATTTTTATTTTTGCAAAATACCTTTGATAAATACTCTAAAAATTCTCTTAAATTCAACTGATTCAATTAACTGCTATAATTATCAATCCAACTCTTTCAAATACTACTAACTATTATTTTTAATTTTAGACATGCCCTCTAGTATTTATTTATATTAGATTAGAATAAAGATGTTCATTCTAAGCATGTAATGGGAGAGATGATCTAAAAACCAGTAAAATGTTAGAAAGTAGAGAAGTACCTGTAGTTCGTGACTGTGGAATTGGCGGTGTGTACCATTTCAGTATAAGCTCATATGGCTGCGGGCCAAATATGCCAGATGGAATTGGCGATGAAATCTTAAAGGACATCTTTTTGCAAGATAATAAGGTATAATAGAACATAAAATCGTCCGACCGAAAGGCATAAACTTTGTGATTGGGGTCACTACTAAGACAAGTGATCGGTATGTATGAGATTGGCTTAGTTGAGGAGCAACTGAAAAAGCTATAATTATAGTTGTAATCCGTTGCCAGTTGGAAGGGAGAGGTAGTAGGAGACAAGCTGAGGTTTTGAAGCAGGTAAGGAAAGCAGTCATGAGGAGGGTCATATATATATGTGTGTATCAACCGAGACATGTAGTCGATTTCTTTGACTGCTACTTTAACAGAGAATGGAAGCTCAAGCATAGTGAGGTTTTCATGATCACAAGAAAGATCGAAGCCAGGATAGCCACAGTGTTCTGGTGGCTGCTGCTGCTGCTGCTGCTCATTGTCCTTTAGCCAGAATGGGGGCCGTATCTCTGGGCCGTGGCTATTGCACCATTTTGGCTTGCAATCCTCACGTCCTGTTGCTGCTGCTCCTGCTCTGAGTCCTGCCGAGAGATCGAGAAACAAGAGCAGAATTAGTAAGGTAGCCATTTGGTCTCTTGCTAACTCTCTCTCGAGTTACAAATTTTTGAGATTAAAGTAATCAATATTTTATCTCTTCAATTCGAATGATGAATTTAGGGCAAATTCCACTATCCCTTATCCCTCTCATATGAAAATATTCACATAATTTTGTTGGAGTTTGTGCATTGAAATATACCGTTAAATATTTTGTCTAACTTAACAAGTGTAAAAAACGTGTCAGACATGAGAAGTTATATGCTCATTTTTAAATTTTAATGGGATAAATTGCAGATGAAATAAAGTACAAGGAGTTAAATTACATTTTGTCTTCCAAACAAATAACGAAAATAGTCGTAATTTACACACTTAGTTTACTTATATAGAGGATATTTTGTTCTTTTTTATTAAATCGTTAACAGGCTTAACGGTGCACTTCACTCCATAAACTATAAAAGAGTTATGTAGTTATTTCCAAATATGAAAGGTAATCCGTACATAAGCCAAAGGAAAATGTTTGAGGGCCACAATTTTTGTGGCCACAATGGCTCAAAACTGCCAAAACGACGTCGTTTTGGCATGTTTTGCACCCAAAACGACGTTTTAGCAGTTTTGAGCCATTGTTGCCACAAAAATTGTGGCCCTCTAGCATTGTTGTAAGCCAAATTATAAGGGGACAAAATGAAATTTGTCCATAATTTTTTTTTTTTTTTTGGTATTTAACAGGGCTAAGCCCAGAAATTTGCCCAGGAATTTACTTAAAGTAAAAATCATGAACTGCATACAATATGAGCAATGTGACATAGATATTACGGATCATTTAATTACGAAAATTATGACTTGTTATCATATTTGTCATGGTAAATTATATTTTACCTCAATTATATTTGGCCACTTTATTTATTTTAATTTTTATTTTGATCCGTCATGTATCAAGTTTTTCTTAATTTATTTCTAAAACTACCTTTTATTAAAAATTAAATAAACAATAACATATTAACACTTCACGTAATAACATATTAACACTTCACGTAGTATTAAAAAAAATGAAAAAAGAATAAGAGAGACTTTCCAAGCCGGATGCAGCCTGTTAGGTTTTATTTATTGGCAATCCCGTTTGACAAAACTCCTTTCAGTTGTATTTATTTTCGCACTTTTATTTCAGCTCGCGGCCGAAGCAAAATGCAAAATTGCAGTCAAAATTGCATGTCCGTCGTTGCTCGCTCGAGCCAAGGAGTTCTCGCTCGAGCTAGGTCTCGCTCGAGCCAAGGAATGCGCGCTCGAGCCA
>NW_021031646.1:54319-93880 GCF_004153795.1 Camellia sinensis
TTAATTAGGCGTTGTGGATTCGCTAGGTAATTGAGAGTATACCTGTGTAATTCTTTTAAATCTTCTTAGTGGATTGTTCTTGTGGCTGTTGCCCGTGTTTTTTTTATCACAGTTGGAGGTGTCCAATTGTGGTTTTTTCCACGTTAAATCGTTGTGTCTCTTTGTCTTGATTGTTTGATTGGGATTGTTATATTCTGCTTAAAATTGATACATAATCACAAATTAACATCTAGGGGATTTCTAGATTTTTCACAGCCCAAACAGGGGTGATGAAATGTTATGCGGCATCTTTTTGCAAGATAATTGTACATAAAAGCATCCCATTGAACGGCATTGGGGTCACTAAAACAATTGATCAGATAATTGTATGAGATTCGCTTTGTTGAGGAGCAACTGAAAAAGCTATAATTATTGTTGTAATTCGTTCCCAAAAAAAAAAAAATAATAATTAATTAAAAAAATTAAATAATTGTTGCCAGTTGAAGGGGAGAGGCAGTACCAGTAGTAGTAGATACCTATTTGTGTTGAATTTATTGGACAACTACTTTGATAGAGAATGGATCCTTAAGGATAGAAAAATTATTTGTTGATCTACGACGTCACGTGGTCAAATTTTTAGTCAATCACAAATCTTCATGTTTCTTTATGTTTTTCAATAACCTAATACAAAATTGTGAATCTTTTTCTCTTTACAAATTAGAAAACACATAGGACATCACGTGACAGCACCCCGGGACCAATCAATAACTTCTCCAAAGATGGGTGTGATTTTGATGATGATTTCAAGAGAGATCAAAGGAACCAGAGCAGAATTAGGTATATCGCCATTTGATCTCTTGCTACTTCTCTCAACTGCACCCTAATCTCCTTGTTTGTATTAAGGAAATTACTTAGATAGTTTGAGAATATTTTATGATAATGTTAACATTGTCCTCCTAGTAAATAAGAAATTGTAAAACATATTAGATGAATTATTATTTATTTCACAACTACCTAATAAATGTATGTTATCATTATACAACTCATAGTTTTCTCTGCACTTACGAAAATGTACTGAATTTTTATATTTTTTAAATTTAGTGAGTTTTTTTAAAAAAAATTAAACAAATATTATACTTTTTAAATGCATCTAGAAAGTTAAAATATATATATATATATATATATTTAAGTATCAAAAAAATCACTAAAAATTAAAAAAAAATGAGGAAAAAAAAACTCAATTTTTAAAAAAACAGTCTAGACTGAACAAGGTTATTTTTTTTTACTACAAATTAATTAAAATTATGTTTTCAAAGTATGTATTTTCAAAATATGACTTTAGAAATTTTGTTAACCTATCTACTTAAACAAGAAGTTTTAAACAATGTACATTCTGTATAAAAATGAGAAGAAATGTTATATGTCACCAATTTTTTATCACCTTCTTATATTACCTTCTATATGGATATTTATGATTACTTTCCTTATTTAAAAATAATTATCAAAAAATAATGATTAATGCTAACAAATGTCTTTAGACACTAGTTAAAGTATATTTAGTGATGGATTTTGTTAACTTTTGAATTTTAACTACTCATTTAATTAATAACTTTTTTATTTTTAACTACTCATTAATTAAATGTATTTATTGTTGAATGTTTGAATTTGTATACAACCCACACTATAATTAATATTTCACCTTTTAATATATGAAAATAGTAAGAGAAAATCAGAAAACAAAACCTAGAGTTTGAACTTTGCAACAAAATAAATCTTAAATTTTTTTATTTTATCAATTCAAATCCTAAACTTTTAATTTGTTTTCAATCTAAACCATTTTTCTATTTCGTTAAATAAAATCAATAAAAAAATGAATATTTTAGTCATTAAACTCAATAAAAATAGTATTTTAGATATTTTATGTAACCTAAATTGAGTTTAATTATTCAAATACTCTTTTTTCATTGGTTCTATTTAACAAAAATAGACTAATGGCTTAAATTGAAAATAAATTAAAAGATTAAATTTTAAATTAACAAAATTAAAAATTAAAAATTTCTTTTTTTACATGGCTAAAACCTTTTTTTAAAAAAAAAAATTGTCCCAAATAATAATCTAACAAATTTCAAAACACTAGAATAAAATATAACTAATTAGTGTAATTGAGACACATGTTAACATGAGCCATAATAATATCGTATATATATAATTTCTTAAGAATAAGTGCAGCATATATTTTTAAATATTGTTAATTAACACGTCTTCCAACAAGACTTTTAACAAATGAATCGAATAGTATTTGAATTTAAAATATTAGGTAAATTACATTCACCTCTTTTAAGATTTAAAATATATATATATAATAAATTTATAAATTTGTTATAATTATATTAAGTACTCTTAAAGTTTTAGTTCAGATAATATTTGGTTTCTTTTTCACCATAAATTTGTTACTCGTATAAATTAAAAAAATAATAATAATGTAGTCATTGCTTTTATATTGAAATATATATTTTTACATTGTATATCATTGTGTCTTCATATCATTTATATTAATTTTGGTCTATATAACTTTCCTAAAAAAATATATTAACATAATTATATCAAAATTATAAAACTTATTGTATTTTTTCAGATTTTAAAGGTGATCAATGTAATTTATCTTAAAATATTTATTTTAAAATCACTTAATTAAATGTGGTTCATATCTCTATATTAATAATTGCTACAGAGTTACTTAGAAGTTTAGAGAAACAACAAATTAGTTGAAGGTTGAAAAAAAAAGAGATTAATAGTAAAGTTTATGAATTTTAATTTTTAAAATTCCATAATTTTTCATATGTAATTATTTTTTGAAAGTTACCTTGATTTGTAATTTTTCCAAGAAGTTCATTTTCTAATAATACTGAACCACTCAGTAGGCTTTGACTTATTTTATTTTGTCGGATTTTTACTTAAAAGGTAACCACCCAATTAGCCATCGACCATATTTCCACGCAACTCATATAGAGCACATCTTGGTGATAAGGTGGGGACTTTAGTCCCGTCTCTGAAATATCTGCATTTCCTTTGAAGAATCACCAATCAGCTAGCTATAACATTAATTAAAAAATTACCATATTTTTTCATATGTAATTATTTTGTCAGACACTACCTTGATTTGTAATTTTCACAAGTGTCTCCCATCATTTTCTAATTGTACTAAACCACTCAGTAGACTTTGACTTTTATTTCGACAGACTTAAACTTAAAAAGCAACCATTCAATTAGCCATGAACCACATCTCGATGCAACTAATATAGACCACATCTTGGTGATAACGTGGGGACTTCAATCCCATCTCAGAAATGTCTGCATCTCCTTTGAAGACATACCCACAACTCAGTTACAATCGACCAGTTGTAAAATTATTGAAAACATTGCCATATTTTTTTCATATGTAATTATTTTTTAAAATTATCTTGATTTGTAGTTTTCCGAAGAAGTTTCTCCCATCATTTTTTAATAATACCAAACTACTTAGTAGATTTTGACTTCTCTTTCGACGATTTTTGACTTAAAAATCAACCACTCAATAGCCATCAACCACATTTCCACGCAACTCATGTAGAGCACATCTTGGTGATAAGGTGGGGATCAATTGGCTATAAAATTATTGGAAAAATTGGGAATCAGACCCAGCAAAACAAAAACAAAAATGCAAAAGTCATGATGTATCAAAACTAGATAGAGATATCAAAATGAGGGTGGCTAAATGTCCTTGTTAGGCTTTATTGTTAAAAAATTAATTTTTTTTCAAAATTCATAACCAAAAACTCAATTCAAAATTATTTTCAATTTTCTTTTCCAAAACTCATAAGCAAACTCTTTTCAAAACTCTATTTTTAAAACCAAAAAAAAAAAAAAACTCAAAAAATATATTTTGTTATTTTGTTCTTTAAAATGGTTTTTTATTTTATTTTTTTAAATGTTTTTTAGAAAATATTTTTATTTTTACTTTTGAAGAAAAATATTTTTATGTTTTTGAAAAAACTATTTTGTTTTTTTTTTAAGTATTGGCCAAATAATTTGTTATGATTTAAATATATATGAGTGATCCAAAATTTTTTAAAATTAAAAAAAATTTAGATCAGAATTTTTAAAAAAAAATTCAAATATTAAAATAAAAAATTTGAAAAATAAAATAAAATATAATATTTAAAATAAAAATTATATATTTAAAATAAAAAATAATTTTTTTTAAATACTTAAAATATTTTAAAAAAATACAGCTCACAAATATAGTAAATACGGCGCATATTAAAAAAATAAATAAATATTTACAATAAAAAATATTTATCCTTAAAAAAAATTATCCATAAATTTCTTAAGTTAAAACCCTTTTAAATCAATCCTATTAAAATATTTGTTATTCTTTTTTTTATAATTAAATTGATGACCTATCAACCAAACAATTCTTATGTTTTACAAAATATAAAATTAAAAAAAAATTGCCGTTGACTGATTGACCGGCCGGACTTCCAGTTACACCCAAATCGCGTGTTGTAACGATGAACAATTTCTCGCTTCTTCAGACGAGTTACTGTAGCAAATTTAACAAAAAGTAAATTTAACAAAAATTTGCTGAGACTGATGGAGGAAGAATTTGATGATTTGTTATTTGTATTTTAACTTTTTGTTATTTTAAAGATAAAAAGAGATGTCTTTCGAATTGATTAATTATATATATATGAAAATAAAACTTTCAATATTACAATATTAAATTATTTATATAACATTTATTGAATGAATAATTTTTATTTTAAAATGAAATAAAATATTACAAAAATTAATATTATTAAATAAAATAGATATAGATTATTGATGATGGTAGAACAATTGCATCATTATAAGTCAAGTACATCCCAATTAGGTTGGCACCTACTAGCCAACCAATCATTTGCATTATACTCTACCTCAATAATCTAATACAAAAAAAAAAAGGAAATAAAATGAAATAGTAAATTACAAATTATTAATCAATCATCTGTAACGCCCTGAAATATTCATAATTAACCAACTGTAACAATAATTAAATGACAACATAAATCAGAGAATGACATCCTTCCATCTCAAGAGATTCAGTTATACAAAAGAGGTGGCACATGCGGATATACATTTATAAGTCCTAACCCTGAATCTATAGCACATGTCAACAACATAATACGAAATAGAAGTTAAACAAATAATGGAAAAGCCCTGAAGGCTACAACTTTCCAAGACAATGCTTGGTTACATCAAAAGTGAGTCTTAAGCTCAAAACATATAAAGCCCTAGGCTTGCACAAACATTAAATACAAAATAATGAAATTGAGCCCGCAGCTCCATAGTCCTCCCAAGCTAAGTCCTTGGTGGAGTCATATCACCAGTACCTGAAAATGATTTTCCCCAAATAGGGTAAGCCAAAGCCCAATAGAAATAATCTAACACAATATATTAATCTTAACAAAGATGTAAGTATGATATGCATATACAATGCCCGTGATCAGATCATTTATAAATCTTTTACAAAACCATTCTATGCCAAGCCTTATATCTCAATCCGTTTTATCTCAATTCATGAGTCATTTCCATTTCATTCAGACAACCAAACTGAAGGTACAACTTAGTGGGTTTCTAACCAACACAGCCATTATACAAACACTTCTATTTGCCATTTTACGAATATTTCGTCCGAGGAAATTGGTACCCATATATACGCGCGGTTTTTGGAACTTTCACCCTAGACATACAGGTCAACTTAATTCAATGGAGTACATCCCCTTTCTTCTCCCAAACATCATACATTTACAATGTATTAAAAACATAGTCATATTCAACGACAACGGATGCGAGTTTAGATTCAATTCACCTAATCTTTATGCAATTTCTACAACAACCATAGCTATCCTCCACCGATAGCCCAAAACTGATATTTCTACACTCCAAGACAGATAAACAATCCAAATTTTCATAGATGAGAAATAATACATATCCAATGCCACCATTTATATAAACACCCATCTAATTTCACATTTCCAATACAAATTCCATTTATTTATACAAAATAAGTAATTGAGACATTTTAGGGCAAACCCCTCTTTTCCCAAAATCCAACCTAAGTATCAAAATCAACGCTTTTATTACAACACAACCTCATATGCACTCCTACAACCATTTTTAATACATCCATTTGTAAACCCCCTATTTTGATTTTAAACCAAACTCCTAGGTTTGTTCAAAATCCTCCAAATTTTCAATATTGTTTATACAACAACAAATAATTATAACTAAGTTAAAAACCATAAAAGAGTATAGAAAATCCATACCTCAAGCTTAGAAGACCAAAGAAGCAATGGAGGAACTTCAAAGATGCCGAAACCAAACTTTGTTCGGATCGAAATGGAGCTCTAGTTGACTTCTACCTTTTTCCTAAAGACACTAGGGTAGAAAAACCAATGGATCTAGGTGTTCTAGAAGAGAGAATGTGATGTTTAGAGAGAGAAACTCTAGATCTAGGGTTTTTGAAATGTTTAGAGAGAGAGATATCAAAAAAATGATGTAAAATGACCTTTTTACGAATTGATACATGCACAGTCCGCTTGAGTATAAAAAGTGACGCTTGAGCGCTAGACCAAATAAGTTGATCTGCTTGAGCGCAAGAAGTGACACTTTAGCGTAGAATGCACACATCCAGTAGTTTTGCAGACAATATGCCAACGCTCGAGCCCAAAAAAGGCTGCTCGAGCCTAGACTGCTCGAGCGTAGGAAGCATTGCTCGAGCGTCGAACACACTCTCCCAGTAGTTTTGTAGACCTGCAAAAGTACTGAGAGTTCTCAAAACCCGTTCGAGCGCAAGAAGTGACACTTGAGTGGAGGAGTAAAGTTCTGGGCAACAAAAGTTTGAGATTATAGCAACCAATCGTTCCAAACGCAACCACTACAATCCAATAGCCAAACTTATGGAAGTATAAGGGAAGTAAGACATGAACAACAATACAAAACTATGAAACCCGAGTCCATGATACAAAATGGGTCGGGTTTAAACCAGAATCGCTATAATCTTCTCCCCTTAAGGAATTTCGTCCTCGAAATTATAAATCAAACTTTAAAACCATGTTTGAACCAATTACAATAAAGATAATCAATCAATTCCATCACCATGACCCATTCTCCGGTCATCCATTCTCATCAACCCGATACATGAGTTCCAACATTGAAAGTACAATTCACATTTTTCAAAACATATACAATGTTTATATTAGACATGTGTTTGCAAAACATACACAACATATACAATGTTTCCATATTTTCAAAACATATACAATGTTTTTATATTTCATTAACATAACAAAATTTCAATACATGCTCAAACATCAACAAATAAGTTCGGATACTTCTCACGGACTTCCGACTCACGTTCCCAAGTTGTTTCCTCAACCATGTGATGTTTGCACAATACTTTAACCAAGGGAATTGTCTTGCCTCGCAAAACTTGGTCTTGAGTGTCCAAGACTCTCACCGGTCTCTCCTTATACAAGGCATCCTCATCTATCTCTAAGTCGATCCAATCCAACACGTGCAATGGATCCGACTCATACTTCCGAAGCATACAAATATGAAACACATCATGAACTCCGGAAAGCTGTGGCGGCAAGGCCAAGCAATAGGCTACCTCTCCAATCTGCTCAAGGATCTCAAAAGGTCCAATAAATCCAGGGGATAACTTCTCACTCTTCCCGAACCTCATCAAACCTCGCCTAGGTGATATCTTCAAGAAGACATGATCTCCTACCTCAAAAGACAAAGGTTTCCTCATGTGGTTAGCATAACTCTTGTGGCGACCTTGTGCCGTAACCAGCCTTTTACGGATAAGTGCAACTTTTTCCGTCATTTCCCAGACTAACTCTGGACCCAACATTGGTGTATCACCCACCTCGGCCCAACATACAAAGATTTACACGACCGACCATACAAGGCCTCAAACAGTGCCATACCAATACTTGATTAGAAGCTATTATTATAGGCAAACTCCACTAAGGGCAAGTGTCTTTCCCACGACCCCTTAAAGTCAAGAATACAACCTCGAAGCATATTCTCTAAAATCTGAATAGTGCGCTTTGACTGCCCGTCAGTCTGAGGATGATACGCAGTGCTAAAAGTCAATCTAGTGCCCAAGGCACTCCGTAAGCTCTGCCACAACCGAGCCATGTAAACACGGATCTCTATCCAAAATAATTGTCACAGGGACCCCATGCAATCTCGCTATGTCCCTAATATAAAGGTTGGTAAGCTGATCTACTAAGTCATTCACGCGCATAGGTATAAAGTGCACCGACTTGGTTAACCGGTCAACTACCGCCCAAATCGCATCACTACCCCGTTGAGTCCTCAGAAGGCCCACAACAAAATCCATCTTGACATGCTCCCACTTCCACTCGACTATAGGCAAGGGCTATAACAAACCAGCTGACCTCTGATGCTCGGCCTTCACTTGTTGACAAGTAAGGCACCTTGACACGAACACGGCCACATCTTCAACCAAAACTGGCGACAAAGGTCGTGATACATCTTTGTGCCTCTCAGATGCACTGCAAGGTATGAATAGTGAAATTCTCAGAGTACTTCTTCTCGGTAAGACTTCGGCATGAAAAGATGGTTAAGGTATCTAACACTCAAGTTGGAGTGCATGTTCAAGCCTCTTTCTACCTTCCCACTAGAGATTTTCTCCCAGAGGGCCTACATCAAGGTCACCCCTCTGTGCTTCTATCACTCGGTTTACAAGCACAGGTTGTGCAACTATCGAAAACAAGGCTGTAGACTCAACGGACTCGCCAAGATGCAAGTCAAACTGTCCAAGAGTACCCAACATCTCCCATTCCCAAATGGAAATACCAGCCACACTGCTAATGGATTTCCTACTCAAGGCATCGGCCACAACATTGGCCTTCCCCGGATGATAATGTAACTCAAAATCATAATCTTCTGTGAACTCCATCCACCTCCTCTGCCTCAAATTCAAGTCCTTCTGTGTAAACAGAACCTTCAGACTCCTGTGATCAGAAAATACCTTAAACTTCTCACCATATAGATAATGCCTCCAAATCTTCAAGGCAAAGATCATCGCCGCTAACTCTAGGTCACGAGTAGGGTAGTTCCTCTTATGTGTTTTCAACTGTCATGAGTCATAGGCTACTACCTTCCCCTCTTGCATCAATACACAACCCAAACCTTCCCGTGAAGCATCACAATACACCGAATAGCCCAAATCCCTTTCCAAAATAATCAATACCGCAGCAGTGGTGAGTCTAACCGTAAGCTCTTGAAAGGACTTCTCACAAGACTCACTCCACACGAACTTAATTCTTTTTCTCGTCAGTCTAGTTAACGATGAAGCTAATCTAGAGAAATCTTTCACAAACCAACAATAATACCCGGTCAACCCCAAGAAACTACGGATCTCGAAAGCATTCTTAGGTGGTTCCCAATCTTGCACTACCTTTATCTTGGATGAATCTACAGTCACCCATTCTCTAGATACCATATGGCCTAAGAACTTAATTTCTCTCAACCAAATTTCACATTTTCCAAACTTCGCATACAGTTTGTGGGATCTAAGCAACTCAAGCACCGCTCGTAAGTGTTCCTCGTGCTCCTCCTTATATGGAAAGTAAATCAAGATGTCGTCCACAAAGACGACTAAAAAGTAGTCTGAGAACTCACGAAGATCTGATTCATCAAATCCATAAACACGGTGGGTGCATTGGCTAGCCCAAAAGGCATCACTAGGAACTCATAATGGCCATACCACGTACAAAATGCCATTTTCTAGATATTCTCTTTCCTTACTCTCAACTGGTGATAACCCAATCTCATGTTTATCTTAGAAATGCAACAAGACCCCTTCAACTAATGAAACAAACCATCTATACGAGGCATTAGGTACTTGTTCTTAACAGTTACCCAGTTCAACTTGAGGGTAATCGATACAAAGTCGCAACGCACCATCTTTCCTTTTAGCAAAGAGAGCCAGTGCTCCTCATGGTGAAGTATTGGGGTGGATAAAACCCTTATCTAGCAGGTCTTGGAGTTGAATCTTCAACTCACTCAACTCGGCAGGTGCAAATCCATATGGTGCCATAGAAATTGGTGTCGTGCTAGGCACTAAGTCAATAGAGAACTCGATCTCTTGGTGAGATGGTAAACTAGTAAGATCCTTGGGAAAAGCATCTGAGTATTCACAAACCACTCTTGGTAAATCAACTAGGACTTCATCACACTCATTACCCAAGAAGTTGGCAAGAAGACAACTAAGTTCACTCTACCCACACTGATCATACATCGGTGATAAGACTCTATCAATCCGGTCCCCTAAGAAATAAAAGCAACCACCGCTCAAGGTACATATAGTAACCCTTTGACGGTGATAATCTATGACAGCCCGATACGATGACAACCAGTCCATACCAAAAATAGCATCAAAACTAGACATGTCAATCAACACAAATGCAAAAGGAAGTCGACGACCGACAATCTCTATGTCACAACCCCAACACCCTTGCTTCAGAACAATCTCACCACCAATAGGTGACTCTACATAGAAAGGAGATGCTAACTGAGCCAACTCTAGACACAAAACCGATGCAAATGAAGATGAGATAAATGAATGGGATGCACCTATATCAATCAATACATTAGTAATGGAATTGCATAATAAGAAAATACCTCTCACTACTAAAGGTGTTGGTACAAGGTCTGGTGTAGTAATAGCGTACACACGCTATGTAGGTATCTACTCAACCTGCTCACCCCTCAAAGCATAAGCCTGATGCACTGACTGAGCCGAAGAGGCTCCCCGGTTGGCCCTAGAGGCCTGTGCTGATTATGTAGGCTGGTGGCTTTTTGTCTGCCTCAAACCAGACACACTAGGTGTGCCGCCCAACTGAGGGCAAAATCTCTTCAAGTGCCCTGCCTGCCTACACTGATAGCATGTAAGCGGCTGCCCTCTCCCCTAACTTTGGCTCTAAGAATGGGCCGCAGATGAACCAGACCGTTGCCCTCCTCCCCTTTGCGGGCAAGCTAGAGAATTGTGACCTAACTAGCCATACTTGAAGCAAGTAAAATCTCCCTCACCACCTCTCCCAGAACCTGAGCTCGGTACTGGAAACATGGACCTCGACGGTGCTCCTTGGGACTACTGTGGGTTAGAACCCCTCTGTCGCTTACTGTCCCCTTGAACGTCCTGACTCCTTCTAAAGCCCCTCATCCGATCTTCCTTCATCTACATCACGGTCTCAAGATGAGTCGTCGCCTCTACAAGGTGTCCATAATCCCTAATCATTGACCCGACCACTTTGAACATGAGCCTGGCCCTCAATCTCTTTTCTAACTCTAAACAACGACACTCCTCAGTCGCCACGAGTTCTAGTGCAAACCTCGACAGACTAGTAAATGCAGCCTCAAACTCGGCCATTGGTGTGCTTAACTGCTTGAGCTGAGAAAACTGATCCCTCAACTTCTCCCTAACAGTGGGAGGTAAAAACTTGTCCTAGAAGGCTTTGACAAAGGCCTCCCAAGTCACTCTAATGCGTCTATGCGCATACTTCTACCATTGACCCGCATCTCCCTTCAACTGGAAGGATGTCAAGGTCACTCTCAACTGGTTGTCCTTGATGCCAAACATCTCGAATGTTTTCACTATTTGCTCTAGCCACTCATCTGCCTTCAGTGGCTCATTGGGATCACCTAAAAGCTTGTCCGGATTCGACCGTAAAAACTCTCGTTTAAAAAACGATGGCCCTGCCTCAGCTACTTGGGCCTAGACTTGATTCTCAGCCTTGAGATGTCCATAGACTCCCACAATGCTCCAGCCATTTCGCGGGCTAAGGCATCCATGGCCTGCTGACCAATTGATTCGGCCACATTGGCCTAACCAACTCCCTTCTCTTGTGCCAGAATATCATCCGACAAAGGCACCTCACGCCTCCTAGGCCTACCACGCCTCCCACTACCATGTCCACGTCCTGACATCCTAATGAAAGTAACAAAGAGATTAGCATATTTACAGATGTGCCGCCGCTAATTCACTCATGTCCTAATACGGTGGACAACAACAATTCACTCCACATAAGCACGTAGTCACATAAGCACATACAAATTTCCTTCCTAGTTAATGATTGTCCTGCAGCGTTGCCAGAGTTCCAATAGAAACCGCAGTGATCAAGTGCTCTTCTAATAGGACTTTTAGAAACCCGTAGGCCCAATTAATATCTCAGGAATTAAATCCCATACCAATATAATCACATAAGCATGTTATTATGTAAGCATACTGTACATACTAACGTCTCTGCTAAACGAGACAAACCCATTGTGGTAATGACCACTTCTCATATACCCAAAGTATTTAAACCCAGTACGCTTTGATACCAAGTTGTAACGTACCAAAATAATCATAATTAACCAACCGCAACAATAATTAAATGAATCTTAATAAAGAGATTCAGTTGTACAAAAGAGGTGGCACATGTGGATATACATTCATAAGTCCTAACTCTGAATCTATAGCATGTGTCAACAACATAATACGAAATAGAAGTTAAACAGATAATTGAAATGCCCTAAAGGCTACAACTTTCCAAGACCATACTGGGTTACATCAAAATAGAATTAATCCAATACATGATAAAGCCCTAGACTTGTACAAAATAATAACAACAAATAAACGAAATGAAGCACTTGCTCCAATCCTCCCAAGCTACTACCTTGCTGGAGGCATCTCACCAACACCTGAAAATGGTTTTCCCATATAGGGTGAGTCACAACCCAACAGAAATAATCCAACACAATATATATGAATCTTAACAAAGATATAAGGGTGAAATGCATATGCAATGCTTATCTCAAAACGGTTTACATTTCCTTCCCAAAGATCATGCCATACTTAGTTTATATCACGGTTCTCAAATCATGTGCCTTACAATAGAAACAAGGGGGAAATCCCAGCCGGCACAACCTTTCACGAATATTTCGTCTGCGGGAAACCGTTAAGCGGCACCCATCAAAATGTATCCTATACAAGCGCTACTATTGCTATTGTACGGATATTTCATCCGCCAAAATTGGCACCCATGTATATGCATGTTTTTCGAGACTTTCACCCTAGACACATAGGCCAACTTATTTTTGTGATATGCACATCTTTTCCACTTTCACCATTTTTTTTTCAAAATCATATACATTTGCAATGTATTAAGTAAGCAACAATGTTCAATGCATATGGATGAGAAATTAGTTCCAATTCATCTAATCCTCATGTAATTTCTACAACTATCGTTGATATCCTTTACCGATAGCCTAGAACAGATATTTCTAAACAGATATGAAATCTCCAATACATATAAACTTTTGAAAATTCAAGATGTGAGTGATAATATATATCCAGCTCCACCATCCATACCAATATCCATCCAATTTTCACATTTCCAACATCAATTCCATTTATTTATGCAAAGTAAATATTTGAGACATTTAGGAAAAGCCGTTCTTTCTTCCAAAATTCATTCCAAGTATCAAAATTAATACTTTTACCACAACTCAACCTCATTTCGACTCCCACAACGATTTTCAGTACCACAATTGGAAAACCCCCCTTTTGATTTTAAACCAAAACGCCAGGTTTACTCAAAATCTCTAAAAATCACAAAATTATTTTATAAAAACAAATAGCTAAGTTAAAAATCATAAAAAAAGTATAGAGAATCCCTACCTCGAAGCTAGAAGACCAAAGAGAGAGTGGAGAAACCTCAAAGAAGCCGAAATACAACTTTGCTCGGATGAAAACGAAGCTCTAAGTGAGCTATACATTTTTCTCAAAAGAAGTAGGGTCGAGGAATCAATGGATCCAAGTGTTTTAGAAGAGAGAAAGCGAGTTTTAGAGAGAGATGGTCTCAACTTAGGGTTTTTAGAAAGTTTATAGAGAGTGAGATATGAAAAAGTGATGTAAAAAAGTGTTTTTTACGGAATGATATACGCGCAGTCCACTAGAGCATGAGAAGTGACGCTTGAGCATCCAGAAACAAAAATGATTACTGCTCAAGCACAAAAAGTGATGCTCTAGCATCAAGACACGATGAAAAAGGCACAATCGCTCGAGCGTACAATATACAATTCCAATAGTTTTACAAACAGAAGACCAACGCTCGAGTGCAATAAGGGCTGCTCGAGCCAAGACCGCTTGAGCATAGAATACCACTTCCCAGTACTTTTGCATACCTGCAAAAGTATTGAGAGTTCACAAATCCCGATCGAGCGCAAGAAGTGACGCTCGAGCAGAGGAGCAAAATTCTGGGCAATAAAAGTTTGAAAACTAAACTACCAACATGTTCCCAATGCAACCAATACAACCCAATAGCCAAACTCGAGGAGAGAAAAGAGGAATAAGACAAGAACAACAATACAAGACCATGAAACCCGAATCCAAAATATCAAATGGGTTAGGTCTTAAACCAGAATCACTATAACGTCCCCCTCTTAAGGAATTTTGTCCATGAAATTATAACCCAGACTTTAAAACCATGTTTAAACCACTTAAAATCAATCAATTCCACTACAATGACCCATCCACCGGTCATTCATTCTCATCAACAGGATAAACAAGTTCTCAATACTGAATATACAACACACAATTCTAAAACATGTACAATGTTTATATTAAATCAACATAACAAAAGTTTCAATACATGCTCAAACATTAACAAATAGAGGATATGTGCTCCAAATCATTTTGAATTCGCTTATTTCCACTATATTTTTGTCTTCTTGTAAGCGCATGCATATGATCTCTGGATATCATCAATGCCTTAATCATTTGGGGTGAAAGCCTGCTCTGGTAATCGCTCAACACCCGTCCACCTGCACTAAAAGCTGTTTCCGAAGCAACTGTAGAAATAGGAATGGTTAGTATATCACGGGCCATCTGTGAAATCACAGGCCACATAGTTTCATTTTGTTTCCACCATTCCAAAATGTCAAAATCATCGGAACCATCCACTGACGAGCTTTCCAAATAACGTTGTAGTTCAGAACTACTTACACTTGTACGTTGAGATATTCTTTTACTTTTTATTGCTGAAAAAACACTTAATCTCTAGCCTCGAGATGAGACTACTAGTGTAGTGTGTGTAGGTGTATTTATAGATGCAGTTGCCCTGTATTCTTCAAATAATCTGTTGCATGTTTGCATAATAGGGGCAAACTGTGTTTGATCAACGAAAAGACGTTCTAAAAATTATTGTAAACCAATTTCTTTACACCTAGGATCAATAATTATGGCCAAATCTAATAGATGAGGCAAGGATCAAAATATTTATTAAATTTTCCTTTCATTGAAGTAATAATGGTTACATAATATTCATTACCCATATATTTTACGAAAACTTTAATTATTTCTGCTAGCATATGTAAAGCGAATAGTGAAGTTGGAATATATATATAAGAAAATAATTTTGTTGAAATATCAAAAACTTTTAAAAAAATTTTATACAAGGCTACTTGGCGCCAATTAAGTTCTGTGGGAGTCGGTACTCCTCCTATTGATGTTGTTGCAAAAAAATAAATCTATTACTCTTCTTTGTTTACAAGCTATTTTTAACATATTATATATTGAATTCCACCTACTATCTACATCTAAAATGAATTTTTTAAATGGCATATTTTCTTATTGACAAAATTTTTTATATTCTGAAATTCGATTAGCAGAAGACATAACAGTAACAATTGCATTTTTTTATTACAAGTATGGAAGTCTCGTATACATGCATAGCTTCTTTAACAATCAAATTTAAAATATGGGCACAATGACGAACATGAAATAAATCACCATCAACAAATAATTGTAAAGTTGATTTTAAATGGGCTACAGTTTGATTATAATATGCTGCATTATCTAAACTAATCGTAAATATTTTATTTTGTAAAACCCACTCATATAATACATTTCTTTCTACACCAAACAAATGACCAGTGTATGGACGTTCAACTAATTAAATGAAATAATTCTTTTATTTAATTTCCAATCATTATCAATAAAATGTGCAGTGATACATTGATATTCAAAACTATTATTTGACCACAGATCAGATATTAAACAAACTCTTCCATTCAAAATTTTAAAGATGTCAAATAATTCACTTTTAACATCCTTAAATTTCTTTAAAATCCTATTTCTAGTAATATTTCTTGAAAAACTTTGATATTGCGGTGCAAAACTTTCGTGAATCATTTCTGCAAAATCGGGACATTCACTAGTAGTAAAAGGTTGTTCTTTTTTAATAATATAATCAATTACAGAATTTTTTGCACGTATAGGATCATATAAAAATGTTTACAAATTACCAATTGGTGAAGCTTCTAATTGCATTTGATTTCGAATATCAAGTTGTTGACTTTATAAATGTTTGTTAGCATGCCTTTTTAGATGACTAGTACCCCTTGTAGATATAACACTAAGTAAATGTGCACAATATTTACATTTTGCTTTAAATGTAATTGTACCATCATGATTATTTATAGATATTTTTTCAAAATGTTCCCAAACACTATTACTTCTCCTCCTAGATGATGATCCAACTGTTAGAAGAGGGATATTAGAAGGAGAATCAACAAATTGCTATTGTATAGTATATGTATCAACATCGACATAAATATTGGGAATATTAGGATCCATAGTAACGTAAGTAAAACAATATATAAAAACTAACAATTAATTTAAATAATGTGTCAATACAATGAGTAAAAAATAATAATTAATATATGTTCACAAATAATAAATGAAAAAAATGAGTAGCTAATAAATTTAATTAAACTAATTAATGTTACCGACTGGAAAATGCAATACAAAAATTAGCTTTTTCTGATAAAACTTTCTTGTTGCACAATTGCAATTGCCACTTTAGGATGACACTTCAAAAGTAATTGAGAGCTGAGAGAGATTGAGAGTTTAAGAGAGAATTATTTGTGAAATTTATTTTGGAAAAGGGAGGATATTTATAGTAGTTTGAAAGGTTGAAGTAATTGTATAAATAAATAAAAAAATATTAACATTGTATGAAACAGTAATATGATTGTTAAATTTTATTTTTTTTACAGTCTGCAGAGGTGCAGACATTATTTTTTTTTAATTGCAATTTGCGACTTAACTTTATGTGGCATGCAGAGTGATGCAACACGTGATGCAAATAAAGGGCAGGCACTGGTAGCAGGTCAATCTTGGGTTACAATTCGAGCCTAGGTAGATCTCAGCACAACCTGGTTTGGGCTTGGACAACCTCCCAACCAGCCCGAACCTACTCGAGTTGCACCCCTACTAGTAGGCGGTAGAGCAGGGGCACTGAGTAGCAGGTCACCTTTTGACAATTTGTTTATTTATATATATATATATATAATTTTTTTTTTCTTTTTCATTGCTTTCTTATGATGATTTTCCTTAAATGTTATGTGCGCCTTTAAAATCGAACCAATTTGATTCCTGGCCATAAGCCATCTATATTTAATTATTTAACTATTATAAGTTACTTTTTATTTATTTATTTTTTTGAAATTTGACCTTTGGCAGAGAGAAAGCCCTGTGGGCTGGGCCGGGCCGGGCCCAGCGGGTCACCAGTAGGGCTCACATTTTTTTTGGGTCGGGCCGGACTTCAAATGGAAGGCACAGGCCCAAGCCCAAGGTACTGGGTTGAGCTCGATCCCGGGCCTAATTGCGTTGAAACGGGTCAGGCTCACCTCAGGTCTCGAGTAAGTTTTGGGCCGCCCACAGGCCTCAAACCATTTTTACACACCTAGCCATCGACCATATTTTCACGCAACTCATATAGATCACATCTTGGTGATAAGGTGGGGGCTTTAGTCCCGTCTTTGAAATGTCTGCATTTCCTTTGAAGACTCACCAATTAGCTAGCTGTAAAATTATTGAAAAAATTACCATATTTTTTCATATGTAATTATTTTGTAAGAAATTACCTTGATTTGTAATTTTCACAAGAAGTGTCTCCCATCATTTTCTAATAATACTAAACCACTCAGTATACTTTGACTTTTATTTCGACAGACTTAAACTTAAAAAGCAGCCACTCAATTAGCCATCGACCACATCTCCATGCAACTAATATAGAGCACATCTTGGTGATAAGGTGGCGACGTCAGTCCCATCTCAGAAATGTCTGCATCTCCTTTGAAGACATACCCACAACTCAGTTACAATCAACTAGCCGTAAAATTATTGGGAAAATTGCCATATTTTTTTCATATGTAATTATTTTTTAAAATTACCTTGATTTGTAATTTTCTGAAGAAGTTACCCCCATCATTTTTTAATCATACCAAACTACTTAGTAGACTTTGACTTTTCTTTCGACAAATTTTGATTTAAAAATCAACTGCCCAATAGCCATCAACCACATTTACGCGCAACTCATGTAGACCACATCTTGGTGATAAGGTGGGGATCAATTGGCTATAAAATTATTGGCAAAATTGTGAATCAGACCCAGCAAAACAAAACAAAAGTACAAAAGTCATGATGTATCAAAAGTAGATAGAGATATCAAAATGAGGGTGGCTAAATGTCGTTGTTAGGTTTTATTTTTAAATCAAAAAAAATTTAATTTTTTTTTTCAAAATTCATAACGAAACACTCAATTCAAAATTCTTTTTATTTTTTTTTTCAAAACTCATAGGCAAACTCTTTTCAAAACTCTATTTTTAAAATAAAAAAAAAATCAAAAATTATATTTTGTTATTTTGTTCTTTAAAATTATTTTTAATTTTTTTTGAAAAAATATTTTTCTTAGAAAATACTTTACTTACTTTTTGTGTTTGACCAAACAATGGAAAATGCGAAAAATATTTTACATCAAAACAAACCGAGCATAATAGTATGATGACAATTGGTTGAAAATGTAAGATGAACCATCTTTGTCTATACAAAATCCCCAATCAAATAAGGCCTAATATTGTGATTTACACTTTCACAAAAATCTTGAACTGAAAAAAAAAAAAAAAAATTAAAAAAATAAAATATTTAAAATAAATACAACGCACAAATATAGTAAATACAACACATATTAAAACAAATAAATAAATATTTACAATAAAAAATATTTACTCTTAAAAAATAAAATTAAAAATATTGTTAAATATTTAAAAAATTGAACCCAAAACAATTTCAAAATATAACTCAAAACACTTTTCAAAAACTTATAACCAAACAAGTTTTCTCTTTTCAAAATTCATTTCAAAAACGTATCTTTCAAAATACAACTCCACACTCAAATTATAATTCTAAAACTAAACCAAACAGATTATCTGTTTATTTTGGACCCTCCACTTCAATTGAGTCCCTCATATTTTCTCTTTGAACCTTTACCTTAATCCCAATTATAGCGATTTTGGTTTTAACCCAACCCATTTGTCATTTTGGACTCGGGTTTCATAGTTGCTAATTGTTGTTCATGTCTTTTTCTCTTATACTTCCTTGAGTTTGGCTATTGGATTGTATTGGTTGTATTTGGAACAGGTTGGTAGCTTGGTTTTCAAACTTTTGTTACCCAGAATTTTATTCCTCTGCTCGAGTGTCACTTCCTGCACTCGAGCGGTCTTTGTGAACTCTCAGTACTTTTGCAGGCTTGCAAAACTACTGGGAGAGTGTATTCTACGCTCGAGCTGTGTTTCCTACACTCGAGTCGTCTTGCGCTTGAGTAGCCATTTTCGCGCTCGAGCGATGGTCTATAAAACTACTATTATATTAGAAAATATTTACCAAGGTATACATCCATATTCACCAAGGTATACATCCATTTTTGTCAAAATAATACATTTTCAATGTTAAGTATGAAACAATGTTCAATACAAGATGTATGAGCAATTAGTTTCAATGAACCTAATCCTCATGCAATTTTTGTAACAATCAAAGCTATCCCCCACTGATAGCCCAAAACAGATATTTCTACTCAACATAAAATTTTTCAACAACAGATATAACCTCATAAATTTTGAAAATGGGATCGCCGATACATATCTAACTCCACTCTCATAATCAACAGATACAATCATCTTATCTTTTCAAAATCCAACATCTTTAATAAATCAAATATCATAATTTTCTAACAAAACCTCATTTATTTTCAAAATCACATTTAAGGAAGGAATTTTCAACATTTCAACATAACCTAACAATATTCACACTCTTACAACTTTTGTCAAAAATTTATTTGAAAAAAATACTTCTTTTACATTTCAAAATCAAACCCTAGATTTAAACCCAAAATTTCCAAATCACTAAACCATTTCAAAGAGTAAATAACTAAACTAAGAATCATACCAAAGGTTTAAGAATTCTCTACCTTAAGAGTAGAAGAGGATGAGAGTAAGGGTAGAAGTTTGATGGAGCCTAAAACAAGATCCTTTTCGATTAAAATCAAGCTTTCAACAAGCTCTACCTTTTTTTTGAGGAACTAAGATGGAGAAATCAATGGATTAAGGAGTATTCGGGGTTTTAAGGCAGAACCAGAGAGAGATAGAGTGAAGAAATTAGGTTTAGAAGAGTTTTAGAGAGAGAGAGAGAGAGAGAGATAAAAAGTGATTGAAAAAGGACTTTTCCTGCTCTGATATATGCACAGACCACTCGAGCGACCAAAACACTGCTCGAGCATCAGACACAATAAGTGACACCACTCGAGTGCACAATGACTCCCTCCTAGAAGTTCAGACTTGCAAAAGACCACTCGAGCAAATAAGAGTACCGCTCAAGTGAAGATTACCATATTCTATAAGTTTTACAGGCCTGCAAAAATATTAAGGGATCTCAAAGATCACTTGAGCAAACCAGAAGTGAAACAGATAGCAACTCTATTGAAAAAATAACTCTCAACCTGTTTCAAACACAACCAACAATTCTAAACAACCAAACTCAACTAGTGAAAAGTTTATAAGGGCATAAACAACAATTAAAGGTACTAAATCTTGGATATAAGAGCATGAAAATGGTCGGGTCTAAACAGGAACCATTATAAAATCAAGAGGTGTCACTAACACTCAATCGCAGTTGAAACAGACCGATCATCAGGCTTTAGTAACAAAGATGAGTTCATGGAGTACTAGTCAAAATAAAATGACTTGTTTTCGATGAGGCCAGTAGGTTCACAAGGCTTCATCTTGCCCTCAAAAGGAAGGAAAGCAACTGCAGCAGCGGTCGACTCATTCTCAGAGCCAGTTTCAGTGTAATGGTCAGATGTCCACTTGCTACTAGTGTGGACAACTAAGGCACATGAAGAAACTTTGCCCATAGTTGGTAGGGATTTCTAGTGCTTTGGGATCCTAACAATTGCATAACCTTTAGTTGGTTTCAGACCGAGAACAACTCCAACGGTCAGCCCAGTTCCAAGATATGAGACCACCCACTTGTTTTAAGTGTAATTAACCGGGCCATGTTAAGTGTCATTGCCCTCAAAGTGGGTGGAATCAATTTAGTAGTTCAAGCAAGGATGGTGATGTTATGAGGGAGTATTGTGATGTTTTGTTGTTTTGGTATTGTAATGCTATGGTGTTATAGGTAGGACAATGTAATTTCAGATGTTCCCTATGTATATGTGTGTGTGTGTATTTTCCAAGGAAATTAGCTTGTAATGACTTGTAATTCTATATGTTTTGATGAATCCTTGTTAAGAGTGGTAATCTTAGTCTGGTGCAAAAATATTATTGCCTTATGCAGTCGAATATGGGATGGCTTGTGAACCTTATACTTGATTAAGACTAAGTTGTTGAAAATTTATAACATTATGTTTTGCGAGACTCATTTGGGATGTTTGGGAATGAAGTTATTCTAGGTGTGTATGGTTTGGGGGTAATATAACCCATTAGAGTTTTATAGAATGGGAGAGAGTTATTTGGCGTAGTGTTGGGGAGGTTCCTTGAGAAAGTGTAAGAGTTTTAGAGAGAGAGAGAGAGAAAGAGATGAAAAAGTGACTGAAAAAGGGCTTTTCCCGATTTGATATACGCACAGTCTGGTCGAGTAACTAAAACACCACTTGAGTGTCAGATACAATAAGTGACACTGCTTGAGCGACTAAAATACCGCTGGAGCGCACAATAACCTCATCCCAAAAATTCAGACTTGCAAAAGACCGCTCAAGCGAATAAGAATACTGCTCGAGTGAAGATCACCCTATTCCAGAAGTTTTACAGGCCTGCAAAAATATTGAGGGATCTCAAAGACCGCTCGAGCGACCAAAGCATTGCTCAAGCAAACCAAAAGTCAAACAAACAGCAACTCTATTGAAAAACTAACTCCCAACTAGTTTCAAACACAACCAACAACTCTAAACGATCAAACACAACTAACAACAAGATGATAAGGGCATAAACAACAATTAAAGGTACAGAATCCTAGATCTAAGAGCATGAAAAGGGTTGGGTCTAAACTGGAAATGTTATAATCTCCCCCTTAAGAAATTTCATTCCCGAAATTTAAATCAAACCAATAATCATCGGATTTTAATTCCATTGACCATACATACTAGTAATAATGATAAAACAGAGTCCTCTAACACAAAATATTACAATTTGAATCTCCAAATCCTCATCTACCTCTAACTCTGTCCAATCCAACACATGTAAATGATCATACTCGTACTTCTGAAGCATACAACTATGAAACACATCATGAACCGTGAAAAGTTGGGGTGGCAAGGCCAAACAATAACCTACCACCATAATTTACTCTAGAATCTCAAAGGGCCTAATAAATCTAGAAGACAACTTCCTACTCTTTCTGAATCTCATTAAACCTTGACTCGGTGATATTTTAAGAAATACATGGTTCCCCACCTCAAAAGACAAAGGCCTCCTCCTACGGTCGGCGTAGCTCTTCTGATGGCTTTGAGTCGAAACCAACCTCTTACGACTAAGCGCAAAATTCTCCATCATTTTTCGGACTAATTCATGACCTAACATAGGCAAGTCATCGACCTCGGCCCAACACACTGGAGATCTACACGGTCAGCCATATAAGGCCCCAAAAGGCACCATATCAATACTTGTCTGAAAAATATTATTATAGGTAAACTCCACTAAAGGTAAATGCCTCTTCTACAACTCCTTAAAATCGAGAACGTAAGTCCCGAAGCATGTCCTTTAAAATTAAATGGTGCGCTCGGACTGCCCGTCAATCTGAGGATGATAAGCGGTGCTAAACATCAACCTAGTGCCCTAGGAATTTGTAGGCTCTACCACAATTGAACTGTGAAACGTGGATCTTTATCTAACACAATAGTCACTGGGACCCCATGCAGTCGAACTATGTCCCTAACATATAGGTCAGTACGATAATCTACTGAGTCACTCATACGAATAGATACAAAGTGTGTTGATTTGGTTAATTGGTCAACTATCACCCATACGGCATCATTACCTCGTTGATTCTTTCAAAAACCCATAACAAAATCCATCGTGACATGCTCTCACTCCCGCTCGACTATAGGTAGGGATTGCAACAAACCCGTTGGTCGTTGATGCTCGGCCTTCACTTGTTGACAAGTAAGGCACCTCGAAACAAACAAGGCTACATCTCTCTTCATCCCCCTCTACTAAAACTGGAGACTAAGGTTGTGGTACATCTTTGTGCCTCCTGAGTGTACTGTAAGGCATGAATGGTGGAACTCTCGGAGTGCCTCATCTCTACAAGATTCTAGCACATAAAAACGGTCTAGATACCTTATACTCAAGTCAGAATAAACATTCAAGCCTTTTTCTACCTTCCCACTGGATATCTTTCCTCGGATAGATTTCACTCGCAATCATCCTGTAGGTTGTGCAACTACAGTGAACAAAGCGGCCGAACCGACAGACTTGACAAGATATAAGTCAAACACACCCATCATCTCTCATTCCTAGATGGCGATACTAGCTATAGTGCTTATGGATTTCCTACTCAAAGTGTCGGCCACTACGCTAGTCTTTCCTAGATAATAGTGTAATCCTTCTTAAACTCCATCCACCTCCTCTGCCTCAAACTCCAATCTTTTTGTGAAAATAGATATTTCAAACTCTTGTGATTAGAAAACACTTCAAATCTCTTCTCGTACAGATAATGCCTCCAAATTTTTA
Organism: Camellia sinensis; assembly: GCF_004153795.1. Lineage (NCBI taxonomy): Eukaryota > Viridiplantae > Streptophyta > Magnoliopsida > Ericales > Theaceae > Camellia > Camellia sinensis. The sequence continues at coordinate 78,473 of NW_021031646.1, forward strand.
AGGCAAAAATCACCGTTGCTAGCTCTAAGTCATGAGTGAGATAGTTTCTCTCATGTGTTTTTAATTATCGTGAGCCATACGCTACCACTTTTCCCTCTTGCATCAATACACAACCCAAGTCTTCCTGAGTCGCATCATAATAAACTAGATAACCCAAACCTCTCTTTGAATAATCAAATCTGCAGCGGTGTTCTATCTTGAAGCTCTTGAAAAGGCTTTTCGCAAGCCTTGCTCCGTACAAATTTAATTTCCTTCCTTGTCAATTTGGTTAACGGTGAAGCCAATCTTGAGAAATCATTCATAAAATGTTGGTAATACTTGGCTAAGCCCAAGAAACTCTGGATCTTAATGGCATTCTTAGGTTGTCCTAGTCTTGCATTGCGTTTGTCTTAGATGAATCTACAGTCACCTCCCGGATACCACATGGCCTAAGAAAACTCACATTTCCCGAACTTGTCATATAAATGGAGTGCTCTAAGAAGCTCAAGTACTACCAGGAAGTGTTCCTCATGTTTCTTCTTGGAGGGTAAGTAGACTAAGATGTCGTCGACGAAGACAACCATGAATCGATCTAAGAACTCACGAAAGACTCGATTCATCAAATCCATAAATGAAGTCGATGCATTGCTTATCCCAAAAGGCATTACTAAGAATTCATAATGGCCATACTATGTACGAAATGCCATTTTCTGAATATCCTCCTTCTTCACTCTCAACTGGTGATAACTCGACCTCAAATCAATTTTTGAAAAGCAACGTGACTGCTTTAACTTGTTAAACAGATCATTTATTTGTGGCAATGGGTACTTGTTCTTAACAGTTACTCGGTTCAACTTCCGGTAATCGATACACAGTCATAATGTGCCATCTTTCTACTATGCAAAAAGAGTCTATGCTCTCCAAGGTGAAGTACTAGGGCGGATGAAGCCCTTATCTAAAAGTTTGTTGGAGTTAAATCTTCAACTTATGCAATTTGGCGGATGCAAATCTATATGGTGCCATGAAAATCGGTGTGGTGTCGTGTCGGGTACTAAGTCAATAGAGAATTCAATCTCCCGATGGGGTGGTAAACTAGTAAGGTCATCAGGAAAGACATCTAGGTATTCACAAACTACCCTTGATAAGTCACCTCGGACCACGTCACTCTCATTACCCAAGAAGGTTGCAAGGAGGAAATTAAGCTCGCCCAGACCACGTTAGTCATACAATGGCGACATAAATCAATTAGCTCGGTCCCCTAGAAAAAAAAATAATTACCACTCAAGGTGCACACAGTAACTCTCATATAGTGGCAATCTATGGTGGCGCGGTATGAAGACAACTAATCCAGGCCTATGATGACATTGAAACCCGACATGTCTAATAAAATGAAATTAAAAAAAAGTCGGCAACTGCTAACCTCTATCTTACAATCGCGACATCCCCAATCCAAGACAACCTTACCCCCAACTTGTGACTCTACCTTGAGTAGAGATGCTAATCGAGCCATTTCTAATCCCAAAATCGATGTGAATGCAGACAAAATGAAGGAATGAGATGCTCCAGCATCAATCAACATGTTGGCAATAGAGTTGAACAGCAAAAAGTAACCTCTCACAATAGAAGGTGCTGGTAACTAATCTGATGTGCTAATAGCATACACATGCCCTGAAAGCCTCTGCTTTACCTGCTCACCCCTCGAAGTATAGGTCGGGTACATGGATTGAGCCGAAGAGGCTCCCTGATTGGCCCTAAAGGCTTATGTTGACTAGGCTAGCTAATGGCTCTATGTCTGTCTCAAACCAGATACACCAGATATACCACCTGACAAAGGGCAAAAAACTTTTCAAGTACCTTAACTACCCACACTGATAATAGGTAGGTGACTGCCTTCTCCTTTGGCCCTAAACCTAAGAACGAGTCATGGGCGGTGTAAGCTGTTGCCCTCCTCCTCTCTGTGGGCAACCTGAAGACTTGTGGCCTAACTAACCACACTTGAAGCAAGTAAAACCACCTTGGTTACCTCTTCCTGAACTAGAACTCGATACCGGAAAGGTGGATCTAAACTACTTAGCCTGGGACTGCTATGGGTTGGAACTCTTTTGCCGTTTGTTATCTCTAGAATCCCCCTGAATATCCTGGCTCCTCTTCCTAGAGCCTTTTATATGCTCCTCCTCTGTTTAAATCATGGTCTCTAAGTGAGCCGATGCCTTCTTTACGCAATCGTAATCCTTAATCATAGACCCGGCCACCTTGAAAAGGAGCTTGGTCCTCAACCTCTTCTCGAACTCGATGCAACAACGTTCTTCCGTCGCCACAAGTTTCGGAACAAAACTCAATATGCTAGTGAAAGTTGCCTCAAACTCGGCCACTGGTGTGTTCAACTACTTGAGCTTCAGAAATTGCTCCCTCAATTTCTCGCTAGTAGTGGGCGGCAAAAACTTGTCCTAGAAGGCATTGATAAAAGCCTCCCTAGTCACCCCAATGCCCTCGAGCATACTTCCACCATTGATCCGCATCTCCTTTAAGTTGAAAAGATGTCGAGGTCACCCTCAACCCATCATCCACGATGCCAAGCATCTCGAACGTTTTCACCATCTGTTTAAGCCATTCGTCAACTTTTAGTGGCTCTTTCAGATCCCTAACAAACTCATCCGAATTCGATCGGAAAAACTCCCTCTTCAAAAACGATGGCCATGTTTCTGCAACGTGGGTATAGACTTGATTCCTAACCCTGAGAATATCCATAGATTCCCACAATGCTTCGGTCATTTCCTGGGCTAAGGTGCCCATGGATTGCTGACATACTGGCTCAGCCACATTGGTCTGATCAACTCCCTCCTTTTGTACCGAAATTTCATCTAGTATCGACATCTTCTACTGCCTAGGCCTGCCACGCCTACCACCACCACGTCCGCGTCCTGACATTCTAATAAAGGTAACACAATAGATTAGCATATTTATAAATGTATCGGAGCTAATTCACTAACGTCCTAATACGGTGGACAACAAGTAATTCATTCCACATAAGCACCGAATCACATAGTCACAAACAAATTTCCTTTCTAGATAATGATCGTTTTGTGGCATTGCTAGAGTTCCAGTTAGAAATAGCAGTGATCAAGTGCTCTTCTAAAGGACTTTTAGAAACTCATAGACTCGATCAATATCTTATAAATCAAATCCCATACCCATTTAGTCACATAAACATGTTATCATATAACATACCAAGTTTACTTCTAATATCATTTAGTGAGATAAACCTATTGTGCTGAAACCACATCCCACGATCCTAAAGTATTCAATCTCAGTAGCTCTGATACCAAGTTATAACGCCCCACAAAAATAACAACTATCTACTTCATGATATTCGATGGAAAAGTAGGAATTTATAAAATATTAACCTTTCATTGATTCTATTTTCATGAACAAAAGGTGTCATACGCATGTATACATTCATAAATCCTAGACCCTGAATCTATAGAATATGACATGTGTAAATGAATTGAAATAAAAGCAAGTACAAGTAAGTTTATGCAATAATGGCTACATCTTTCCAAGTCATTACTTGGGTACAACAAAAGTGAGTTAAACTCAATATATAGAAAGCCTAGGGCTTGTACAAAAACAAATTACACAAAAGAAACAAAAAAAGAAGCTCTGGGCTTCAAGTCCTCCCAAGGAATGTCCTTGGTGGAGCGATATCATCGGCACCTAAAAGTTGTTTTACACGTAGGGTGAGTTAAAGCCCAGTAGAGATGCTTGAACGCAATGTAAGGAACTTAACAAAATCATAAGGTGAATACATGCGCATGCCATTTTTCCAAACATTATAGTTTTCCATCTTAAAACAATGCCAATATTATATATCAATTAATGAAAAATATACTTTTATATCAAAAAACAGGGCAATAGATACAAAATACTGGAACCTCTAGGCACATGTCTGCCAGTAGGCTATATAAGCATTGTCAAAGCCATTTACTGGTAGTAACCAGAAAGATCGACACCTAACCGCGCAGGTCTCTGGACTTTCACCAAGGAAACACAGGCCAAAATAATAAACCAAAACCACACTCCTAAACCAGATTTACCAGGGTATACACCCATTTTTCTCAAAACAATACATTTTCAATGTTAAGTATGAAACAATGTTCAATGCAAGATGTATGAGTAATTAGTTTCAATCAACCCAATCCTCATGCAATTTCTACAACAATCAAAGATATTCTCCACCGATAACCCAAAATAGATATTTTTACTCAACAGATAATTTTTCAACAATAGATATAACCTCATAAATTTTAAAAATGGGAGTGATAATATATATCAAACTCCACTCTCATCATCAACAGATACAATCATCTTATCTTTTCAAAATCCAATATCTTTTCCTTTTCTTTAATAAATCAAATATCATGATTTTCTAACAAAACCTCATTTACTTTCAAAATCACATTTAAGAAAGGAATTTCTAGCATTTCAATGCAACCCAACAATATTCACACTCCCACAACCTTTCTCAAGAATTTATTTTAAAAACCTCTCTTTTACATTTCAAAATCAAACCCTAGATTTAAACCCAAAATCACCAAATCACTAAACCATTTCAAAGAGCAAATAACTAAGCTAAGAATCATACCAAAGGTTTAAGAAATCCCTACCTTAAGAGTTCAAAAGGATGAGAGTATGGGTAGAAGTTTGACGGAGCCTAAAACAAGATCTTCTCCAATTAAAACGAAGCTTTCGACGAGTGCTACATTTTTTTTTCCGAGGAACTAAGGTGGAGAAATCAATGGATTAGGGAGTATTTGGGGTTTTAACGCAAGAACTAGAGAGAGTTAGAGTGAAGAAATTAGGTTTAGAAGAGTTTTAGAGAGAGAGAGAGATGAAAAAGTGACAGAAAGAAGCTTTCCCTGAAGCGACCAAAACACTGCTCGAGTGTTAGACACAATAAGTGACACTACTTGACCGACAAAAATATTGCTCGAGCACACAATGACCTCCTCCTAGAAGTTCAGACTTGCAAAAGACGCTTGAGCGAATAAGAATACCGCTCAAGCAAAAATTACCCTATTTCAAAAGTTTTACAGGCCTACAAAAATATTAAGGGATCTCAAAGACCGCTCAAGCAACCAAAGCATCGCTCGAGCGAACTAGAAATGAAACAGATAACAACTCTATTTAAAAACTAACTCCTGACCTGTTTCAAACACAACTAACAACTCTAAACAACCAAACTCAACTAACGACAAGATGATAAGGGCATAAACAATAATTAAAGGTATGAAATCCCGGATATAAGAGCATGAAAAGGGTCCTGTCTAAATTAGAACTGTTATAAAATTGAAGTGTATCACTAACACTCAATCGTAGTTGTAGCAGACCAACCCTCGATCTTTAGAAACGAAGATGAGTTTAGGGAGTACTAGTCAAAATAAAATGACTTGTTTTCAATGAGGCCAGTAGGGTCATAAGCCTTCAGCTTGCCATCAAAAGGAAGGAAAGCAATTATAGTAGTAGTCGGCTCATTCTCAAAGCCAGTTTCGGGGTAATGGTCAGATGTCCACCTACTACCAGTGTGAACAACCAGGGCACGTAAAGAGACTTTGCCCACATTTGGTAGGGATTCCTAGTGCTTTGGGATCCAAACAATTGCATAACCTTCAGTTGGTTTCAGATTGGGAACAACTTCATCAGTCAGCCCAGTTACAAGATAGGAGACCACCTATTTGTGTTAAGTGTAATCAGCCAGACCATGTTAAGTGTCATTGCCCTCAAATTGGACAAAATAAGTTTGGTAGTTCAAGTAAGGACGATGATGTTATGAGGGAGTAATGTAATGTTTTGTTGTTTTGGTATTGTAATGCTATGGTGTTATAGGTAGGACAGTGTATTTTTAGATGTTGCATATGTATATATGTGTCTGTGTTTTCCAAGGAAATTGGATTGTAGTGACATGTAATTCTATATGTTTTGATGAATCCTTGTTAAGAGTGGTAATCTTAGTCTGATGTGAAAATGCTATTGCCTCACATAGTCGAATATGGGATCGCTTGTGAACCTCATACTTGATTAAGACTAAGTTGTTGAAAATTTATAAAATTATGTTTTGCGAGACTCATTTGGGATGTTTGGGAATAAAGTTTTTTATTCTAGGTGTGTATGGTTTGGGGGTAGTATAACCCATTAGAGTTTTATAGAATGGGAGACAGTTGTTTGGCGCAGTGTTGGGGAGGTTCCTTGAGAAAGGGTAAGACTTGTATCTCTTGATGATGAGAGTAATGGTTATGCTTGTTGTTCTATGTGTTCGGGTCGCGTGATTGGTGAGGTTGTCGTCAACCCTATTGGTCCTTTAGTGGTAGGATGAGTTGTGTGAATTGCCATATAGGTATGAGGGTTATAGTGAGTCAACCTAAGAATGAAAGTTAGAGGATTGAGTTTCAGAGTAAGAAATGTTCGGCGCAATGGGTCATATCGTGTTTGGTTTTTAAGGTGTCTGATGCATGCCAGTAGGTTGTAGGAGAATGTGTTTTGAACCCCATATAGGGTAAACTGTATTGGGTAAGTATCGGTGTTGATGCAAAGCGTAATGGGTTGTGGTAACAGTTGGTTGGTGCTAGGTAAGGGGTCAATGAGTAGTCACCTCTAGAGTTACTTTGGCTTTGATCAAGGATTGTAATGTTAAAAGAGGCATTAGAGGGCATCTATGAGAGTGTGTGTTTTGCAACACTATTTAGATGGTCAGTTGTGCCGATGAGTGTGGGGGCATGAAACTCCAGGAAAAAAAAAAAAAAAAATTGTGAAGTATTTGTACTTCATCGTTGTTTGTGCTTCAACGCCTTCTTAGAATTATTGTTGTTACTATAATTATTTTTAAAAAAATGTTATAGTTGGGTTGTGATATCACCGTAGGAATGATGGATAATGTTGGGTGATGGTTGAGGATCACCAGGTATATTGTTGAAAGAAAGATTTGGAAACGTTTTTACGATAATGAATATTTTCTTTTTTCAAGAATGAATTATTAGTTCTTATACATTGCTTGGTTGTGTTGTGTTGAGTTGGGCATGGATTAACAGATTTGTGTTTGGACATGTTACCTTGGTGAACTAGAATCAGTCAAATTCATTGCACTGTAATTCTTCCCTTTTGTTTGTAAATCAAGTTTCCTGAGTAAAGTCCCTTTCAGTTATGAGAATTTATTAGTGTTTTTTTATTGTTAATATGGGATCACCCTCGAGTTTGAAGTGTGACCAGTGGAAACTATTTAGTGTCTTGTCTTGAGTAAATTAACATCGTCAAAGCCATGGCGGCGAATTGTTGTTTTATGAACCGAGTTTCCCTTGGTGAACTCTATTCTTTTGTTAGTTGATTGAGAGCTTCTTGTTGCGAGTATGTGGTACCATCCTTGGGGGTTTTGGATACTGAGTATTCGTTTATTATCGAGTGTTGGTGTACGACTGAAGTGTGTGTAACGCCCCAAATTTCTAGCCCAAATGATAAGACAACAATCATGGCTCTTTCAAGGAAAACCGAATATAAATCTCTAAACTTACATTACATGATACAATTGTTCTTCATGCAACAATACATTAATCCAACTACAAGTAAATAAATAAATAAATACCCCTAAGGGTTTACAAGTTTCCAAGACTTGAGCCTGGTTACATAAAATGGTTATTCAAACCCACACAAACATAGCCCTTAGCTTACACACAAAGTGACAGTAAAATGAGAGCATTGTACTCCCAACACACATAGTTCCACGTCCCTAGTTGGGTGGGATCACCACATCTTTTCCTGCACAAAAATCCCGTAGGGTGATCATAAAGCCTAGTAGGAAATTCTTAACAAAGTATAGACATTTTATACAAGTCTTAAGAGATGAAATGCACATGCCATGTTATGCCCTTTTTGAAGATAAATCACATTTTTATCTTTTGAAAACCATCATGCAATTTCAATTGTTCAAAACTTAACAATTTATTTCAAAGGCGGTAAATACGACTCTGGTAATTCCTAGGTCGGTGTCTGCAAGTAGACTATACAAGTACTACCAAATTGTCATTTTTACCAGTATTAACCAGAAGGCTCGACACCTATCCACGCGGGTTTTCGGTCTTTCACCCGGACTCTCAGGCCAACTTATTCAATATCATCTACACCACCTATCAAGACGTACCAACCTATTTACCCCAAAACCATTCTATGAAAACTTGTTTCTCAACATTCTTTTCTCAATGCAAGTTTTCAAATCAACTTTCAAAGTTTAATGTAATCAAATAAATTGATATGCCAATTTCACAAGATGAATATAAATACTTTTCTTCCAATTCATCATCTAAGGAATAACACAATTCCTCATTCTCAAGTATCCTCGACAATTAGTTATTTCAAGACTATTTCAACGTTTTGAACAATAATTTCCAAAATGAACAACCATTCTCATATTCCCTGAAATTCATCATTTATATAAATATAAATAAGAAATTTTCCAAACATCCATTTATTTTGACACACAAAATAAATATAACAATATCATTCATGGATTTTCAATCTCCTTTAAAAAAATCCCCAAATTCTAGGTTTTCTCATCAAAACTATACAACTCAAATCTTTTGAAAGAAAACTTTCCAAAATCATCTTTTCTTCAATCAACAAAGATCAAAACCCATAAGATCATTTTAAAAGAACAAGAGACAAAACCACTTTCAAAATCGCTTAACTTATTGAATTAACAATCAATTTTCAAAGCTATCGAAAGATGATTTCGAAAATCATATAGATCTTGCAAATATATATATATATAACTCTAAGAAAATCCCTACCTTAAGTTTTGAAGAAAAATTGAGATGAAGCCCCAAAATTTACGATGTCGAAACTCGATCTTTATAGCACACAACGAAGCCCTTGAGAAGTTAACCAACTTTGATGAAGAACTTATGGCAGAACTCTAATGGATCTTGAGAAAGCAAGGTTTTGATCCAATTTGGCGTCGGAAAATGTAGAGAGAAGGGAGAGGAAAGGGTTTTTAGAGAGAGAGAGAGATATACAAAAGCGATCTGAAATATCAGATTCACGAACTGATATAACATGGTCCGCTCGAGCGTCAAATACACTTTCCCAGTACTTTTGCAGATAGGTTAAACTTCTAAAACCAAACATTCTCCGCACAAGCGCATAAGTGGCCGCTCGAGTGGACAAGTAACTTCTAACGCATTTTGCATTTTTGCTTCGGAGGCGCTGCCCCTCAACCCCGCCAAGGCGCTGCCCTAGGACCCGCCAAGGGGCGCTGCCCCCTGGAGCCCTGCGAGCTAACCGGGCAGCTTGATCCCCGACATACTCAGCAAAGTGGCAAAACTGGGATTGCTACAACCTTCCCCCCTTAAAGAATTTTGTCCCTGAAATTTCAAATCAAACTACCCAAACAAGGGGTTTCTAGCGATCAAAACCACGCTATTTCATTTTCAAATCACAGCATTAACTCTCAACCAAATTCTACCATTTCCACCATGGTTATCTCATTAACAACAACCTCCCAAATACGCATAAACATGAAATTTTTCAAAAAGTAATGGTAACTCTAAACAACGTTATGCTTAAAACAACAACGCACATATCAACATGTGGTTAACAACTTTAAACACATTTCCCTCAACACTAGGGAATATTACAAAGACTAGCAACTTAAGTATTTTCAAATAAATCCGGATATTTGGAGCGGACTTCTGCCTCCTGTTCCCACGTCGCTTCTTCAACCCCATGGTGTCTCCACAACACCTTTACCAACAGTATAGTTTTGCCCCGTAGCACTTGCTCCGGGGTATCTAATATTTGAACTAGTAGTTCTTCGTAAAAGGCATCCTCATCTACCTCTAAGTCAGCCCAATCAAGTACATGAGAAGGGTCGGGTTCATACTTCCTAAGCATAGCTACATGAAATATGTTGTGAACTCCCAAAAGTTGTGGCGGTAAAGCTAACCGGTATGCCACTTCCCCAATTCGCTCTAAGATCTCAAAAGGCCCAATGAACCTTCGAGATAATTTACCACTCTTACCAAATCTCATCAAACCCCGCCTTGGTAAACACATGGTCACCAACTTCAAAAGATAAAGGTCGTCTTCTCTTATCAGCATAACTCTTTTGTCGGCTTTAGGCCGTAGCTAACCTCTTCCGAATGAGAACAACTTTCTTGATTGTCTCTCTAACAATTTTTGGACCCAGTAACGGTGCATCACCCACTTTGGCCCAACAAACCGGTAATCTACAAGGTCGGCCATACAAGGCCTCAAATGGTGCCATCCTAATACTAGCATGGTAACTATTGTTGTAAGCAAACTCAATCAATGGTAAGTGCATTTCCTAAGGCCCCTTAAAATCAAGGACATAAGATCTAAGCGTGTCCTCCAAAATCTGAATGGTACATTCCGACTGTCCATTAGTTTGAGGATGATAAGCGGTGCTAAAAGTCAACTTAGTTCCCAATGCTTCTTGAAGGCTTTGCCATAACCGGGCAGTAAAACGAAGATCCTTATCCGACACAATAGTCACAGAGACTTTATGAAGTCGAACTATCTATCTAATGTACAACTCTGCCAAGCGTTCAACTGAGTCGCTGGTGCATATCGGAATGAAATGGGTAGACTTAGTCAACCTATCAACAATCACCCAAACGGCGTCATTGCCTCGTTGTGTTCTAGGAAGCCCAACTACAAAATCTATGGTAACACGCTCCCATTTCCACTCGGCTATCGGTAAAGGTTGTAACAAACCCGCTGGTCTTTGGTGTTCGGCCTTCACTTGTTGACAAGTAAAGCACTTCGATATAAATAAAGCGACATCCCGTTTCATACCCCTCCACCAAAACTGATGACTAAGATCATGATACATTTTAGTGCCTCCTGGGTGTACCGCAAGGCGTGAGTGATGGAACTCCCGAAGTACTTCCTCTCTACAAGATTCTGGTACAAACAAACGGTCTAGGTAACATATACTCAGATCCGAGTGAACGTTCAAACCTTTCTCTTCCTTTCCATTGGAAATCTTAACACGGATTGATTCCACATCACAGTCTCCTCGTTGTGCCTCTATGACCTTACTAACCAAGGTAGGCTGAGCATTCAAAGTAAACAAGGTAGCACTCTCTCCGGACTCACCCAAGTGCAAATCAATCTTGCCAATAACATCTAGCATATCCCATTCCCGAATGGCTACACTCGCCAAACTACTCACAGATTTTCGACTCGAAACATCGGCCACCACATTGGCCTTCCTTGGATGATAGTGTAACTCAAAGTCATAATCCTCCATAAATTCCATCCACCTCCGTTGTCGTAAATTCAAGTCTTTTTGAGAAAACAAATACTTTAGACTCTTATGATCGAAGAAGACTTCAAACTTCTCACCGTACAAGTAATGCCTCTAAATTTTGAAAGCAAAAATCACCGTTGCTAATTCTAGATTATGGGTGGGATAATTTTTCTCATGAGTTTTCAATTGTCGTGAACCGTAGGCCACAACTTTTCCCTCTTACATCAAGACACAACCAAGTCCATCCCCGGACGCATCACAATAGGCAGTGTAATTCAAACCCCTTTTCGGAATTATCAAAACTGGTGCGGTAGTCAATCTAGTCTTAAGCTCTTGGAATGACTTTTCACAAGCCTCACTCCACACAAATTTGATACCCTTTCTAGTCAACCTAGTTAAAGGTGCATCTAGTCTAGAGAAGTTCCTTACAAAACGTCGATAATACCCTGCTAATCCCAAGAAACTTTAGATTTCAAAGACATTCTTGGGTTGTTCCCAATCCTGTACGGCATCTATCTTTGAGGAGTCCACAGTCACTCCCTCTTTAGACACTACATGCCCCAAAAACTTCACCTCTGTTAACCAAAACTCGCATTTTTCAATTTGGCATACAATTGGTGCTCACTAAGTAAACCCAGCACTACCCGCAAGTGAGTCTTGTGTTCCTCTTCAGAGGTTGAATAAATCAAGATGTCGTCCACAAAGACGACCACAAAACGATCCAAGTATTCCCGAAGAATTCTGTTCATCAAATCCATAAAGGAAGCCGGTGCATTGGTCATCCCAAAAGGCATTACAAGGAATTCATAGTGGCCATAATAAGTACGAAATGTCGTTTTCTGAATGTCCTCCTCCCGAACTCTCAACTGATGGTACCTCGACCTCAAATCTATTTTTGAGAAGCAACAAAACCCTCTAAGTTGGTCAAATAAATCATCTATTCTGGGTAGAGGATACTTGTTCTTAACTGTAACTCTATTCAACTTGCGGTAATCAATACACAACCGCAATGACCTATCTTTCTTCTTTGCAAAGAGAGCCGGTGCTCCCCAAGGCAATGTACTAGGGCGAATGAAACCCTTGTCTAAAAATTCTTGGAGTTGAATCTTTAACTCATGCAATTCGGCAGGTGCAAATCTATACGGTGACATGGAATCGGTGCCGTGCCAGACACTAATTCAATGGAGAACTCGATCTCCCGGTGAGGTGGTAAACTAGTAAGATCTTCTAGAAAGACAGCTGGGTATTCATAAACTACCCTTGGTAAGTCAACACGAGTCCTGTCACTCTCACTATCAAAGAGAGTTGCAAGAAGGCCACTAAGCTTGCTCCTACTACGAGGGTCAACAACTGGCGACAAGGCTCTATCAACTCGGTTCCCTAGAAAATAGAAATGATCACCACCTGAAGTGCACACCGTAACTCTCTAACTGTAACAATCAATCACCGCTTGATAAGAACACAACCAATCCATGCCTAAAATGACATCAAAACTGAACATATCTAGCAACACAAAAGCAAACGGAAGTCGACGTCCGACAACTTCTATTTCACAATCACAACAACCCCGGTCTAAATCAACTGTACCCCCAACAGGTGACTCTACTCTGAGTGGAGGCACTAACCGTGCTACCTCTAACCCCAATGTAGAAGCAAATGCAGTAGATATAAATAAATGAGACGTACCCGAGTCTATCAATACATTAGCCAAAGAAATTACACACAACAAAAATACCTCTCACAACTGAGGATTCTAGCAACTGCTCTGGCACGGAAACAGCATACACACGCCTCTATGGCCCTTGATTAACTTGCTCCCCTCTCGGAGCATAGGCCTATTGTACTGACTGAGCCGAAGTGGCTCCATGATTAACTCGCGAAACTTGGACTAATTGAGCCTGCTGGTGGCTCTGAGTCTGCCTCGACCCTGATGCGCTAGGTGCGCCTCCCAACTGTGGGCGAGTTCTCTTCATATGCCCAGGCTGACCACACTGATAACAATTAAACCCTTGACCTTTATTTTGAGACTGAGACTGATTTTGAGATCGGTTAGGTGGTGGTAGCATTAACTGCCCTCCTCCCTTCTATGGGCATGAGAAGGCTTTGTGACCCGGTTGGCCACACTGGAAACACGAGAAGCTACTCGATGCACTTTTTCCCAGACCCGCACTAGGCAAAGGAAAAGTGGATCTAGATTGCTGTGGTTGGGACTGGGATGGATAGGTGTTCCTGCTCTTCTTATTCTGCCTATAGTCTCTTTGAGACTCTTGGCCCCTAGACCTCGAACTCTATAGCCTCCCCTCCTTGGCTTGTATGGAAATTTCTATGCATGTCGTCGTCTCCACAAGACGGTCATATTCCCGAATCATATTTTCGACAAGCTTGAACATAATTTTTGTTTTCAATTTCTTTTCAAATTCAATGCAACGGCGTTCTTCCGTTGCCACCAACTCTGGTGCAAATCTGGACAAACTAGAGAATACCGCCTCAAACTCGGCCACGGGCATGTCGAGTTGTTTGAGGTCTTTAAACTCTTGCCTCAATCTCTCCCTAGTAGTGGGAGGTATGTACTTATCTTGGAAAACAACCGCAAAGGCTTCCCATGTCGGCTCCACTCTACCCTTGGCATATTTCCACCATTGACCCGTGTCTCCCTTAAGGTAGTAACTTGCTAGAGTCACTCTTAGTTCACTATCTTCGATGTGAAGTATTTCAAATGTATTCACAGTTTGTTCGAGCCACTCATCCGCTTTCTTGGGCTCGGGACCACCATGGAACTCATTCAGTTTGGCCCGCATGAACTCTCTAGTAAAGAAACTCGCCCTTGACTCCGCGGTGTTCTCTCGGGCTTGATTCTCCACCCTCAACAAGTTCATAGACTCTTTTAAAGCCCCTGCCATTTCTCGAGCTAGGGCCCCCATTGCGGTTTAACCCGCTTGTCCCACCTACTCAGCCATATTAGCTTGGTCGAACCCTTCTTCTTGCATCAGAACCCTATGGACCGATACCTCATGCACACCTCGGCGAGCCCTACCATGCCTTCCGCCTCTAGCACCACGGACTTGACCCCTTCCTAACATCCTAATTAAGGTCAGAAGAGAAATAATTTAGCACATTAACTCATATGTGCTCGTAACTTGACTCACACGTTCGACTACAACAATTCTATATATTTCTCTACCATATACACAATTCAATTTCACTCCAAGAATTCTTAATAGAGTGAGTATTGATCAAGTACCCTTCTAATAACACCATAAGGAATTTAATAGGTGCAAACAACATCCCAAAATTCAAATCCCATAACCATTTAGTCACATAAGCATGTTATCATATAGTCACAAAATACATAGCACTTCCTAAGCATGCTAAATGAACCCATTGTGGTTAAGCAACCACTTCCCACGAGCCCCAAGTATTTAAACTCGGTAGCTCTGATACCAAGTTGTAACGCCCCAAATTTCTAGCCCAAATGATAAGACAACAATCATGGCTCTTTCAAGGAAAACCAAATATAAATCTCCAAATTTATATTACATGATACAATAGTTCTTCATGCAACAATACATTAATCCAACAACAAGTAAACAAACAAATAAATACACCCAAGGGTTTACAAGTTTCCAAGACTTGAGCCTGGTTACACAAAATGGTTATTCAAACCCACACAAATACAGCCCTTGGCTTATACACAGAGTCACAGTAAAATGAGAGCATTGTACTCCCAACACACATACTTCCACACCCCTAGTTAGGTGGGATCACCACATATTTTCCTGCACAAAAATCTCGTAGGGTGACCATAAAGCCCAGTAGGAAATTATTAACAAAGTATATACATTTTATACAAGTCTTAAGAGATGAAATGCACATGCCATGTTATGCCATTTTTGAAGATAAATCACATTTTCATCTTTTGAAAACCATCATACTCAATAATATCATGCAATTTCAATTGTTCAAAACTTAACAATTTATTTCAAGGGCAGTAAATACGACTCTGGTAATCCCTAGGTCAGTGTCTACACGTAGACTATACAAGTACTACCAAACAAATTGTCATTTTTACGGTTTAACCGGATAGGCTCGAACACCTATCCACGCGGTGGTTTTCG
>NW_021031648.1:0-15128 GCF_004153795.1 Camellia sinensis
ATTTCTCATGCATTAGGGCTTAAACACTCGAAAACTTATTCGGACCCTCTTGCATAATGCCAGATATGTAATTATGGCGTTTATTGGCCATTTCTAATGCATTTGGGTTTAAACAGTCGGACACTTATTCGGACTCTTTTCATGAAGTCAGATATATAATTATGGTGTTTACTTGCTATTTCTCATGCAATTGGCTTTAAACACTCGGACACTTATTCCGACCCTCTTGCATGATGGCAGATATGTACTTATGGTGTTTACTTGTCATTTCTCATGCATTAGGGTTTAAATACTCGGACACTTATTCGGACCCTCCTGCATGATGGCATATATGTAATTTTGGTGTTTATTTGCCATATCTCATGCATTACGGTTTATATTCTCGGACCCTTATTCGGAACACCTTTCACGATGGCAGATATGTAATTATGGTGTTTACTTGCCATTTCTCATGCATTATGGTTTTAACACTCCGACACTTATTCCGACCCTCTTGCATGATGGCAAATATATAATTATGGTGTTTATTTGCCATTTCTCATGCATTAGGGTTTCCACACTCGGACACTTATTCCGACCCTCTTGCGTGGTGGCAGATATGTAATTATGGTGTTTACTTGCCATTTCTCTTGCATTAGGGTTTAAACACTCGGACACATATTCCGAACCTTTTGCATGATGGCAGATATGTACTTATGGTGTTTATTTTCCATTTCTCATGCATTAGGGTTTAAACACTCGGACAATTATTCGGACCCTCTTGCATGATGGCAGATATGTAATTTTGGTGTTTGTTTTGCCGTTTCTCATGCATTAGGGTTTAAATACTCGGACACTTATTCGGACCCTCTTGCATGATAGCAGATATGTAATTATGGTGTTTACTTGCCATTTCTCATGCAATTGGTTTTAAACACTCGGACACTTATTCCGACCCTCTTGCATGATGGCAGATATGTACTTATGGTGTTTACTTGTGATTTCTCATGCATTAGGGTGAAAACACTCGGACACTTATTCGGACCCCCTTGCATGATGGCATATATGTAATTTTGGTGTTTATTTGCCATATCTCATGCATTAGGGTTTATATTCTCGGACCCCTATTCGGAACCCCTTGCATGATGGCAGATATGTAATTATAGTGTTTACTTGCCATTTCTCATGCATTAGGGTTTAAACACTCCGACACTTATTCCGACCCTCTTGCATGATGGCAAATTTATAATTACGGTGTTTACTTGCCATTTCTCATGGATTAGGGTTTCAACACTCGGACCCTTATTCCGACCCTCTTGCATGGTGGCAGATATGTAATTATGGTGTTTACTTGCCATTTCTCTTGCATTAGGGTTTAAACACTCGGACACATATTCAGAACCTCTTGCATGATGGCAGATATGTACTTATTGTGTTTATTTGCCATTTCTCTTGCATTAGGGTACAAATACTCGGACACTTATTCAGACCCTCTTGCATCATGGCAGATATGCAATTATGGTGTTTACTTGCCATTTCTCAGGCATTAGGGATTAAACACTCGGACACTTATTCGGAACCTCTTGCATGATGGCAGATAAGTAATTATGGTGTTCACTTGTCATTTCTCATGCATTTGGGCTTAAACACTCGGACACTTATTCGGACCCTCTTGCATTATGGCAGATATGTAGTTATGGTGTTTACTTGCCATTTCCCATCCATTACGGCTTAAACACTCGGACACTTATTCAGACCCTCCTGCATGATGGTAGAAATGTAAATATGGTGTTTACTTGTCATTTCTCATGCATTAGGGCTTAAACACATTGACAGTTATTCAGACCCTCTTGCATGATGGCAGATATGTAATTGTGGTGTTTATTTGCCATTTCTCATGCATTAGGGTTTAAACACTCGGACACCTATTTGGACCCTCTTGCATGATGGCATATATGTAATTATGTTGTTTACTAGCCATTTCTCATGCATTCGGGTTTAAACACTCGGGCACATATTCGGACCCTCTTGCATGATGGCAGATATGTAATTATGGTGTTTATTTGCCATTTCTCATGCATTGGGGTTTAAAAACTCGGATACTTATTCGGACCCTCTTGCATGATGGCCAATATGTAATTATGGTGTTTATTTGCCATTTCCCATGCATTACGGTTTAAACTCTGGGACACTTATTCGGACCGTCTTGCATGATGACAGATATGTAGTTATGGTGTTTACTTCCCATTTCCCATGCATTAGGGCTTAAACACCCGGACACTTATTCGGATCATCTTTCATGATGGCAGATTTATAATCACGGTGTTTACTTGTCATTTCTCATGCATTAGGGATTAAACACTCGGACACTTATTCGGACCCTCTTGCATGATGGCCGGTATGTAATTATGGTGTTTATTAGCCATTTCTCATGCACTAGGGTTTAAACACTCGGACACTTATTCGGACCCTCTTGCATGATGGCAGATATGTAATTATGGTGTTTATTTGCCATTTCTCATGCATTAGTGTTTAAACACTCGGACACTTAATCGGACCCTCTTGCATGATGGCATATATGCAATTATGGTGTTTACTTGCCATTTCTCATGCATTAGGGTTTAAACACTCGGGCACTTATTTGGACCCTCTTGCATGATGGCAGATATGCAATTATGTTGTTACTTGCCATTTCTCATGCATTAGGGCTTAAACACTCGGACACCTATTCGGACCCTCTTGCATGATGGCAGATATGTAATTGTGGTGTGTATTTGTCATTTCTCATGCATTAGGGTTTAAACACTCGGACACTTATTCATACCCTCTTGCATGATGGCAGAAATGTAATTCTGGTGTTTACTTGCCATTTCTCATGCACTAGGGTTTAAACACACGGACCCTTATTTGGACACTCTTGCCTGATGGCAGATATGTAATTATGTTGTTTACATGCCATTTCTCATGCATTACGGCTTAAACACTCGGACACTTATTCGGACCCTCTTGCATGATGGCAGATATGTAATTGTGGTGTTTATTCTCCATTTCTCATGCATTAGGGTTTAAACACTCGGACACTTATTCGGACCCTCTTGCAGGATTGCAGATATGTAATTATGGTGTTTATTTGCCATTTCTCGTGCATTAGAGTTTAAACACTCGGACACTTATTTGGACCCTCTTGCATGATGGCAGATGTGTAATTATGTTGTTTGCTTGCCATTTCTCATGCATTAGGGCTTAAACGCTCGGACACTTATTCGGACCCTCCTGCATGATGGCAGATATGTAATTGTGGTGTTTACTTGCCATTTCTCACGCATTATGGTTTAAACACTCGGACACTTATTCGGACTGTCTTGCATGATGGCAGATATGTAATTATGCGGTTTATTTGCCATTTCTCGTGCATTTCGGTTTAAACACTCGGACACATATTCGGAGCCTCTTGCATGATGGCAGATCTGTAATTATGGTGTTTATTTGCCATTTCTCCTGCATTATGGTTTAAACACTCGGACAGTTATTCGGACCCTCTTGCAGGATTACAGATATGTAATTATGGTGTATACTTGCCATTTCTCATGCATTAGGGTTTAAACACTCGGACACTTATTTGGACCCTCTTGCATGATGGTAGATGTGTAATTATGTTGTTTACTTGCCATTTCTCATGCATTAGGGCTTAAACACTCGGACACTTATTCGGACCCTCTTGCATGATGCCAGATATGTAATTATGGTGTTTATTAGCCATTTCCCATGCACTATGGTTTAAACACTCGGACACTTATTCGAACCCTCTTGCATCATGGCAGATATGTAATTATGGTGTTTATTTGCCATATCTCATGCATTACGGTTTAAATAATCGGACACTTATTCGGACCCTCTTGCATGATGGCAGATATGTAATTATGGTGTTTACTTGCCATTCCTTATGCATTAGGGTTTAAACACTGAGGCACATATTCGGACCCTCTTGCGTGATGGCAGATATGTAATTGTGGCATTTATTTTCCATTTCTCACGCATTAGGGTTTAAACACTCGGTCACTTTTTTGAACCCTCTTGTATGATCGCATATATGTAATTATGTTGTTTACTTGCCATTTCTCATGCATTAGGGCTAAAACACTCGGACACTTATTCGGACCCACTTGCATGATGGCAGATATGTAATTCTGGTGTTTCTTTGCCATTTCCCATGCATTACGGTTTAAACACTCGGACACTTATTCGGACCCTCTTGCATCATGGCAGATATGTAGTTATGGCGTTTATTTGCTATTTCCCATGCATTAGGGCTTAAACACTCGGACACTTATTCGGACCCTCTTGCATGATGGTAGATACGTAATTATGGTGTTTACTTGTCATTTCTCATGCATTAGACCTTAAACACTTAGACACTTATTCGGAACCTCTTGCATGATGGCAGATATGTAATTATGGTGTTTACGTCTCATTTCTCATGCATTAGAGATTAAACACTCGGACACTTATTCGAAACCTCTTGCATAATGGCAGATTTGTAATTATGGTGTTTACATGCCATTTCTCATGTGTTAGGGCTTAACCACTTGGACACTTATTCGGACCCTCTTGCGTGATGGAAGATATGTAATTATGGTGTATATTTGCCATTTCTCATGCATTACGGTTTAAACACTCGGACACTTATTCGTACCCTCTTGCATGATGGCAGATACGTAATTGTGGTGTTTACTTGCCAATTATCATGCATTAGGGTTTAAACACTCGGACACTTATTTGGACCCTCTTGCGTGATGGAAGATGTGTAATTATGTTGTTTACTTGCAATTTCTCATGCATTAGGGCTTAAACACACGGACACTTATTCGGACCCTTCTACGTGATGGCAGATATGTAATTACGGTGTTTATATGCCATTTCTCACGCATTAGGGTTAAAACACTCGGACACTTATTCGGACTGTCTTGCATGATGGCAGATATGTAATTATGGTATTTATTTGCCATTTGTCATGCATTACGGTTTAAACAGTCGGACACTTATTCGGACCCTCTTGCATGATGGCAGATATGTAATTATGGTGTTTATTTGCCATTTCTCTTGCATTAGGGTATAAATACTCGGACACTTATTCAGACTCTCTTGCATGATGGCAGATATGCAATTATGGTATTTACTTGCCATTTCTCATTCATTAGGGCTTAGACACTCGGACACTTATTCGGAACCTCTAGCATGATGGCAGATATGTAATTATGGTGTTTACTTGTCATTTCTCATGCATTTGGGCTTAAACACTCGGACACTTATTCGGAACCTCTTGCATGATGGCATATATGTAGTTATGGTGTTTACTTGCCATTTCCCATCCATTAGAGCTTAAACACTCGGACACTTATTCAGACCCTCTTGCATGATGGCAGATATGTAATTGTGGTGTTTATTTGCCATTTCTCATGCATTAGGGTTTAAACACTCGGACACTTATTTGGACCCTCTTCCATGATGGCATACATGTAATTATGTTGTTTACTAGCCATTTCTCAGGCATTCGCGTTTAAACACTCGGGCACATATTCGGACCATCTTGCATGATGGCAGATATGTAATTATGGTGTTTATTTGCCATTTCTCATGCATTGGGGTTTAAACACTCGGACACTTATTCGGACCCTCTTGCGTGATGGCCAATATGTAATTATGGTGTTTATTTGCCATTTCCCATGCATTACGGTTTAAACTCTGGGACACTTATTCGGACCGTCTTGCATGATGGCAGATATATTTTTATGGTGTTTACTTCCCATTTCCCATGCATTAGGGCTTAAACACTCGGACACTTATTCGGACCCTCTTTCATGATGACAGATTTATAATTATGGTGTTTACTGGTCATTTCTCATGCATTAGGGCATAAACACTCGGACACTTTTTCGGACCCTCTTGCATGATGGCCGGTATGTAATTATGGTGTTTATTTGCCATTTCTCATGCATTAGGGTTTAAACACTCGGACACTTATTCGGACCCTCTTGCATGGTGGTAGGTATGTAATTATGGTGTTTACTTGCCACTTCCCATGCATTAGGGCTTAAACATTCGGACACTTATTCGGACCCTCTTGCATGATGGCAGATATGTAATTATGGTGTTTATTTGCCATTTCTCATGTCGGACAGTTATTCGGACCCTCTTGCATGATGGCAGATATGTAATTATTTTGTATAATTCCCATTTCTCATGCATTAGGGTTTAAACACTCGGACACTTATTAGCACCCACTTGCATGATGGCAGATATGTAATTATGGTGTTTACTTGCCATTTCTAACGCATTAGGGTTCAAACACTCGGACACTTATTTGGACCCTCTTGCATGATGGCAGATATGTAATTATGGTGTTTATTTGCCATTTCTCGTGCATTAGGGTTTAAACACTCGGACACTTATTTGGACCCTCTTGCATGATGGCAGATGTGTAATTATGTTGTTTACTTGCCATTTCTCATGCATTAGGGCGTAAACACTCGGACACTTATTCGGACCTTTTTGCATGATGGCAGATATGTAATTATGGGGTTTATTTGCCATTTCTCATGCATTACGGTTTAAACACTCGGACACTTATTCGGACCCTCTTGCATGATGCCAGATATGTAATTATGCTGTTTATTAGCCATTTCCCATGCCCTATGGTTTAAACACTCGGACACTTATTCGAACCCTCTTGCATCATGGCAGATATGTAATTATGGTGTTTATTTGCCATATCTCATGCATTAGGGTTTAAACATTCGGACACTTATTCGGACCCTCTTGCATGATGGCAGATATGTAATTATGGTGTTTAGTTGCCATTCCTTATGCATTAGGGTTTAAACACTGAGACACATATTCGGACCCTCTTGCGTGATGGCAGATATGTAATTGTGGCATTTATTTGCCATTTCTCATGCATTAGGGCTAAAACACTCGGACACTTATTCGGACCCTCTTGCATGATGGCAGATATTTAATTACGGTGTTTATTTGCCATTTCTCATGCACTAGGGTTTAAACACTTGGACACTTATTCGGGCCCACTTGCATGATGGCAGATATGTAATTGTGGTGTTTATTTGCCATTTCCCATGCATTACGGTTTAAACACTCGGACACTTATTCGGACCCTCTTGCATCATGGCAGATATGTAGTTATGGCGTTTATTTGCTATTTCCCATGCATTAGTGCTTAAACACTCGGACACTTATTCGGACCCTCTTGCATGATGGTAGATACGTAATTATGGTGTTTACTTGTCATTTCTCATGCATTAGACCTTAAACACTCAGGCACTTATTCAGAACCTCTTGCATGATGGCGGATATGTAATTATGGTGTTTACGTCTCATTTCTCATGCATTAGGGATTAAACACTCGGACACTTATTCGAAACCTCTTGCATGATGGCAGATTTGTAATTATGGCGTGTATTTGCCATTTCTCATGCATTACGGTTTAAACACTCGGACACTTATTCGTACCCTCTTGCATGATGGCAGATACGTAATTGTGGTGTTTACTTGCCATTTATGATGCATTAGGGTTTAAACACTCGGACACTTATTTGGACCCTCTTGCGTGATGGAAGATGTGTAATTATGTTGTTTACTTGCCATTTCTCATGCATTAGGGCTTAAACACACGGACACTTATTCGGGCCCTTCTACATGATGGCAGATATGTAATTACGGTGTTTATATGCCATTTCTCACGCATTAGGGTTAAAACACTCGGACACTTATTCGGACCGTCTTGCATGATGGCAGATATGTAATTATGGTGTTTATTTGCCATTTGTCATGCATTACGGTTTAAACAGTCGGACACTTATTCGGACCCTCTTGCATGATGGCAGATATGTAATTATGGTGTTTATTTGTCGTTTCTCTTGCATTAGGGTATAAATACTCGGACACTTATTCAGACTCTCTTGCATGATGGCAGATATGCAATTATGGTGTTTACTTGCCATTTCTCATGCATTAGGGCTTAGACACTCGGACACTTATTCGGAACCTCTAGCATGATGGCAGATATGTAATTATGGTGTTTACTTGTCATTTCTCATGCATTTGGGCTTAAACACTCGGACACTTATTCGGACCCTCTTGCATGATGGCAGATATGTAATTCTGGTGTTTACTTGCCATTTCTCATGCATTAGGGTTTAAACACTCGGACCCTTATTTGGACCCTCTTGCCTGATGGCAGATATGTAATTATGTTGTCTACTTGCCATTTCTCATGCATTACGGCTTAAACACTCGGACACTTATTCGGACCCTCTTGGATGATGGCGGATATGTAATTATGGTGTTTATTTGCCATTTCTCATGCATTAGGGTTTAAACACTCGAACACTTATTCGGACCCTCTTGCAGGACTGCAGATATGTAATTATGGTGTTTATTTGCCATTTCTCGTGCATTAGGGTTTAAACACCCGGACACTTACTTGGACCCTCTTGCATGATGGCAGATGTGTAATTATGTTGTTCACTTGCCATTTCTCATGCATTAGGGCTTAAACACTCGGACACTTATTCGGACCCTCCTGCATGATGGCACATATGTAATTGTGGTGTTTACTTGCCATTTCTCACGCATTGTGGTTTAAACACATGGACACTTATTCAGACTGTCTTGCATGATGGCAGATATGTAATTATGCTGTTTATTTGCCATTTCTCATCCATTTCGGCTTAAACACTCGGACACTTATTCGGACCCTCTTGCATGATGGCAGATCTGTAATTATGGTGTTTATTTTCCGTTTCTCCTGCACTAGGGTTTAAACACTCGGACACTTATTCGGACCCTCTTGCAGGATTGCAGATATGTAATTATGGTGTTTATTTGCCATTTCTCATGCATTAGGGTTTGAACACTCGGACCCTTATTTGGACCCTCTTGCATGATGGCAGATGTCTAATTATGTTGTTTACTTGCCATTTCTCATGCATTATGGCTTAAACACTCGGACACTTATTCGGACCCTCTTGCATGATGCCAGATATGTAATTATGGGTTTATTAGCCATTTCCCATGCACTATGGTTTAAACACTCGGACACTTATTCGGACTCTCTTACATCATGGCAGATATGTAATTATGGTGTTTATTTGCCATATCTCATACATTAGGGTTTAAACAATCGGACACTTATTCGGACCCTCTTGCATGATGGTAGATACGTAATTATGGTGTTTACTTGCCATTCCTTATGCATTAGGGTTTAAACACTGAGACACTTATTCGGACCCTCTTGCATGATGGCAGATATGTAATTATGGTGTTTACTTGCCATTTCTCATGCATTAGGGCTGAAACACTCGGACATTTATTCGGACCCTCTTGCGTGATGGCGGATATGTAATTATGGTGTTTACTTGCCATTTCTCATGCATTAAGGTTTAAACACTCAGACACTTATTTGGACCCTCCTGCTTGATGGCAGATATTTAATTATCGTGTTTACTTGCCATTTCTCTTGCATTATGGTTTAAACACTCGGACACTTATTCCGATCCTCTTGCATGACGGCAGATATGTAATTATGGTGTTTATTTGCCATTTCTCTTGCATTAGGGTATAAATACTCTGACAGATATTCAGACCCTCTTGCATGATGGCAGATATGTAATTATGGTGTTTAGTTGCGATTTCTCATGCATTAGGGTTTAAACACTCGGACACTTATTCGTATCCTCTTGCATGATAGTAGATATGTAATTGTGGTGTTTACTTGCCATTTCTCTTGCATTAGGATTTAAACACTCGGACACTTATTTGGACCCTCTTGCCTGATGGCAGATATGTAATTATGTTGTTTACTTTCCATTTCTCATGCATTAGGGCTTAAACACTCGGACACTTATTCGGACCCACTTGCCTAATGGCAGATATGTAATTATGCTCTTTATTTACCATTTCTCATGCATTAGGGTTAAACACTCGGACACTTATTCGGACCCTCTTGTATGATGGCGGATATGTAATTATGCTGTTTACTTGCCATTTCTCATGCATTAGCGTTTAAACACTCGGACACTTACTTGGACCCTCTTGCATGATGGCATATATGTAATTATGTTGTTTACTTGCCATTTCTCATGCATTAGGGCTGAAACACTCGGACACTTATTCGGACCGTTTGGCATGATGGCGGATATTTAATTTTGGTGTTTACTTGCCATTTCTCATGCATTAGGGTTTAAACACTCAGACACTTTTTTGGACCCTCTTGCTTGATGGCAGATATTTAATTATGGTGTTTCCTTGCCATTTCTCTTGCATTACGGTTTAAACACTCAGACCGTTATTCGGACCATCTTGCATGCTGGCAGCTATGTAATTATGGTGTTTACTTGCCATTTCTCATGCATTAGGGCTTAAACACTGGGACACTTATTCGTACCCTCTTGCATGATAGCCGATATGTAATTGCGGGGTTTACTTGCCATTTCTCATGCATTAGGATTTAAACACTCGGAAACTTATTTGGACCCTCTTGCCTGATGGCAGATATGTAATTATGTTGTTTACTTGCCATTTCTCATGCATTAGGGCTTAAACACTCGGACACTTATTCGGACCCACTTGCATAATGGCAGATATGTAATTATGGTGTTTATTTGCCATTTCTCATGCATTAGGGTTTAAACACTTGGACACTTATTCGGACCCTCTTGCATGATGGCAGATACGTAATTACGGTGTTTATTTACCATTTCTCATGCATTAGCATTTAAACACTCTGACACTTATTCCGACCCTCTTGCATGATGGCAGATATGAAATTATGGTGTTTACTTGCCACTTCTAATGCATTAGGGCTTAAACACTCGGACATTTATTCGGACCCTCTTGCATGATGGCAGGCATGTAATTATGGTGTTTATTTGCCATTTCTCATGCATTAGCGTTTAAACACTCGGACACTTATTCGGACCCTCTTTCATGATGGCAGATATGTAATTATGGTGTTTGTTTGCCATTTCTCATGCATTAGGGTTTAAACACTCGGACACTTATTCGGACCCTCTTGCATGATGGCAGATATGTAATTGTGGCGTTTATTTTCCATTTCTCATGGATTAGCATTTAAACACTCGGACACTTATTCGGACCATCTTGCATGATGGCAGATATGTAATTATGGTGTTTATTTGCCATTTCTCATGCATTAGGGTTTAAACACCCGGACACTTATTCGTATCCTCTTGCATGATTGTAGATATGTAATTGTGGTGTTTACTTGCCATTTCTCTTGCATTAGGATTTAAACACTCGGACACATATTTGGACCCTCTTGCCTGTTGGCAGATATGTAATTATGTTGTTTACTTGCCATTTCTCAGGCATTAGGGCTTAAACACTCGGACACTTATTCGGACCCTCTCGCATAATGGCAGATATGTAATTATGCGGTTTATTTGCCATTTCTCATGCATTAGGGTTTAAACACTCGGACACTTATTCGGACCCTCTTGCATGATGGCAGATATGTAATTATGGTGTTTATTTACCATTTCTCATGCATTGGCGTGTAAACACTCGGACACTTATTCGGACCCTCTTGCATGATGGCAGATATGTAATTATGGTGTTTACTTGCCACTTCTCATGCATTAGGGCTTATACACTCGGACACTTATTCGGACCCTCTTGCATGATGGAAGATATGTAATTATGGTGTTTATTTGCCATTTCTCATGCATTAGGGTTTAAACACTGGGGCACTTATTTGGACCCTCTTGCATGATGGCAGATATGTAATTATGGTGTTTATTTGACATTTCTCATGCATTAGGGTTTAAACACTTGGACACTTATTCGGACCCTCTTGCATGATGGCAGACAAGTAATTATGGTGTTTATTTACCATTTCTTATGCATTAGCGTTTAAACACTCGGACAATTATTCGGACCCTCTTGCTTGATGGCAGATATATAATTATGGTGTTTACTTCCCACTTCTAATGCATTAGGGCTTAAACACTCGGACACTTATTCGGACTCTCTTGCATTATGGAAGACATGTAATTATGGTGTTTATTTGCCATTTCTCATGCATTAGCGTTTAAACACTCGGATACTTATTCGGACCCTCTTGCATGATGACAGATATGTAATTATGGTGTTTCTTTGCCATTTCTCATGCATTAGGGTTTAAACACTCGGATACTTATTCATACCCTCGTGCATGATGGCAGATATGTAATTATGGTGTTTATTTGCCATTTCTCCAGGATTAGCGTTTAAACACTCAGACACTTATTCGGACCCTCTTGCACGATGGCAGAGATGTAATTATGGTGTTTATTTTCCATTTCTCATGCATTAGGGTTTAAACACTCGGGCGCTTATTTGGACCCTCTTGCATGATGGCAGACATGCAATTATGGTGTTTATTTGCCATTTCTCATGCATTAGGGTTTAAACACTTGGACACTTATTCGGACCCTCTAGCATGATGGCAGATATGTAATTATGGTGTTTATTTACCATTTCTCATGCATTAGCATTTAAACAGTCTGACACTTATTCCGACCCTCTTGCGTGATGGCAGATATGAAATTATGGTGTTTACATGCCACTTCTAATGCATTAGGCTTAAACACTCGGACACTTATTCGGACCCTCTTGCATGATGGCAGACATGTAATTATGGTGTTTATTTTCCATTTCTCATGCATTAGGGTTTAAACACTCGGACACTTATTCGGACCCTCTTGCATGATGGCAGATATGTAATTGTGGCATTTATTTGCCATTTCTCATGCATTAGCGTTTAAACACTCGGACACTTATTCGGACCCTCTTGCATGATGGCAGATATGTAAGTATGGTGTTTACTTGCCACTTCTCATGCATTAGGGCATAAACACTCAGACACTTATTCGGACCATCTTGCATGATGGCAGATATGTAATTATGGTGCTTATTTGCCATTCCTCATGCATTAGGGTTTAAAGACTCGGACACTTATTCGTATCCTCTTGCATGATAGTAGATATGTAATTGTGGTGTTTACTTGCCATTTCTCATGCATTAGGATTTAAACACTCGGACACTTATTTGGACCCTCTTGCCTGATGGCAGATATGTAATTATGTTGTTTACTTGCCATTTCTCATGCATTAGGGCTTAAACAGTCGGACACTTATTCGGACCCTCTTGCATAATGGCAGATATGTAATTATGCTGTTTATTTGCCATTTCCCATGCATTAGGGTTTAAACACTCGGACACTTATTCGGACCCTCTTGTGTTATGGCAGATATGTAATTATGGTGTTTATTTACCATTTCTCATGCATTAGCGTGTAAACACTCGGACACTTATTCGGACCCTCTTGCATGATGGCAGATATGTAATTACGGTGTTTATTTGCCATTTCTCATGCATTAGGGTTTAAACACTCGGGCACTCTTTTGGACCCTCTTGCATGATGGCAGATATGTAATTATGGTGTTTATTTTCCATTTCTCATGCATTAGGGTTTAAACACTTGGACCCGTATTCGGACCCTCTTGCATGACGGCATATATGTAATTATGGTGTTTATTTGCCATTTCTCATGCATTAGGGTTTAAACACTCGGACACTTATTCGGACCCTCTTGCATGATGGCAGATATGTAATTATGGTGTTTGCTTGCCACTTCTCATGCATTATGGCTTAAACACTCGGACACTTATTCGGACCCTCTTGCGTGATGGCAGATATGTAATTATGGTGTTTATTTGCCATTTCTCATGCATTAGTGTTTAAACACTCGGGCACTTATTCGGACTCTCTTGCATGATTGCAGATATGTAATTATGTTTTTATTTACGATTTCTCATGCATTAGGGTTTAAACACTCGGGCACTAATTTGGACCCTCTTGCATGATGGCAGATATGTAATTATGTTGTTTACTTGCCATTTCTCATGCATTAGGGTTTAAACACACGGACACTTATTCGGACCCTCTTGCATGATGGCAGATATGTAATTATGGTGTTTGTTTGCCATTTCTCATGCATTAGGGTTCAAACACACGGACACTTATTCGGACCCTCTTGCATGACGGCAGATAGGTAATTAGGGTGTTGTAGATGCGCCCGCGTGGGCCTCGCTACGGTTCGGACTCGATTTGGGTCACGGTTCTAAATCTGAACCAAAGAGTCCAAATCTGGCAAATCGTTTTGAGAAATAGATTTTTTTTTGGAAAGAAGTGCCAAACATGGACTGCTTTGCCAGATACAGAGTCGCCACCTAAATATTTTAAAATGAGGGGATTTAGGAAACCCTGACTCGGTGCCGAAGGCCACATGTCCGTCATCACCGGAGTTGTTCTCGGCGCGGGAGCTTGGGTACGATCTAAGGATAGACTAGGGCTTTTTGAGATTAGCATACCTTAGAATGCATGCGTGCATTCATTGCATCTGGTGGTATGCACCGGCTCGGTTACATCATACTAACCGCATTCGTATTTTCAAATTCCAAAATTGAATATCATGAAACAGTTGTTGCATATCATATGCCATATTTAGCGTTACCAGCCTAACTAAAATTGCATCTTGTATGTTTGCATTAGGCAAAATAACATGAACTAGACACGCACATTTGCTAACTAGTTTTATTGTTTTGCATGGAGTACAATGTAAGTGGTTATGCTTTAGCATCCACATGCGTGTGAATGTTGCCATAAAGTATGCCTTGCCATTCGGCTAAGTGTTTACATGAGATAAATTACTTTGAATGCCTGTGGGTGGAGGTCAAACTGCTAAAATTGGATAATGCGTTAAAACATATATTTTGTTTTAAGCCACTAGATAGTGGCAAAACCGTCTTTTCAAAAAGCCCACTTAAGGGTGGCAAAACCTGCATTTTAGCCCTACTTGCGGTAGCAAACCATTTTTCAAAATGAACATAGAATGTTTTTTCCAATTGTGTGGCCAATTGGCCTAACTTGTTTAGCTGGCGCATAACCATGTAATCTTAGGGCTAATTAATTGATAGGAATACATAACGTTTTCCAAAACTGGAATATTCACGCGTTAATAGAGGCCGGTCTTCGGACCGGGCGAAAGGGGGTGCTCATAGCTAACCTTCCCC
>NW_021031656.1:12347-41644 GCF_004153795.1 Camellia sinensis
GATACTTTGGTAATTTTGGGAAAAACCCTAGTTGTTTAAATTAATTAATTTGTGTAATTAATTTAAGGGGATTGGGGAATTTGGTTAAATTCATGAAATTGGGAAATTTATTGCTTAAATGGTGTAGTTGGATAATGTAAATCACTCGCCCTTTGAATTGTTGATATATTTATTTTCAGTTTTAGAAATAACTGTTTGGGCTATCGGTGGAGTATAGTCGTGATTGTTGTAGATATTGCATGTGGATTAGGGATAACTGAAACTAATCGCATTGGTTAAGTCATTAATTTTGATTATTGCATTGATACAGAAAATACGTGTATTGATTGAGCATTGCATTTGCATAGATTGTTTTGTGTGGGAGGAGATAGGGGATGTACTCCACGGTTTAGGGGAAGATAGGGGATGGACCTCTAAACCGGATTTTGTTTGGGAGGAGATAGGGGATGGACTCCATTAGCATCACTTTTCTGTGTGCTTATTTATATAGAAGTGTTTTTATTGATACAGCACTAAAATGTGTATCAATTTGGAAGTATGAAGTGTTTTGATTTGAGCTTGAGTCTCATTTGTTTGTTGATATTGGAAGGATGTGAATATGATATATGTAATTCACTGTTGTAAGTTTGGCCAGGTTCTGAGCCATGTTGATAAAATTGGAAAGTAAAACGTGTCTTAGACAATAGTGTCATGAGACTATAAACTGAAGTAATTGATTATCTTGGTTAACCATCTGTTGAATGCTATTGCTTTATTCATTGCTTATATGTGGTTTAGTATATTTCTACTGGGCTGTGGCTCACCCTTTATGGGAATATCATTTTCAGGTTCAGGTGATAAGCTACCTCCAAGGACTTAGCTTGGGAGGGTTTGGCTTCTGGATTTTGAAGAAGACTATCTTTAGTTAATTGTCTTTATTTATTAATACATGTAAACATTCAAGCTTAGGGCTTTTCTTGTATTGAGTTAGAACTCGTGTTTTTGTATCCAAGTGTTGGCTTGGAAAGATGTAAGCCTGTAGGGCATTTTATTCGATGTTACATGTAATGTTTTTATTTAGTAATACTCTGATGAACGATTTAATAAAATGTTTTCATTAAATAATGCATGTCAATGATATATATATTGGGTCTATTTTGAGGGCGTTACAATTTTCATCTCCATTCAATTTCCTTTTTATTTAATTTCCAAATAGATCATTAAGGTTTAGTGGTTTTTTGAATGAACTTCCATTTTTATTTCCAAATAGATCATTAAGGTTTAGTGGTTTTTTGAATGAACTTCCATTTTTAAATTTATACAACTTCCATTTGTATTTTTATTCAACTTCCATTTTTATTCAATTTCCTTTTCTATTCAATTTCCTTTTTTATTTAATTTCCAAATAGACCGTTAAGGTATAGTAGTTTCATGAATGAACTTCCATGTTTAATTTTATGCAGTTTCCATTTCTATTTTTATTCAACTTCTATTTTTATTCAATTTCCATCTCCATTCAATTTCCTTTTTTTATTTAATTTCCAAATAGATCGTTAAGGTATAGTGGTTTCTTTAATGAACTTTCATTTTCAATTTTATGTAACTTCCATTTTTATTTTTATTCAACTTCCATTTTTCTTCAATTTCCTTTTCTATTGAATATCCTTTTTTATTTAATTTCCAAATAGATCGTTAAGGCTTAGTGGTTCTTGAATGAACATCCATTTTTAATTTTCTGCAACTTCCATTTTTATTTTTATTCAATTTCTTTTTCTATTCAATTTCCTTTTTTATTTAATTTAAGGTATAGTGGTTTCTGGAATTAACTTTCACTTTTAATTTTATGCAACTTTCATTTTTATTTTTATTCAACTTCCATTTTCTATTCAATTTCCTTTTTTATTTAATTTCCAAATAGATCGTTAAGGTATAGTGGTTTCTTGAATGGACTTCCATGTTTAATTTTATGCAGTTTCCATTTTTATTTTTATTCAACTTCTATTTTTATTCATTTTCGACCTCCATTTAATTTCCATTTTTATTCAATTTCCTTTCCTATTGAATTTCCTTTTTTTATTTAATTTCCAAATAGATCGTTAAGGTTTAGTGGTTACTTGAATGTACTTTCATTTTTAATTTTATGCAACTTCCATTTTTACTTTTATTCAACTTCTATTTTTATTCAATTTCCTTTTCTATTCAATTTCCTTTTTATATTTAATTTCCAAATATATCTTTAAGGTATACTGGTTTCTTGAGCGAACTTCTATTTTCAATTTTATGCAGCTTCCATTTTGATTTTTATTCAACTTCCATTTTTATTCAATTTTCTTTTCTATTTAATTTCCTTTTTTTACTTCATTTCCTAATAGATCTTTAAGGTATAGTGGTTTCTTCAATGAACTTCCATTGTTAATTTTATGTATCTTCCATTTTTATTTTTATTCAGCTTTCATTTTTATTCAATTTCCTTCTCTATTCAATTTTCTTTTTTTATTTAATTTCCAAATAGATTGTTAATGTATAGTGGTTTCTTGAATGAACATCCATTTTTAATATTATGTATCTTCCATTTCTATTTTTAGTCAACATCCATTTTTCTTTAATTTCCTTCTCGATTAAATTCCCTTTCTTTTATTCATTTCCAAATAGATCGTTAAGGTATAGTGGTTTCTTGAATGAACTTCTATGTGTAATTTTATGCAACTTCCATTTTTATTTTTATTTAGCTTCCATTTTTATTCAATTTCCTTTTCTATTTCATTCCTTTTTTTATTTCATTTCCAAATAGATCGTTAAGGTATAGTGTTTCTTGAATGAACTTCCATTTTTAATTTTATGCAACTTCCTTTTTTATTTTAATTTCACTTCCATTTTTATTCAATTTCCATCTCTATTAAATTTAATTTTTTATTTAATTTCCAATTTGATCGTTAAGGTATAGTGGTTTTCTAAATGAACTTCAATTTTTAATTTTATGCAACTTCCATTTTTATTTTTATTTACGTTTAATTTTTATTCTATTTCTTTTCCAATTGAATTTCCTTTTTTATTTAATTTCCAAATAGATCCTTAAGTTATAGTGGTTTCTTGAATAAACTTCCGTTTTTAATTTTATGCAACTTCCATTTCTATTTTTATTCAACTTCCATTTTTATTCAATTTCCATCGCTATTCAATTTCCTTTTTTATTTAATTTCCAAATAGATCGTTAAGGTATAGTTGTTTCTTGAATGAACTTCCATTTTTAATTTTATGCTACTTCCATTTTTATTTATATTCAACTTCCTCTTTTATTCAATTTTCTTTTCTATTCAATTTCCTTTTTTTTTTCATTTCCAAATAGATCGTTATGGTACAGTGGTTTCTTCAATGAACTTCCATTTTAAATTTTATGCAACTTCTATTTTTTGTTTTTATTCAACTTCCATTTTTATTCAATTTTCTTTTCTATTAAATTTCCATTTTTTATTTAATTTCCCAATAGATCGTTAATGTATAGTGGTTTCTTGAATGAACTTCCATTTTTAATTTTATGCAATTTCCATTTTAATTTTTAATCAACTTCAATTTTTATTCAATTTCCTTTTCTATTCAATTTCCCTTTTTTATTTAATTTCCAAATAGATCGTTAATGTATAGTGGGTTCTTGAATGAACTTCCACTTTTCATTTTATGCAACTTCCATTTCTATTTTTATTCAACTTTCATTTTTATTCAATTTCCTTTTCTATTCAATTTTCTTTTTTAATTAATTTCCAAAGAGATCGTTAAGGTATAGTGGTTTCTTGAATGAACTTCAATGTCTAATTTTATGCAGTTTCCATTTCTATTTTTATTCAACTTCTATTTTTATTCAGTTTCCATCTCCATTGAATTTTCTTTTTTATTTAATTTCCAAATAGATCGTTAAGGTTTAGTGGTTTCTTGAATGAACTTCCATTTTTAATTTTATGCAACTTCCATTTTTATTTTTATTCCACTTCCATTTTTATTCAATTTTCTTTTTTATTTCATTTCCAAATAGATCGTTAATGTATAGTTGTTTCTTGAATGAAATTCCATTTTTAATTTTATTCAACTTCCATTTTTATTTTTTTTTTAACTTCCATTTTTATTCAATTTCTTTTTCTATTGAATTTCCTTTTTTATTTTATTCCAAATAGATCGTTAAGATGTAGTGGTTTCTTGAATGAACTTCCATTTTTATTTTTATTCCACTTCCATTTTAATTCAGTTTCCTTTTCTATTCAATTTCCTATTTTTTATTTAATTTCCAAATAGATCGTTAAGGTATAGTGGTTTCTTGAATGAACTTCAATGTCTAATTTTATGCAGTTTCCATTTCTATTTTTATTCAACTTCTATTTTTATTAAATTTCCATCTCCATTCAATTTCCGTTTTTATTTAATTTCCAGATAGATCATTAAGGTATAGTGGTTTCCTGAATGAATTTCCATGTCTAATTTTATGCAGTTTCCACTTCTATTTTTATTCAATTTCCATCTCCATTCAATTTCCTTTTTTTATTTAATTTCCCTATAGATCGTTAAGGGATCGTGGTTTATGGAATGAACTTTCATTTTTAATTTTATGCAACTTCCATTTTTAATTTTGGTCAACTTCCATTTTTATTCAATTTCCTTTTCTATTGAATTTCCTTTTTTATTTAGTTTCCTTTTTTATTTAGTTTCCAAATAGATCGTTAAGGTGTGGTGGTTTCTTGAATGAACTTCCACGTTTAATTTTATGCAGTTTCCATTTCTATTTTTATTCAACTTCTATTTTTATTAAATTTCCATCTCCATTGAATTTCCTTTTTTTTTAATTTCATTTCCAAATAGATCGTTAAGGTATAGTGGTTTCTTGAATGAACTTTCGTGTTTAATTTTATGCAGTGTCCATTTCTATTTTTATTCAACTTCTATTTTTATACAATTTCCATCTCCATTCAATTTCCTTTTTTATTTAATTTCCCAATAGATTGTTAAGGTATAGTGGTTTCTTGAATGAACTTCCATTTTTAATTTTATGCAACTTTCATTTGTATTTTTATTCCACTTCCATTTTAATTCAATTTCCTTTTCTATTCAATTTCCTTTTTTATTTAATTTCCAAATAGATCGTTAAGGTATAGCGGTTTCTTTAATGAACTTTCATTTTTAATTTATGTAACTTTCATTTTTATTTTTATTCAACGTCGAATTTTATTCAATTTCCTTTTCTATTCAATTTCCTTTTTTTATTTAATTTCCAAATAGATCGTTAATGTATGCTGATTTCTTGAATGAACTTCCATTTTTAATTTTATGCAACTTCCATTTTTATTGTTATTCTGCTTCCATTTTTATTCAAGTTCCTTTTCTATTCAATTTCCTTTTTTATTTAATTTCCAAATAGATCGTTATGGTATAGTGGTTTCTTGAATGAACTTCCATGTTTAATTTCATACAGTGTCCATTTCTATTTTAATTCAACCTCTATTTTTATTTAATTTCCATCTCCATTCAATTTCCTTTTTTATTTAATTTCTAAATAGATCGTTAATGTCACGGCCCCAAACCGCCCCTAGTAGGATGGTGCCGTGATGGCCCGTAATCCGATATTACTGAAGGCTAACTTTCAAAGTTCACACACAACAGAGTATAAATATATGGGGCTCACAAATGCGGAAGCGATATATATCAATCAGATTAGTCCATAAGAGCTGTGCATAAGTTAAGTGAAATAGCAACCATCTTCAATGTGTTACAACTTAGTTACAAATGAAGCAGAGTACAAATTACGTCTTATATTTCAACAAAGGGCTTCACAAGCTGACACAAATAAAATGTCCGAATTACTGGTCAAGGAACATAGTCTAGCAGATTGCCGACATCCTCGTTGCCGACGTGACATACATACAAAACACACATCTTGATTAAAAGGCTTCTCGAGCCGACGCGTGCGAAATACAAATATTACAAGTTGAGAAGCATGATTTTCAAGACTGCCGACATAATTGCAAGTCAAGGCGGCATGACAAAAATCCAAAACAAGCTCCAAGTCACATCTAGGCGTCATCGCCTTCTTGCTCATTATCTACATATATATAGAGAGGGTGAGCTTGGATACTCAGTGAATGGTATAATTAATAAAGGGTTCTGCATGAATAATAGCCGAAGTTCTTTCCAACAATACAAGTCAAAACTTTATATAACAAGGGATGGACCTCGTCCATCTAACAAATCTTCAAAGCTTCGAGGGATGCTCACCAGCATCAACATATTACAAAGGATAACATTTCGGTAAACATATTCACACGGTAAACCGTCAGTGGCAAAACAAGACAAAACAAGGGAGGTATCTCAAACAAGGGTACTACAAAAGTTTAGAGTCCTCTAGCACAAGGGACTTTCGAAACAAGATGTGCTGCGAAAGTTTAGAGTCCTCCAGCACGAGGGACTTTCAAACGAGATGTGCTGCGAAAGTTTAGAGTCCTCCAGCACGAGGGACTTTCAAACGAGATGTGCTGCGAAAGTTTAGAGTCCTCCAGCACGAGGGACTTTCAAACGAGATGTGCTGCGAAAGTTTAGAGTCCTCCAGCACGAGGGACTTTCAAACGAGATGTGCTGCGAAAGTTTAGAGTCCTCCAGCACGAGGGACTTTCAAACGAGATGTGCTGCGAAAGTTTAGAGTCCTCCAGCACGAGGGACTTTCAAACGAGATGTGCTGCGAAAGTTTAGAGTCCTCCAGCACGAGGGACTTTCAAACGAGATGTGCTGCGAAAGTTTAGAGTCCTCCAGCACGAGGGACTTTCAAACGAGATGTGCTGCGAAAGTTTAGAGTCCTCCAGCACGAGGGACTTTCAAACGAGATGTGCTGCGAAAGTTTAGAGTCCTCCAGCACGAGGGACTTTCAAACGAGATGTGCTGCGAAAGTTTAGAGTCCTCCAGCACGAGGGACTTTCAAACGAGATGTGCTGCGAAAGTTTAGAGTCCTCCAGCACGAGGGACTTTCAAACGAGATGTGCTGCGAAAGTTTAGAGTCCTCCAGCACGAGGGACTTTCAAACGAGATGTGCTGCGAAAGTTTAGAGTCCTCCAGCACGAGGGACTTTCAAACGAGATGTGCTGCGAAAGTTTAGAGTCCTCCAGCACGAGGGACTTTCAAACGAGATGTGCTGCGAAAGTTTAGAGTCCTCCAGCACGAGGGACTTTCAAACGAGATGTGCTGCGAAAGTTTAGAGTCCTCCAGCACGAGGGACTTTCAAACGAGATGTGCTGCGAAAGTTTAGAGTCCTCCAGCACGAGGGACTTTCAAACGAGATGTGCTGCGAAAGTTTAGAGTCCTCCAGCACAAGGGACTTTCAAAACAAGATAGCCTTCTTCTTCCTAGAGTCTCTCTCTCTCTAAAAGACAAGATTTTATACCAAATGATATGTTTTCTTGACAGTCACTGACTTAACCCTATGCTGGGACACGTGGCATCGGCTAATTGGTTCTACCCAAAAAGGTGACTGACTGACAAGACAAGGCTATGACAAAGTGTGCTCAACAAGCTAGTCGGTAAGAACACTCCGGCAAGTGATGATCTCGGCTAAGGACAAGGCTTTGGCAAGTAGGCAACAATGACATTGGCTTGGAAGGACAACACTTGACTTAGCTGTGCCACACCTTGGCCTAGATGTGCCACACCTCGGTCTAGGTCATACCAATCCAGCGATAAAACCACTTAGGTGCAGGGACAACATCTCGGCCTAGATAATACACATCTCGGCCTCGGTGCTGCACACCTCGGCCTAGATAGTGACATCTCGGCCAATATGCCAGAGCGAAGATGGAGGTCGACTTAAGTGATTCCAAGGAAATTCTAAGTGTAAGAAGGAGTTCAAAGGTGACTAGGCTAAGGATGACCTCGGTAACACACCAGGCAAGAACAAAGCATGCAAACAACACTCAAGCAAAACAAGACAAGATTTGCAAATGCACATATCAAAACAAGATCATACATAGGTGTATGCAAGTATGACTAAGTTGAAATGAGGGTTGTTACAGTTAAGGTGTAGTGGTTTCTTGAATGACCTTCCATTTTTAATTTTATGCTACTTCCACTTGTACTTTTATCCAACTTCCATTTTTATTCAATTTCCTTTCCTATTCAATTTCCTTTTTTATTAGATTTCCAAATAGATCGTCACAGTATAGTGGTTTCTTGAATGAACTTCCATGTTTAATTTTATGCAGTTTCCATTTCTATTTTTATTCAACTTCTATTTTTATTAAATTTCCATCTCCATTCAATTTCCTTTTTAATTTAATTCCCAAATAGATCGTTAAGGTGTAATGGTTTCTTGAATGAACTTCCATTTTTAATTTTATGCAACTTCCATTTTTATTTTTATTCTGCTTCCATTTTTATTCAATTTCAATTTCTAATCAATTTCCTTTTTTAATTAATTTCTAAATAGATTGTTAAGGTATAGTGGTTTCTTGAATGAACTTTCATGTTTAATTTTATGCAGTTTCCATTTCTATTTTTATTCAACTTCTATTTTTATTAAATTTCCATCTCCATTCAATTTCCTTTTTTATTTAATTTCCAAATAGATCGTTAAGGTATAGTGGTTTCTTAAATGAACTTCCATTTTTATTTTTATTCAACCTCGATTTTTATTCAATTTCGTTTTCTATTGAATTTCCTTTTTTCATTTAATTTCCAAATAGATCGTTAATGTAAACTGGTTTCTTGAATGAACTTCCATTTTTAATTTTATGCAACTTCCATTTTTCTTTGTATTAAACTTCCATTTTTATTCAATTTACTTTTCTATTCATTTTCCTTTTTTATTTAATTTCCGAATAGATCGTTAAGGTATAGTGGCTTCTTGAATGAACATCCATTTTTAATTATAAGCAACTTCCATTTTTATTTTTATTCCACTTCCATTTTTATTCAATTTCCTTTTCTATTTAATTTCAAATAGATCGTTAAGTTATAGTGGTTTTTTGAATGAACTTCCATGTTTAATTTTATGCAGTTTTCATTTCTATTTTTATTCAATTTCCATCTCCATTCAATTTCCTTTTTTATTTAATTTCCAAATAGATCGTTAAGGTGTAGTGATTTCTTGAATGAACTTCCATTTTTAATTTTATGCAACTTCCATTTTTATTTTTATTCCACATCCATTTTTATTCAATTTCCTTTCTATTCAATTTCTTTTTTTTATTTAATTTCCAAATAGATCGTTAAGGTATAGTGGTTTCTTGAATGAACTTCCACGTTTAATTTTAAGCAGTTTCATTTCTATTTTTATTCAACTTCTATATTTATTAAATTTCCATCTCCATTCAATTTATTTTTTTTATTTAATTACCAAATAGATCGTTAAGGTGTAATGGTTTCTTGAATGAATTTTCATATTTAATTTTTTGAAGTTTCCACTTCTATTTTTATTCAACTTCTATTTTTATTCAATTTCCATCTCCATTCAATTTCCTTTTTTTGTTTAATTTCCAAATAGATCGTTAAGGTATAGGGGTTTCTTGAATGAACTTTCATTTTTAATTTTATGCAACTTCCATTTTTACTGAATTCCCTTTTCTATTGAATTTCCTTTTTTATTTAATTTCCAAACAGATCATTAAGGTGTAGTGGTTTCTTGAATGAACTTCCATTTTTAATTTTAGGCAACTTCCATTTGTATTTTTATTCCACTTCCATTTTTATTAAATTTCCTTTTCTATTCAATCTCCCTTTTTACTTAATTTCCAAATAGATCGTTAAGGTATAATAGTTTCTTGAATGAACTTTCATTTTTAATTTTATGCAACTTCCAATTTTATTTTTATTCAACTTCGATTTTTATTCAATTTCCTTTTCTATCTAATTCCCGAATAGATCGTTAAGGTGTAGTGGTTTCTTGAATGAACTTCCATTTTTAATTTTATGCAACTTCTGTTTTTATTTTTATTCCACTTCCATTTTTATTCAATTTCCATTTCTATTCAATTTCCTTTTTTAATTAATTTCCAAATAGATCGTTAAGGTATAGTGGTTTCTTGAATGAACTTCCATGTTTAATTTTATGCAGTTTCCATTTGTATTTTTATTCAACTTCTATTTTTATTAAATTTCCATCTCCATTCAATTTCCTTTTTAATTTAATTCCCAAATAGATCGTTAAGGTATAGTGGTTTCTTGAATGAACTTTCATTTTTAATTTTATGCAACTTCCATTTTTATTTTTATTCAACTTCGATTTTTATTCAATTTCCTTTTCTATTCAATTTCCTTTTTTTATTTAATTTCCAAACAGATCGTTAATGTATACTGGTTTCTTAAATGAACTTTCGTTTTTAATTTAATGCAACTTCCATTTTTCTTTTTATTAAACTTCCGGTTTTATTCAATTTCCTTTTCTATTCATTTTCCACTTTTATTTAATTTTCGAATAAATCGTTAAGGTAGAGTGGTTTCTTGAATGAACTTCCATTTTTAATTATAAGCAACTTCCATTTTTATTTTTATTCCACATCCATTTTTATTCAATTTCCTTTTCTTTTCAATTTCTTTTTTTATTTAATTTCCAAATAGATCATTAAGTTATAGTGTTTTCTTGAATGAACTTCCATGTTTAATTTTATGCAGTTTCCATTTCTATTTTTATTCAATTTCCTTTTTTATTTAATTTCCAAATAGATTGTTAAGGTGTAGTGGTTTCTTGAATGAACTTCCATTCTTAATTTTACGCAACTTCCGTTTTTATTTTTATTCCACTTCCATTTTTATTCAATTTCCTTTTCTATTCAATTTCCTTTCTTATTTAATTTCCAAGGAGATCGTTAACGTGTAGTGATTTCTTCAATGAACTTCCACGTTTAATTTTATGCTATTTGCATTTCTATTTTTATTCAACTTCTATTTTTATTAAATTTCCATCTCCATTGAATTTCCTTTTTTGATTAAATTTTCAAATAGATCGTTAAGGTATAGTGGTTTCTTGAACGAACTTCCGTGTTTAATTTTATGCAGTGTCCTTTTATATTTTCATTCAACTTCTATTTTTATTCAAATTCCATCTCCATTCAATTTCGTTTTTCATTTAATTTCCCAATAGATTGTTAAGGTATAGTCATTTCTTGAATGAACTTCCACTTTTAATTTTATGCAACTTCTATTTGTATTTTTATTCCACTTCCATTTTAATTCAATTTCCTTTTCTATTCAATTTCCTTTTTTATTTAATTTCCAAATAGATCGTTAAGGTATAGTGGTTTCTCGAATGAACTTTCATTTTTAATTTATGCAACTTCCATTTTTATTTTTATTCAACTTCGATTTTTATTTAATTTCCTTTTCTATTCAATTTCTTTTTTTATTTAATTTCCAAACAGATTGTTAATGTATACTGATTTCTTGAATGAACTTCCATTTTTAATTTTATGCAACTTCCACTTTTATTTTTATTCCACTTCCATTTTTTTTCAATTTCCTTTTCTATTCAATTTCCTTTTTTCATTAATTTCCAAATAGATCGTTAAGGTATAGTGGTTTCTTGAATGAAGTTGCATGTTTAATTTTATGCAGTTTCCATTTCTATTTTTATTCAACTTCTATTTTTATTCAATTTCGATCCACATTCAATTTCCTTTTTTATTTAATTCCCAAATAGATCGTTACGGGGTAGTCATTTCTTCAATGAACTTCCATTTTTAATTTTATGCAGCTTCCATTTTTATTTTTATTCCACTTCTATTTTTATTCAATTTCCATTTCTAATCAATTTCCTTTTTTAATTAATTTCCAAACAGATCGTTAAGGTATAGTGGTTTCTTGAATGAACTTTCATGTTTAATTTTATGCAGTTTCCATTTTTATTTTTATTCAATTTCTATTTTTATCCAATTTTCATCTCCACTCAATTTCGTTTTTTATTTAATTTCCAAATAGATCGTTAAGGTTTAGTGGTTTCTTGAATGAACTTCCATTTTTAATTTTATGCAACTTCCATTTGTATTTTTATTCAACATCCATTTCTATTCAATTTCCTTTTTTATTTAATTTCCAAATAGATCATTAAGGTATAGTAGTTTCATTGATGAACTTCCATGTTCAATTTTATGCAGTTTCCATTTCTATTTTTATTCAACTTCTATTTTTATTAAATTTCCATCTCCATTCAATTTCCTTTTTAATTTAATTTCCAAATAGATCGTTAAGGTATAGTGGTTTCGTGATTGAATTTCCATGTTTAATTTTACGCAGTTTCCACTGCTATTTTTAGTCAACTTCTATTTTTATTCAATTTCCTTCTCCATTCAATTTCTTTTTTTTATTTAATTTCCAAATAGATCGTCAAAATATAGTAGTTTCTAGAATGAACTTTCATTTTTAATTTTATGCAACTTCTATTTTTATTTTTATTCCACTTCCATTTTTATTCAATTTTCTTTTTTATTTAATTTCCAAATCGATCGTTAATGTATAGTGGTTTCTTCAATGAACTTCCATTTCTAATTTTATTCAACTTCCATTTTTTTTTTCAACTTGCATTTTTATTCAATTTCTTTTTCTATTGAATTTTCTTTTTTTATTTAATTCCAAATAGATCGTTAAGCTGTAGTGGTTTCTTGAATGAACTTCCATTTTTAATTTTATGCAACTTCCATTATTATTTTTATTCCACTTCTATTTTTATTCAATTTCCATTTCTAATAATTTTCCTTTTTTAATTAATTTCCAAATAGATCGTTAAGGTATAGTGGTTTCTTCAATGAACTTTCATGTTTAATTTTATGTAGTTTCCATTTCTATGTTTATTCAACTTCTATTTTTACTAAATATCTATCTCCATTCAATTTCCTTTTTTATTTAATTTCCAAACAGATCGTTAACATATAGTGGTTTCTTGAATGAACTTTCATTTTTAATTTTATGCAACTTCCATTTTTATTTTTATTCAACCTCGATTTTTATTCAATTTCCTTTTCTATTCAATTTCCTTTTTTTTATTAAATTTCCAAATAGATCGTTAATGTATACTGGTTTCTTGAATGAACTTCCATTTTCAATTTTATGCAACTTCCATTTTTCTTTTCATTAAACTTCCATTTTTATTCAATTTTCTTTTCTATTCATTTTCCTTTTTTATTTAATTTCTGAATACATCGTTAAGGTATAGTGGCTTTTTGAATGAACATCCATTTTTAATTATAAGCAACTTTCATTTTTATTTTTATTCCATTTCTATTTTTATTCAATTTCCTTTTCTATTCAATTTCCTTTTTTATTTAATTTCCAAATGGATCATTAAGTTATAGTGGTTTCTTGAATGAACTTCCATGTTTAATTTTACGCAGTTTCTATTTCTATTTTTATTCAACTTCTATTTTTATCCAATTTCGATCTCCATTCAATTTCCCTTTCTATTTAATTCCCAAATAGATCGTTAAGGTGCAGTGGTTTCTTGAATGAACTTCCATTTTTAATTTTATGCAACTTCCATTTTTAATTTTATTCCACTTTCAATTTCCATTTCTATTCAATTTCCTTTTTTAATTAATTTCCAAATAGATCGTTGAGGTATAGTGGTTTCTTGAATGAACTTCCATGTCTAATTTTATGTAGTTTCTATTTCTATTTTTATTCAACTTCTATTTTTATTTAATTTTCATCTCCATTCCATTTTCTTTTTTATTTAATTTCCAAATAGATCGTTAAGGTTTAGTGGTTTCTTGAATGAACTTCCATTTTTAATTTTATGCAACTTCCATTTGTATTTTTATTCAATTTCCTTTTCTATTCAATTTCCAAATAGATCGTTAAGGTATAGTGGTTTCATTAATGAACTTCCAAGTTTAATTTTATGCAGTTTAATTTCTATTTTTATTCAACTTCTATTTTTAATAAATTTCCATCTCCATTCAATTTCCTTTTTAATTTAATTTCCAAATAGATCGTTAAGGTATAGTGGTTTCGTGAATGAATTTCCATGTTTAATTTTATGCAATTTCCACTGCTATTTTTATTCAACTTCTATTTTTATTCAATTTCCTTCTCCATTCAATTTCCTTTTTTTATTTGATTTCCTAATATATCGTTATAATATAGTGGTTTCTTGAATGGACTTTCATTTTTAATTTTATGCAACTTTCATTTTTATTTTTATTCCACTTCCATTTTTATTCAATTTTCTTTTTTATTTCATTTCCAAATAGATCGTTAATGTATAGTGGTTTCTTGAATGAACTTCCATTTTTAATTTTCTTCAACTTCCATTTTTATTTTTTTTTTAACTTCCATTTTTATTCAATTTCTTTTTCTATTGAATTTCCTTTGTTATTTAATTCCAAATAGATCGTTAAGGTAT
Organism: Camellia sinensis; assembly: GCF_004153795.1. Classification (NCBI taxonomy): domain Eukaryota; kingdom Viridiplantae; phylum Streptophyta; class Magnoliopsida; order Ericales; family Theaceae; genus Camellia; species Camellia sinensis. The sequence goes on from NW_021031656.1 coordinate 26,680, forward strand.
AGTGGTTTCTTGAATGAACTACTATTTTTAATTTTATGCAACTTCCATTTGTATTTTTAATCAACTTCCATTTTTATTCAATTTCCTTTTCTATTTAATTTCCAAATAGATCGTTAAGGTATAGTGGTTTCTTGAATGAACTTTGGTGTTTAATTTTATGCAGTTTCCATTTCTATTTTTATTCAACTTCTATTTTTATTAAATTTCCATCTCCATTCAATTTCCTTTTTTATTTAATTTCCAAATAGATCGTTAAGGTGTAGTGGTTTCTTGAATGAACTTCCATTTCGAATTTTATGCAACTTCCATTTTTATTTTTATGCCACTTCCATTTTTATTCAATTTCCTTTTCTATTCAATTTCCTTTTTTATTTAATTTCCAAATAGATCGTTAATATATAGTGCTTTCGTGAATGAACTTCCATTTTTAATTTTATGCAACTTCCATTTTTATTTTTATTCAACTTTCATTTTTATTCAATTTCCTTATTTATTTAATTCCAAATAGATCGTTAAGGTGTAGTGGTTTCTTGAATAAACTTCCATTTTTAATTTTATGCAACTCCCATTTTTATTTTTATTCCCCTTCCATTTTTATTCAGTTTGCTTTTCTATTCAATTTCCTTTTTATTTAATTTACAAATAGATCGTTGAGGTATGGTGGTTTCTTGAATGAACTTCCATGTTTAATTTTATGCAGTTTCCATTTCTATTTTTATTCAACTTCTATTTTTATTCAATTTCCATCTCCATTCAATTTCCTTTTTTATTTAATTTCCAAATAGATCGTTAAGGTATAGTGGTTTCTTGAATGAACTTCTATGTTTAATTTTTTGCAGTGTCCGTTTCTATTTTTATTCAACATCTATTTTTATTCAATTTCCATCTCCATTCAATTTCCTTTTTTATTTAATTTCCCAGTAGATCGTTAAGGTATAGTGGTTTCTTGAATGAATTTCCATTTTTAATTTTATGCAACTTCCATTTGTATTTTTATTCCACTTCCATTTTAATTCAATTTCCTTTTTTATTTAATTTCCAAATAGATCGTTAAGGTATAGTGGTTTCTTGAATGAACTTTCATTTTTAATTTTATGCAACTTCCATTTTTATTTTTATTCAACTTCGATTTTTATTCAATTTCCTTTTCTATTCAATTTCCTTTTTTTATTTAATTTCCAAATAGATTGCTAATGTATACTGGTTTTATAGCGATCCCGGTTTTTCCTTCCTTTGTATACTGTATTCTGGACTTGGTTTCGTGGACTTGTTTTTGTATCATTATCAATTCTAGCCTTTCCTCTTTGTATTTGAATCTTGGGTTGTGTTGGGCAGGTTTGAAACAGGTGGGTTGCACTTTGAAACCAAAAGGTGATGTCCAAATTTTGGCCTTCACGCTCGAGCGGAAGTTTTAATGCTCGAGCGGGCTCTTCGTTGTTGCTTCTCCGCTCGAGCGGGATTTTTGACGCTCGAGCGTGATTTTCCATCTCTCAGTACTTTGCTCTGCAGTTCGTCCGCTCCAGTGGTAGTTTTGTTTCGCTCGAGCGTGATCCCTTGATTTTGTCCCTCCGCTCGAGCGGAGAGTTTGACGCTCGAGCGGATACCATCGCCTGCAAAACTTCTGGAAGTATGTAATCGACGCTCGAGCGTTTCTTTTCACGATAGAGCGTGAGTCTGTGTCTGACGCTCGAGCGGGGTTTTCCACGCTCGAGCGGGGAATCGACTACATCAGTCCGTGATTTCACTTTTTGGATCACTTTTTGACCTACTTCTTTTCCCTAACTCTTTAAAAACCGCCACTTGAGAGTTTCTCTCTCTACTCTCACCTTCCCTCTAAGATTTGATCTATTCCTGGTGGTCTTCTACCCTGGTTCCTTTGGAAGAAAGGTAGAGCTTCGCGAGAGCTTTCTTTTAATCTGAAAAAGAGAGGGTTTGGGGTACTTTGGACTTTCGTCATCTTCTCCATTTGAGTTCTTCTCTTTAAGGTAGGGATTTCCTACTCTATCTTATAAGTTTTGTTCTAAGTTGTGGTATTTTGATATGTTGGGGATACTTTAGTAATTTTGGGAAAAACCCTAGTTGAATTAATTAATTAATTTGTATAATTAATTTAAGGAAATTGGGAAAGATGGTTAAATGCATGAAATTGAGGAATTCATTGATTAAATGGTGTAGTTGGATAATGTAAATCACTCGCCCATTGAATTGTTGATATATTTATTTCCAGTCTAGAAATAATTGTTTTGGGCTATCGGTGGAGGATAGTCGTGTTTGTTGTAGACATTGATGTGTATCAATCTGGAAGTATGAAGTGTTTTGATTTGAGCCTGAGTCTCATTTGTTTGTTTGATATTGGAAGTAATGTGAATATGATATACAATTCACTGTTGTAAGTTGGCCAGGTTCTGAGCCATATTGATATTAATGGAAAGTGAAATGTGTCTTAGACTTTAGTGTCATGAGACTGTTTAATGATGTAATTGATTATCTTGGTTAACCATCTATTGAATGCTATAGCTTTATTCAATGCTTATATTTGGTTTAGTATTTTTCTACTGGGCTGTGCCTCACCCTTTATGGGAACATCATTTTCAGGTTCAGGTGATAAGCTACCTCCAAGGACTTAGCTAGGAAGGAATTGGAGTTGAAGACTCTGTTTAGTTTAGTTGTTATTTATTTATTTGATATTACATGTAAACATTCAAGCCTAGGGCTTTACTTGTATTTGAGTTAGAACTCATATTCTGTGTCCAAGTGTTGGCTTGGAAAGATGTTAGCCCGTAGAGCATTTAATTTGATGTTACATGTAACGCTTTGATTTAGTAATACTCTGATGAATGAATTGTTTTCTTTAAATATTGCATGTCAATGATTTATATATAATGGGTTTTTTTTGAGGGCGTTACAGATTTCTTGAATGAACTTCCATTATTAATTTTATGCAACTTCCATTTTTCTTTTTATTAAACTTCCATTTTTATTCAATTTCCTTTTCTATTCAATTTCATTTTTTATTTAATTTGCAAATAGATCGTTAAGGTATAGTGGTTTCTTGAATGAACTTTCATTTTTAATTTTATGCAACTTCCACTTCATTTTTATTCCACTTCCATTTTTATTCAGTTTCCTTTTCTATTCAATTTACTTTTTTATTTAATTTTCAAATAGATCATTAAGGTATAGTGGTTTCTTGAATGAACTTCCATGTTTACTTTTTTGCAGTTTCCATTTCTATTTTTATTCAGCTTCTATTTTTATTCAATTTCCATCTCCATTCAATTTCCTTTGTTTATTTCATTTCCAAATAGATCGTTAAGGTATAGTGGTTTCTTGAATGAACTTCCGTGTTTAATTTATGCAGTGTCCATTTCTATTTTTATTCAACTTCTATTTTTATACAATTTCCACCTCCATTCAATTTCCTTTTTTATTTAATTTCCCAACAAATTGTTAAGGTATAGTGGTTTCTTGAAAGAACTTCCATTTTTAATTTTATGCAACTTTCATTTGTATTTTTATTCTACTTCCATTTTAATTCAATTTTCTTTTCTATTCAATTTCCTTTTTTATTTAATTTCCAAATATAACGTTAAAGTATAGTGGTTTCTTGAATTAACTTTCATTTTTAATTTATGCAACTTCCATTTTTATTTTCATTCAACTTCGATTTTTATTTAATTTCCTTTTCTATTCAATTTCCTTTTTTATTTAATTTCTAAATAGATCGTTTTGGTATAGTGGTTTCTTGAATGAACTTCCATGTTTAATTTTATGCAGTTTCCATTTCTATTTTTATTCAACTTCTATTTTTATTAAATTTCCATCTACATTCAATTTCCGTTTTTATTTAATTTCCAGATAGATCGTTAAGGTATAGTGGTTTCCTGAATGACTTTCCTTGTTTAATTTTATGCAGCTTCCACTTCTATTTATATTCAATTTCCATCTCCATTCAATTTCTTTTTTTTATTTAATTTCCCTATAGATCGTTAAGGTATCGTGGTTTGTTGAACGAACTTTCATTTTTAATTTTATGAAACTTCCATTTTTATTTTTATTCAACTTCCATTTTTATTCAATTTCCTTTTCTATTGAATTTTCTTTTTTATTTAGTTTCCTTTTTTATTTAGTTTCCAAATAGATCGTTAAGGTGTACTGGTTTCTTGAATGAACTTCCATTTCGAATTTTATGCAACTTCCATTTTTATTTTTATTCCACTTCCTTTTTTATTCAATTTCCTATTCTATTCAATTTCCTTTTTTATTTAATTTCCAAATAGATCGTTAATGTACAGTGCTTTCGTGAATGAACGTCCATTTTTATTTTTATTCCACTTCCATTTTTATTCAGTTTCCTTTTCTATTCAATTTACTTTTTTATTTAATTTTCAAATAGATCATTAAGGCATGGTGGTTTCTTGAATGAACTTCCATGTTTAATTTTATGCAGTTTCCATTTCTATTTTTATTCAACTTCTATTTTTATTCAATTTCCATCTCCATTCAATTTCCTTTTTTCTTTTATTTCCAAACAGATCGTTAAGATGTAGTGGTTTCTTGAATGAACTTCCATTCTTAATTTTATGCAAATTTCATTTTTATTTTCATTCCACTTCCATTTTTATTCAATTTCTTTTTTTATTCGATTTCTTTTTTTATTTAATTTCCAAATAGATCGTTAAGGTATAGTGGTTACTAGAATGAACTTCTATGTTTAATTTTATGCAGTGTCCATTTCTATTTTTATTCAACTTCTATTTTTATTCAATTTCCATCTCCATTCAATTTCCTTTTTTATTTAATTTCCCAATAGATCGTTAAGGTATAGTGGTTTCTTGAATGGACTTCCATTTTTAATTTTATGCAACTTCCATTTGTATTTTTATTCCACTTCCATTTTAATTCAATTTCCTTTTTTATTCAATTTCCTTTTTTATTTAATTTCCAAATAGATCGTTAAGGTATAGTGGTTTCTTGAATGAACTTTCATTTTTAATTTTTTGCAACTTCCATTTTTATTTTTATTCAACTTCGATTTTTATTCAATTTCCTTTTCTATTCAATTTCCTTTTTTTATTTAATTTCCAAATAGATTGTTAATGTATGCTTGTTTCTTTAATGAACTTCCATGGTTAATTTTTATACAGTTTCCATTTCTATTTTTGTTCAACTTCTATTTTTATTTAATTTCCATCCCCATTCAATTTCCTTTTTTATTTAATTTCCAAATAGATCGTTAAGGTGTAGTGGTTTTTTGAAAGAATTTCCATTTTTAATTTTACGCCACTTCCATTTGTATTTTTATTCAACTTCCATTTTTATTCAATTTCCTTTTTTATTTAATTTCCAAAGAGATCGTTAAGGTGTAGTGGTTTGTTGAATGAACTTCTACGTTTAATTTTATGCAGTTTCCATTTCTATTTTTATTCAACTTCTACTTTTATTAAATTTCCATCTCCATTCAATTTCCTTTTTTTATTTCATTTCCAAATAGATCGTTAAGGTATAGTGGTTTCTTGAATAAATTTCCGTGTTTAATTTTGTGCAGTGTCCATTTCTATTTTTATTCAACTTCTATTTTTATTCAATTTCCATCTCCATTCAATTTCTTTTTTTATTTAATTTCCCAACAGATTGTTAAGGTATAGTGGTTTCTTGAATGAACTTCCATTTTTAATTTTATGCAACTTCTATTTGTATTTTTATTCCACTTCCATTTTAATTCAATTTCCTTGTCTATTCACTTTCCTTTTTTATTTAATTTCCAAATAGATCGTTAAGGTATAGTGGTTTCTTGAATGAACTTTCATTTTTAATTTCTGCAACTTCCATTTTTATTTTTATTCAACTTCGATTTTTATTCAATTTTGTTTTCTATTCAATTTCCTTTTTTTATTTAATTTCCAAATAGATCGTTAATGTATATTGGTGTCTTGAATGAATTTCCATTTTCAATTTTATGCAACTTCCATTTTTATTTTTATTCCACTTCCATTTTTATTCAATTTCCTTTTCTATTCAATTTTCTTTTCTTTCTTTTAATTTCCAAATAGGTCGTTAAGGTATAGTGGTTTCTTTCATGAACTTCCATGTTTAATTTTATGCAGTTTCCATTTCTATTTTTATTCAACTTCTATTTTTATTTAATTTCCATCCCCATTCAATTTCCTTTTTTATTTAATTTCCAAATAGATCGTTAATGTGTAGCGGTTTCTTGAATGACCTTCCATTTTTAATTTTATGCTCCTTCCATCTGTATTTTTTTTCAACTTCCATTTTAATTCCATTTCCTTTTCTATTCAATTTCCGTTTTTATTTAATGTCCAAATAGATCGTCACGGTATAGTGGTTTCTTGATTGACCTTCCATGTTTAATTTTATGCAGTTTCCATTTCTATTTTTATTCAACTTCTATTTTTATTAAATTTCCATCTCCATTCAATTTCCTTTTTAATTTAATTCCCAAATAGATCGTTAAGGTATAGTGGTTTCATGAATGAACTTCCATGTTCAATTTTGTGCAATTTCCATTTCTATTTTTATTCAACTTCTATTTTTATTAAATTTCCATCTCCATTCAATTTCCTTTTTAATTTAATTCCCAAATAGATCGTTAAGGTATAGTGGTTTCATGAATGAACTTCCATGTTCAATTTTGTGCAATTTCCATTTCTATTTTTATTCAACTTCTATTTTTATTAAATTTCCATCTCCATTCAATTTCCTTTTTAATTTAATTCCCAAATAGATCGTTAAGGTATAGTGGTTTCATGAATGAACTTCCATGTTCAATTTTGTGCAATTTCCATTTCTATTTTTATTCAACTTCTATTTTTATTAAATTTCCATCTCCATTCAATTTCCTTTTTAATTTAATTCCCAAATAGATCGTTAAGGTATAGTGGTTTCATGAATGAACTTCCAAGCCTAGGGCTTTTCTTGTATTGAGTTAGAACTCATATTTTTGTATCCAAGTGTTGGCTTGGAAAGATGTAAGCCTGTAGGGCGTTTTATTCGATGTTACATGTAATGCTTTATTTAGTAATACTCTGATGAATGAATTAGTAAATTGTCTTCTTTAATTAATGCATGTCAATGATATTTAATGGGTTAATTTTGAGGGCGTTACAGTTAGGGTGTAGTAGTTTCTTGAATGAACTTTCATTTCTAATTTTATGCAACTTTCATTTTTATTTTTATTCCAGTTCCATTTTTATTCAATTTCCTTTTCTATTTTTATTGAATTTCCATCTCCATTCCATTTCATTTTTTTATTTAATTTCCAAATAGATCGTTAAGGAATAGTGGTTTCTTGAATAAATTTTCTTTTTTAATTTTATGCAACTTCCATTTTTATTTTTATTCAACTTCATTTTTATTCAATTTCCTTTTCTATTGAATTTCCTTTTTTATTTAGTTTCCAAATAGATCGTTAGGGTGTAGTGGTTTCTTAAATGAACTTCCATTTCTAATTTTATGCAACTTTCATTTTTATTTTTATTCCACTTCCATTTTTATTCAATTTCCTTTTCTATGCAATTTCCTTTTTTAATTAATTTCCAAATAGATCGTTAAGGTATGATGGTTTCTTCAATGAACTTTCATGTTTAATTTTATGCAGTTTCCATTTCTATTATTATTCAACTTCTATTTTTATTAAATTTTCATCTCCATTCAATTTCCTTTTTTATTTAATTTCCAAGTAGATCGTTAAGGTATAGTGGTTTCTTAGAAGAACTTTCATTTTTAATTTGATGCAACTTCCATTTTTATTTTTATTCAACCTCGATTTTTATTCAATTTCCTTTTCCATTCAATTTGCTTTTTTTATTTAATTTCCAAATAGATCGTTAATGTATACTAGTTTCTTGAATGAACTTCCATTTTTAATTTTATGCAACTTCCATTTTTCTTTTTATTAAACTTTGGTTTTTATTCAATTTCCTTTTCCATTCATTTTCCCTTTTTATTTAATTTCTGAATAGATCGTTAAGGTATAGTGGCTTCTTGAATGACCTTTCATTTTTAATTTTATGCAACTTTCATTTTTATTTTTATTCAACTTCCATTATTATTCAATTTCCTTTTCTATTGAATTTCCTTTTTTATTTAATTTTCAAACAAATTGTTAAGATGTAGTGGTTTCTTGAATGAACTTCAATTTCTAATTTTACGCAACTTCCATTTTTATTTTTATTCCACTTCAATTTTTATTCAATTTCCTTTTTTATTTAATTTCAAAATAGATCGTTAATGTATAGTGCTTTCGTGAATGAACTTCCATTTTTAATTTTATGCAACTTCTATTTTTATTTTTATTTAACTTCCATTTTTACTCAATTTCTTTTTCTATTGAATTTCCTTTTTTATTTAATTCCAAATAGATCGTTAAGGTGTAGTGGATTCTTGAATGAACTTTCATTTTTAATTTTATGCAACTTCCTTTTTTATTTTCATTCCACTTCCATTTTTATTAAGTTTCCTTTTCTATTCAATTTCATTTTTTATTTAATTTCCAAATAGATCGTTAAGGTATGGTGGTTTCTTGAATGAACTTCCATGTTTAATTTTATGCAGTTTTCATTTTCATTTTTATTCAACTTCGATTTCTATTCAATTTCCATCTCCATTCAATTTCCTTTTTTATTTAATTTCCAAACAGATCGTTAAGGTGTAGTGGTTTCTTGAATGAACTTCCATTCTTAATTTTATGCAACTTCCATTTTTATTTTCATTCCACTTCCATTTTTATTCAATTTCCTTTTCTATTCAATTTCCTTTTTTATTTAATTTCCAAATAGATCGTTAAGGTATAGTGGTTTCTTGAATGAACTTCCATGTTTAATTTTATGCAGTGTCCATTTCTATTTTTATTCAACATCTATTTTTATTCAATTTCCATTTTTATTTAATTTCCAAACAGATCGTTAAGGTATAGTGGTTTCTTGAATGAACTTTCATTTTTAATTTTGTGCAACTTCCATTTGTATTTCTATTCCACTTCCATTTTAATTCAATTTCCTTTTCTATTCAATGCCCTTTTTTATTAAATTTCCAAATTGATAGTTAAGGTATAGTGGTTTCTTGAATGAACTTTCATTTTTAATTTTATGCAACTTCCATTTTTATTTTTATTCAACTTCGATTTTTATACAATTTCCTTTTCTATTCAATTTCCTTTTTTTATTTAATTTCCAAATAGATCGTTAATGTATACTGGTTTCTTGAATGAACTTCCATTTTATATTTCATGCAACTTCCATTTTTCTTTTTATTAAACTTCCATTTTTATTCAGTTTCCTTTTCTATTCATTTTCCTTTTTTATTTAATTTTCGAATAGATCGTTAAGGTATAGTGGTTTCTTGAATAAACTTCCATTTTTAATTATAAGCAACTTCCATTTTTATTTTTATTCCACTTCCATTTTTATTCAATTTCCTTTTTTATTTAATTTCGAAATAGATCATTAAGTCATAGTGGTTTCTTGATTGAGCTTCCATGTTTAATTTTTTGCAGTTTCCATTTCTAGTTTTATTCAACTTTTATTTTTATTCAATTTCCATCTCCATTCAATTTCCTTTTTTATTTAATTCCCAAGTAGATCGTTAAGGTACAGTGGTTTCTTGAATGAACTTCCATTGTTAATTTCATGCTACTTCCATTTGTATTTTTATTCAACTTCCATTTTTATTCAATTCCTTTTCTATTCAATTTCCTTTTTTATTTAATTTCCAAATAGATCGTGGAGGTATGTTTCTTGGATGAACTTCCATGTTTAATTATATGTAGTTTCCGTTTCTCTTTTTAGTTTCCAAATAGATCGTTAGGGTGTAGTGGTTTCTTGAATAAACTTCCATTTCTAATTTTATGCAACTTCCATTTTTATTCAATTTCCTTTTCTATGCAATTTCCTATTTTATTTAACTTCGAAATAGATCGTTAAGGTATAATAGTTTCTTGAATGAACTTCCATGTTTAATTTTATGCTGTTTCCATTTCTGTTTTTATTCAACTTCTATTTTTATTCAATTCCGATCTACACTCAATTACCTTTTTCATTTAATTCCCAAATAGATCGTTAAGGTGTAGTGGTTTCTTGAATGAACTTCCATTTTTAATTTTATACAACTTCCATTTTTATTTTTATTCCACTTCAATTTTTATTGAATTTCCATTTCTATTCAATTTCCGTTTCTATTCAATTTCCTTTTTTTATTTAATTTCCATATAGATTGTTAAGGTATAATGGTTTCTTGAATGAACTTCCATGTTTAATTTTATGCAGTTTCCATTTCTATTTTTATTCGGCTTCTATTTTTATTAAATTTCCATCTCCAATCAATTTCCTTTTTAATTTAATTTTCAAATAGATCGTTAAGGTATAGTGGTTTCTTGAATGAATTTCCATGTTTAATTTTATGCAGTTTCCACTTCTATTTTTATTCAATTTCCATCTCCATTCAATTTCCTTTTTTTATTTAATTTCCAAATAGATCGTTAAGGTATAGTGGTTTCTTGAAAGAACTTTCATTTTTAATTTTATGCAACTTCCATTTTTGTTCAATTTCGTTTTCTATTGAATTTCCTTTTCCACTTAGTTTCCAAATAGATCGTTAAGGTGTAGTGGTTTCTTGAATCAACTTCCATTTTTAATTTTATATAACTTCCATTTGTATTTTTATTCCACTTCCATTTTTATTCAATTTCCTTTTCTATTCACTTTCCTTTTTTATTTAATTTCCAAATGGATCCATAAGTTATAGTAGTTTTTTGAATGAACTTACATGTTTAATTTTATGCAGTTTCCATTTCTATTTTTATTCAACTTCTATTTTTATTCAATTTCCATCTCCATTCGATTTCCTTTTTTATTTAATTTCCAAACAGATCGTTAAGGTGTACTGGTTTCTTGAATGAACTTCCATTGTTAATTTTATGCAACTTCCATTTTTATTTTCATTCAACTTCCATTTTTATTCAATTTCTTTTTCTATTCAAATTCCTTTTTTATTTAATTTCCCAATAGATCATTAAGGTATAGTGGTTTGTTGAATGAACTTCCATGTTCAATTTGATGCAGTGTCCATTTCTATTTTTATTCAACTTCTATTTTTATTCAATTTCCATACCCATTCAATTTCCGTTTTTATTTAATTTCCCAATAGATCGTTAAGGTATAGTGGTTTCTTGAATGAACTTCCATTTTCAATTTTATGCCACTTCCATTTGAATTTTTATTCCACTTCCATTTTAATTCAATTTCCTTTTTTATTTAATTTCTAAACAGATGGTTAAGGTATAGTGGTTTCTTGAATGAACTTTCTTTTTTAGTTTTATTCAACTTCGATTTTTATTCAATTTCTTTTTTTTATTTAATTTAAAATAGATCGTTAATGTATATTGGCTTCTTGAAGAAACCTCCATTTTTAATTTTATGCAACTTCCATTTTTATTTTTTTTCCACTTTCGATTTTTAGTCAATTTCCTTTTCTATTCAATTTCCTTTTTTATTTAATTTCCAAATAGATCGTGAAGGTATGGTGCTTTCTTGAATAAACTTCTATGTTTAATTTTATGCAGTTTCCATTTCTATTTTTATTCAACTTCTATTTTTATTAAATTTCCATCTCCATTCAATTTCCTTTTTAATTTAATTCCCAAATAGATCGTTAAGATATAGTGGTTTCTTGAATGAACTTCCATTTTTAATTTTATGCTACTTCCATTTGTATTTTTATTTAACTTCCAGTTTTATTCAATTCCTTTTCTATTCAATTTTCTTTTTTATTTAATTTCCAAATAGATCGTCAAGGTCGAGTGGTTTCTTGGATGAACTTCCACGTTTAATTATATGTAGTTTCCATTTCTATTTTTATTCCACTTCCATTTTTATTCAATTTCCTTTTCTATTCACTTTCCTTTTTTCTTTAATTTTCAAATAGATCGTTAAGGTATAGTGATTTCTTGAATGAGCTTCCATGTTTAATTTTCTGCAGTTTCCATTTCAATTTTTATTCAACATCTATTTTTATTAAATTTCCATCCCCATTCAATTTCCTTTTTAATTTAATTTCCAAATAGATCATTAAGGTATAGTGGTTTCTTGAATGAACTTCCCTGTCTAATTTTATGCAGTTTCCATTTCTATTTTTATTCAACTTCTATTTTTATTCAATTTCCATCTCCATTAAATTTCCTTTTTTTATCTCAATTTCCTTTTTTTTATTTAATTTCCAAATAGATCGTTAAAGATAGTGGTTTCTGAATGAACTTTCATTTTTTAATTTTGCAACTTCCATTTTATTTTTATTCAACATCATTTTTATTAATTTCTTTTCTATTGAATTTCCTTTTTTATTTAGTTCCAAATAGATCGTTAGGATGTTGTGTTTTCTGAATGAACTTCATTTCTAATTTTATGTTACTTTCATTTTATTTTATTCAATTCCATTTTATTATTCCTTTTTAATGAGTTCCTTTTTTATATAATTTCAAATAGATCGTTAAGGTGTATAGTTTCTGAATGAACTTCATGTTTAATTTTATAGTTTCATTTCTATTTTTATTCAACTTTTATTTTTAGTCAATTTCGATCTACATTCAATTCCTTTTTTATTTAAATTCCGAATAGATCGTAGGTTAGTTGGTTTCTTGAATGAACTTTCATTGTTAATTTATGCAAATTCCATTTTTATTTTTATTACACTTCATTCTTTATTCATATTCCTTTTTTTAAATAAATTTTCAAATAGATCGATAAGTATAGTGTTTCTCTGAATGAATTCCATGTTTACTTTTATGCGTTTCATTTCTATTTTTATTACACTTCTTTTTTATTATATTTCCATCTCCATTTAATTTCTTTTTAATTAATCCCAAATAGATCGTTAAGGTATAGTGGTTTCTTGAATAAACTTTCCATGATTCAATTTTACGCATTTCCATTTCTATTTTTATCATACTCTCTATTTTTATTAATTTCCATCTCCATTCAGTTCCTTTTTGATTTAATTTCCAAATAGATCGTTAAGTTTAGTGGTTTCTGAATGAATTCCATGCTTTAATTTACGGACTTTCCACTTGTATTTTCTTCAACTTCTATTTTTATTCAATTTCCTTCTCTTCAATTTCCTTTTCTTATTTGATTTACAAATAGATCGTTAACGGTATGGTCTCTTGAAGAACTTTCATTTTTAATTTTACGCAACTTCATTTTATTTTATTCAACATCCATTTTTCTTCATTTTCCTTTTTATTGAATTCTTTTTTTATTTGTTTCCAAATAGATCGTTAAGGTGTATGGTCTTGAATGAACTTCCATTTTAATTTTATGCAACTTCATTTGTATTTTTATTCCACTTCATTTTTATTCATTTCCTTTCTATTGAATTCCTTTTTTATATTTTCAAAATAGATCTTAAGGTATATAGTTTTCTTTAGATTACATGTTTAATTTTTGCAGTTTCCATTTCTATTTTTATTAATTTGATCATCATTCAATTTCCTTTTTCTATTTAATCCAAATAGATCGTTAAGGTGCGTGGTTTTTGAATGAACTTCCATTTTTAATTTTATGCAACTTCCTTTTTTATTTTATTTTCCACTTCCACTTATATCAATTCCATTTCTATTCAATTTCTTTTTAAATAATTTCCAAATAGTTGTAAGGTATAGTGGTCTTCTTGAATGAACTCTCATTTAATTTTATGCAGTTCCATTTCTATTTTATATCAACTTTATCTTTTATTCAATTTCATCTCCATTCAATTCCTTTTTATTTAATTTCACATAGTCGTTAAGGTTTTTGTTTCTTGAGTGAACTTCATTTTAATTTTATTGCAACTTCATTTGTATTTTTATATGAACTTTTATTTTTATTCAATTTCTTTTCTGTTCATTTTTATTTATTTCAATTAGATCGTTAAGGTATAGTGGTTTCATGAATGAACTTCCATATTTAATTATATGCAGCTTTCCGATTTCTTTTTTATGAACTTCTATTTTATTATATTCCAGCTCCATTCCAAGTTCCTTTTTTATTTAATTCCAAAAAGATCTTAAGTATAGTAGTTTCGTGAATGAATTTCCATGTTTACATTTTATGCAGTTCACTTCTATTTTAGTTAACTTCTATTTTTATTACAATTTCATCTCATTCAATTCTTTTTTATTTAATTTCCAAATAGATCGTTAAGGTATAGTGGTTCTTGAAAGAATTCCATTTTTAATTTTATGCAAGTTTCCATTTTTCTTTTTACTTCCATTTTTTATTCAATTTCTTTCTCATTCAATTTCCTTTTTTTATTTAGTTTCCAAATAGAATCGTAAGGGGTGTAGTGTTTTCTTGAATGAACTTCCATTTCTAATTTTATGCAACTCCATTTTTATTTTATTTCAACTTTCATTTTATTATCAATTGCTTTTTCTAAGTCATTTCTCTTTTTATTATTTTCAAATAGATCTTAAGTATAGTAGTTTTTTGAATGAACTTCCATGTTTAATTTATGCGGTTTCCATTTCTATTTTTATTGAACTTCCTATTTTTATATACAATATATTGATGTACATTCAATTTCCTTTTTATTTAATTCCAAGTGATATTGTTAAGGTGTAGTGGTTTCTTGATGATGAATCTCAATTTTTAATTTTAATGCAACTTCCATTTTCATATTTATTGCAATTATTTTTATCTCTTTCCATTTTATTCAATTCTTCATTTAATCAATTTCCAAATAGATCGTTAAAGTATAGTGGTTCTTGACAGCACTTCCATGTTTAATTTATTGAAGGTTTCCATTTGTGTTTTTATTCAACTTCTATTTTTATTAAATTTCCATCCATTCAAATTTTTTTAATTTAATTTCCAAATATTATCGTAATGTATAGTGGTTTCCTGAATGAATTCCACGTTTAATTTATGCCAGTTTCCATTTCTATTTTTTATTCAACTTCTCATTTTTAATA